>CM062814.1:693239958-693752458 GCA_031772625.1 Pinus tabuliformis | reverse complement strand
TTTTTTGGGTGGGGTTTACATGTTACACTGGAAGCCTACCTATAGGAGCTCATGGCTTGACTGTATCCCAACTGAAAAAATGATTTTGAGGTGATATAAATACACCTCATGGGGAAGGCCTAAGGGGAGAGAAACATAAGATATTGACATGACATCCAATTTGTCCCTGATCAAGTCTGATTTATCCCTATTCCTCCTACACTCCCAGCTATAGGAAACCTCTGTTTCCTCATTGAGATGGCCATATACTTTATATGGCATCCATGTGTGTGCATTTGAAATATGATTGTTGAGGCTTGGGCTATATGGATCCAAAGGAAGCTTTCACTTGGAGCTGTGGACGAATTAGGTTGTATTCTTCCACATTCTTTTGCAGTCATTACTAAATAAGCTTTGTCTTGTTCCTGTTGTTATGGTCTTAATGCTTTAATTCATGTTTTAATCTAACTTATGTATGATTTCATGTTTTATATTTATGTGCTTATATGATCGAACATTTATATCATGAACATGCTTTGAATTACTGCTAGTATATGTTCTTTTCTTGAATGAGTTGCAGGTTTTGAAGCATTGGAGGAAGCAGAGGGTTTGGACCCTACGGGAACGACTTCAAACGTAGGACCTTCAAGTAATATCTATTCTTCCTACTTTAGTAGTTTAAGAATTAAGACTGCTTATTTGTTTCTTTCTTGTTGGTGTATGCCCTTCGCTCTGTTGGGGTGCTCAAACCATACCCTAGGGTGTATTATTCCCATAACATATTTGTTAGTGAATTATACATATTCTTGGAAGTATCAAGCTTTGAAATGTAGGGAATTATATGATTTATAATGGAGTCCACAATAAGACTCATGGTATTCATGATGTAATCCTTCTTAAAAATTTCCTTTCTTTCAGTATATGTTGGTTCTACAACTTTTCCTGTCACAATATCCAAAACTTTGTTCTTTGCAAGAATAAGATAAATTCTAAGTTTCTAAGCTTTGAAGTTTGAGGCTCCTTCCAAATTGTTCACAAATTTCATAGAAAAATCCATGGATTCAAATCAAGAAGGACTTCAACAATAGTGATCTCAATATAGGGTTTCTTTAAAGGTGATCTCAATGTTCACTAAAGATTTGATTCCATTTTGAATTTCTAAGTGCAATAGAGACTAGAACAATATTTTTGAAAAACAAATAATTACTTTTGATGTTGATATTCTTTTATATTATTCCAATATATCATTCAATAAAGTATTCTTCAGAAATTCAACCATACGAGAAAAATATAACAGTAGAGATCACAATGCACAAAAAGAAAACAAGTTTTACCTCGGGAAAACCAAACAACCTTTTCAATAGAAAAAATATTTTGTTAAGAAAGAGACACACCTATACCTATGGTCAAACTTGGTCAACCCCTTCAATTCAAGTCTCCCAAATGGATCCTACACTTCACCTTGCTTGATCTAACCTGGAATTTTGGCCCTCTTGCAACTGCCAAAATCCCATATTTTTAGCCCCCAGCAACTACCCATAAATTCTAGCCCTTGCAATAGAAACTTCCTAGAAATATGTGAACTATAAAGCGAGAGAGAGAGAGAGAGAGAGAGAGAGAGAGAGAGAGAGAGAGAGAGAGAGAGAGAGAGAGAGAGAGAGAGAGAGAGAGAGAGAGAGATATTATATCCACATGTACGACCTTGAGAGGGATAGAAATATATATAATTCGTCCTTCTTTTCATCCTCCTTGTCCTTCTTGATCTTCGCTAGGATTCCTAGAAACTATCTTCCTGAGAGAGTATGAATTGGTCGTGGAACAATGAGGTTGAGATTCCTTTAAATGATGATTTTTCAAGTCGAATGGGTGTGTCCTTTTCCTAGTCTGAATAGACTTAGAGGGAGGCTGACTTGATAAACTTTGAGCCAAAATTTTCAATTCCAAAATTCAAATTTTCTTGCTTTAAAAGTGGCAATGGGATTTTGAATCAAGATATATTTTTCTTTTGACTCTAGCATATGGTTTACAATAATCAATAAATACATCAAATGGAAAAATATACATGATAAGACCAACCATAGTTACAAAATTCAACACTCCCCCACCCCTATATTCACTTGTTAATTATGGATCTATTTCTTCTTTTTATCTTACATCTTTTTAATATCTTCTAATTTAATTTATATATTTATCTTTAATTCATTAAATTTATTTATTTAATTTGTCTTGAATTCTACCTCAATGACTCTCTATCCTAATATTTTCTCATTCACACTCTCTCTTTTTATCTTCCTTTGGATTTTTGTCCCTTCTCTTGCTCTTTAATTTTTGAACTTTTTCTTCCTTTTTTCATCCTTAGGTCATTTTCATCTCTTTTATTTTAATTTATTCCCATTTTCTTCCAACAATTAATAATTTTATTTATCTTTAATTTATTAATTTTTTTTTTTTTTTTTTTAAATTATCCGTCAAGGGCTCTTTATCATTATCTATTTATTCTCATTCCTAGCACTCCCTTATTATCTTTAGGTTGGATTCTTTGTCCTTGGTGATGGGTGAAGTGTCCACCAAAAACTTCTATTATTGTTTTCGATAACACATAGGTTACATCTATAAGAAATGTCAAACATGAACAATTGTGGAAAATTGCATTTATATACATAATCTATCTATACTTAGTTGCATCCTCAAATTCATCTCCTTATTTTGATATGAGATTCAAATTTTGTTCCATTGGATTAGAAAGAGGGTCATACTTGTTCAAAAATGCTCCAAAGTACTTCTTTTGGGACATGAATACGTACTTCAAATGTTGAGTCACACCAATGCCTAAGTAGTATAGAAGATATCTTAAATTTTCCATCTCAATTTCTTTCCTCAATTATTTCTCTGTGGATGTGGTATAGCTTTCATTGTTCCTTGTCATCAACAAATCATCTACATACACTACAATATTTACAACAATTTTTCCAACCTTCTTGAAAAATGAAGTTGCATCATCAAGATTAAAGTTTTCGAACTTAAATTTCATAAGATACTAATTTAACTTTTCATACCCGGAATGTGATGTTTGTTTTAGGCCATATAGGGATATGATGAGTTTACATACTTTCTATTATTTTCCCTTCACAATAAATCTCTCTAATTGAGACATGAAGACATTCTCTTTCAAAACTCCATTCAAGAAACCAATATTTACATCCATTTTATGAACTCTCCATCAATTCTTAGCTACAAAGCAAAAAGAGTCTAGATGGTGGCCCATTTTACTATAGGGGAAAGTCTTCTCATAATCAATACCTTCTTTCTATGCAAATCGTTTTTCCAAGTGCCTTGATTTGTGTTTTTCAAGTGATCCATTTGATTTGTACTTGTTCTTGTAGATCTACTTGTAACCAATTGGTTTGTTTCTGTATGGAGGATCCACAAACTTCCATTATGCATTCTTTATGAGACCATCGGACTCCTTCTGCATTAATTCATTCCACTACTCATGAGAATTAGTTTCTTTAAAAGAAGTTGATGTTATGAAACTTGCACCCTAAAAATGATAAAAAACCATTAATTACAATCCTCTTCAATAAGGAAACCTCATTTTAAAATGGATACAATGTACAAGATAAAATTTGAAGATCCTAAGACTAGGTCTCTGTAGTATACGTATAGGAGGAAGAGGGTAAAATTATAATAAAATTGGACCATGAAAGGTTCTATCCTACATAACAATATAACAATAGAAATATAAGCATTCAATATATAGGGATTAATAATTCCTTTTAGAGTTAACATTAGGATTACATAGGGCTTAACATGCCCTCCCCTTCCTCAATAGTTGATTATTTGTAGGCGTTTTTTGCATGAGAAACTCATGTTCCCATGTTTCTTATGTTGGATTCATAATTACACTGAGAGGGGGGGATGAATCAATATAATGACAAGTTTTACTTATTAAATCCAGTCAAACATAATAAAACATCAATTGCATAAATTGAAAAAGTAACAAAAGATATATGCAGAAACCCTTACAAGAGAAAACCAAAAAAAATTATTTATATGAAAGATTTTGTATGCACCAACCTATAGGAGACAAAAATCCCAATATTTTTTTGTAGGAACAAACCTACAGGAGACATTGTTGGGAAAATTGATTTCCTTAATTAAACAAAAAAAAAATCTCCAACCTAAATTATCAACTAGGGTTAGTCTATTTATTTGAAGGTCATCATGCAAAATATATGTAGGCATCCATTTGTAATAGGCATTGGATAATTCCTAACGCTAAAATTTCTTCTACAAGGTATGGCACACAATCAATTAAAGTTGTTGTAACTATCACACCTTGTAGGAATAGAAATTAACTCACAAAAGCCACATTGTCAAAATCACGCTTGCATAAAGATAACTCACTGCACACAATGTTGGAAATGGAAACCACACTTGCAGAAAAAATAACACTCATTCATCAAAATTACTCTCAAAAGTGACAGAAACAACATTCCTTGAAATCAATAATTTTTTTACACATGAGAATTCAATCACAACCACACACAACCAGTCATCCAACCAAGATCAACCCACTCAGTAATTGTTTAACAAATGGTATTAAATGTAACAACAACTAGATAATAATCTCTATTAATAGTGGATCATAGACATGTAACAATAGTAGTAATCGAAAAATGATAACAATGTTCAGTTGGTAGGGATCAATCCAAAAGAAAATACGTTGATACATGATTGATTATACAAAACATTTTGCAATCCAATCTAATCCAATAGTAACGAATGACTACTAGAAAGAATTTGTAATAGTGATAGATTAAAACTATAACAAGAATTAAAATATCACAACCTACAACGAATCGAAGTAAAGAAACTATGATACCTAGACAACATAATGATCCTTGCTAAAGAGGAGTGCCCTTACTCCTTAGCAGGGGGATGATGATTCACAGCTCACAAACTAGCGATTCATAAATAAGCCATGAACTTGCAGAGATTGTATTGATTCTAAAATAAAAATACAAGATGCATTGTTACACAAATTATGATGTCGATACCCAGAACCCCTTAACCTACTATCAATCCATAAACTTTACACAATGAGACAAGGGGATGAGCTGGAACCAATTCCCCCAAATCGGACTATCAAAGTTATGAACAAATTTACAAGACATTGTGTTTTCTTGTTTTTGGAATATATTAGTTGGAAAAAGGCTCAAAATATGATTACATTATATTATTCTCTCATGAAACCATTTGAGGATAGGTTGGAGCTATTTCATTTGTTAATTGGTTTCTTTTTTTAGATTGTTATTAGTCAACGTCCACAACAATAAATGAATTCCTAAGAGATTGCATGTATCTAGAAATCCATGAATGTTTTGGAGAAATAAAAGAAGACTCACCTAATTGGTGATGTTCTGAAAAAACCGATGTCTCGAAATTTCCATATTCATCTCAATTTCTCCATAAATCATGCATGAATTTCATTACTTGATTATGCCTGACACGATTTGTCGGAATTATAGATCATGTTGGAAATCAAATTACCACTGAGAGGGGGCGAGTGAACCAGTAGTGCTAGGGTTTATAAAAACTTAAAAACTTTTTACCAAAATGTTAAATTATCAATATCCCAACATATCAAAGCATATCTAAATATGTAAGGTTGGCATAAATTTAATACATAAATGCCATAAGAAAATCATGCACACAGAGACATAATTTTTTTTTGGTGGAAACCCTGAAGGGGAGAAAAACCACCCTGTTGTTGTTGCACTGATCTAATTTTCTATTATTTGTCAAGAAAATATTTACACATATCAGCTGGCCACTACCAGTTAGGACATATGACCCCAACTACAGTTTGTCAGCCACCACCAGCTAAAAGGCCCCAAACTCCTCTCAATTGTTTGCTGGTCACTACCAATAAGAACCATACTCCAATATTGGCAAGACACCACTTGTAGGAGGCCCCAACGTCCTTAGCCTATGTGAACCTTGTTTCAGAATTTTCAAATTGGGCCCAACATTATTTATCAACATGCATGCAACAATAACATCTCAAGTCTACAAAATAATATTTGAAACTCTGCTGATCAATGCTATGGGTATACAAGAAGCATCGTTATGCATTGTAGCTCCCTCACACTCACACACCCTCCAATATTAGCACAATACATTTGTAATATTGCTTCTCATTACAATGGAACAAATCAAAAAATTTAACTACAAACCATATACCAAGATAACCATATCAAATAAAATAAATTAATTAACTAGTTAAGGTCTCAGACCAAGGGAAAACCCTTGGCAATTTCCCATGGTTTTCCTTTCCGCTCTTCAACACTACATAACCAAACATTTGCAACAAATCGAACACATGAATAACCAAATACCTACAACCAATAAATCACATGCTATAAGGTTGACATCAATTCCAACCAAACACTGTCGGTGCCAACAAGCTCCCCCTTTTGTGTTGATGTCAACCGACAACCATATCAACCTCAAGTGGCTTTGTCACTCTCCCCCTTTGACATCAATGGAAAAGGGATATAACTGAAAAGATGATATTAATTTCAATGGGGCCAACAAGATAAATATGATCAATGTCTTCCACTGATTACATAGTTGATAAAGATGTGCAGTATATCCCCCTAGACACATGTTAACTCTGAAAAAGATGACATGACCAAACATTTTATCTCCATAACATATGCACCAATATATGCCCAATACACACATTGAAACACGTAATACTTTATCTATTAAGAAACAATAACAAACTATGGTCAACAATACTATCCTCATCAGCTCATAACAACATCATACTCATACAATATACAATAACACTCACCACTAGCAGCAACAACAACATTAGCTCTACTCAAGATATCAACAACGTATTACAGGGCATACATTCCATCAACATAACAATTCCCTAATCATAACAAAAACAACACATATGCATCACAATCAACAATAAAGTCATTGACTCTACAACACCAATAATCTGACCCATACTCTCTCATATGCAACTCCATATGCAAGCAGTACTCTGATCTAAAAATAATAATGCCTCTTGGTACAAGATAAAATCTCAAGAAAATATATTGACAATATATATCACAATACTAAGATCATGACCAGTAATGCAGATTTCAAATTCACCCTCTCTACTCAAGTATCTAAGATTTGAAAAAAAAGATATGTAGATGATAATAGGTTTGGAACCGTAGCATAACCTCAAGGAAATACAATGAAAGAACTTTTAGAATTACATAACAAAAAGGCACTCTTCCATATAAAGCACAACAATATACATCAGACTCTTCTTACAAGCTCAACCATAGATGGTCTAAAAACAAGAAGCGAATGAATAAACAATATCATGATATACTTTGACCTCACACACACTTTTACAAGACTTTGATATTATTAGATTGGTTTTAGAAAATAACCATATCTCCTCACACTCTTGACCCTTACAACAACTCAAGATAATACTATAGTAGCAACATACATTTCTTCTCTCTTCAAACATCATTCTGACATATTTTGATCTCTAACAAAACACAACCTCAACATCCTCTCAAGGACTCAACTCAAATCATACTAAGACATGCTCAGACCTCAATACATATACATTACAAAGTTATGAAAGGAATACAGTAGAAAATTCCATATATGGTAGTTAAATATGAATAGTACTATAAACCACCCTCGCTCATTTAGCTCCTTCACAAACCTTGATAGCATTTGCAAAACACAAGTCCAACAACTATTTCAACTCACTGCCTCTCTATCATAAGCAATACCACTAACAATATTCTCTATAATTGAATTCTTGCAATCAAACAATTTTGTTACATCCATAAATATATATGGCATCAACTGATCTAAAACTTCAATAATACTCCAAAAATATATTGCACCCTCATTTTACATTTTGATTCTTTAGGAATTTGAAAAGATCTTGTGTGCCCTTGTCCACATGCATTGGTAACTAGTGCATTGAACCAAACTTTACTTGTGCACACTCAAATCAGACCACAAATCTTGTATTCACACTAGTGTAAATTTCACCCAACACGCATGTGCAATTTCCATGACCTCTATGATGCTCTCAGCTATTATATTCAATTTACAATTTGACCAGTCACACCATTTGCCTAGATACACCATTCAAATCTATAGGAACACACTATAAGTTTGTATCTAATTGAAACTCACACCCAGGTTTAGCGTATTAACAATGGCAGTGCACATTATGTCTCTTCCAATTCATATTATTGTAGCTACTCTTTCATGCAACACTATAAATGTATATACATAATAATGTGGTAGCTTGTTACCCCATGTAGTGCTCACACAATTGGTACACTCCATCTATTAATGGTGTTGTCTCAAATCCACACAACATCTAGCTCAAATTCACACATGGATCTATGTAGTTGTAACAGTCCAACATTGTCCCATTAGAGAAATTTTGAGGTAAAAAATGGGTCTCAAAACAAAAATTTACAACAAAAATTAGTTTTATAAAAACCAATAGGATTTAATATGATGATGTCAACCATGGGGGATGATTCACCATTTTTTGAGTAAAAAGGTAAAAAGATTATTAAAAAAAAAAAAAAAACACGATTTTTTCAACTCGTATTTTCTACTTATTTGCCTACGATTTTACTCAAATTTCGAGCAACAAAACTTGTTGGATGCAAATTTAATTTTTCATCCAAGGAGTACCCATGTTGCATACTTTCGATGGACCCTACTATATGAAAAAATGTGATTGCAATCACGTTTTTTCATGTATTTCACATTTTTCGTGTAATAGGGTCCATCGAAAATATGCAAAATGGGTACTCCTTGGATGAAAAATTAAATTATGCATCCAATGAGTGCTCCTGCTCAAAATTTGAGTAAAATCACAAGGAGGTAAGTTGAAAATATGAGTTGAAAAAAGTAGTTTTTTCTTTTTTCCCTCCAAAACTTGATGAGGTAATCTATTCTTATTTTATCATTTCCACTATTATTTTATAATATTCCTTAGGAGGCCCATTTTAGACCTCAAAATTTTCTATAATGCATACACTTTCATATTCCAGAGTTCAATGTTTGCAATGTCCACACACTTGCATACAATGCACATCACTCAGCCCTAAGCGTTTCATCCACAATTGAGTTTATATGTAGCAGCTTCGCACAATTATTCCATCGAAGTTCTTTACAGAAAATGGCAGCAAGTGCATGTGCAGCTTTGATCTCTCATCGTTCTTATGCACAACCACATCCATGCTATAGGTTTCATCGACAACTAGTGCAGACTCCACAGGCCCTTTTTCGTATATGCATATGCATTGTTTCTCACCCAATGCTACAACACCCTTAACTTGCCACAATCATATCACAACATGGGTGCATTCAAAAATTTATTGGAGGTTTGATTCTCCAAAAAAAAAGGCACGACTCCACTTTCCTATTGACAACAATCTTACATTTTGATATATGGAAATAATAATTTGGATGCACTCACATTCACAAAAGTTGATAGACGGCTAGAATCATTTCACGAGAATTAAAGTATGATTTTTAGAATATAATACACTCTTGGACCAGTTCATAACAAGTGTCCAGCTTAAACAAATTCACAGATCTGCAAGGATTAGGTACATAGGTTAGTTCAATAAAATACTCCAACATATTATTAGATTACTATAGGGACAATTTGTTATAATAACCCAACTCAAACTATGTCATGGTGCCACAGAGAATAGGTATGCAAATCAGTTTGAAGGAAGACTCCAACATAGCAGATTAGACATTATTTTCACGCATAGACCTGTGTCCAAATGCAATTTGGATATCTTGGTCTCATATGCACCCAAATACCTCTTTGTTCAACGAACATGTCATTAGAGAAATTTTGAGGTCGAAAATGGGTCTCAAAACAAAAATGTACAATCAGAATCAACTTTATAATAACCAATAAGATTCAAGATGATGATGTCAACCATGGGGGATGATTCACCATTTTTTGGAGTTAAAAAGTAAAAAGATTAAAATAAATAAAATAATTAAACTACATTTTCAACTTATCTCCCTAAATTTTTACTCAGATTTTGAGTGGGAGCACTCATGGATGCAAAATTCAATTCATCATCCAAGGAGTACCCATGTTGCATATTTTCGATGGACCCTGCTAGATGAAAAATGAGAAATACATGAAAAACATTATTTCAATCATGTTTTTTCATGTATTTCTCATTTTTCGTGTAGCAGGGTCCACCGAAAGTATGCAAAATGGGTACTCCTTGGATGAGGAATTGAATTATGCATCCAACGAGTGCTCCCGCTTGAAATTTGAGTAAAACAGTAGGGAGATAAGTTGCAAATATGAGTTGAAAAAGTAGTTTTTTTCTTTTTTCCCTCTAAAATTTGATGATTTAATCTAATCCTATTTTTTTATTTCCACTATTATTTTATAATATTCCTTAGGATGCCCATTTTAGACCTCAAAATTTCTCTAATGTGTATATATTTTCTTTCGCATTGCTTTGAAAATTATTGCAGTTTCATGAAGACACCACCACAAAATTTGAATAAGAAACCATATGTCTCAACCAATAATTGCAGACACAATCGGATAGTGTTGACATAATTCCAAGCACGAATATCAATAAAGTAGCTTTGAATAGAATTACAGGTGCATTTCAGACTTGTCACTCTCATGTGTTGCTATCAAATAGTATCTCATAGTACCAACGAAGGAATATACCCTTGTAGTATTTTGGTGTAGCTACCAGTGCTCCTTAATAGATCGCAACCTCATGTTTGAGATAAGCTATATATATTTAGATAAAATAGGTATCTCCAAAAGAAAATTGAACGGTGTTATGATTTCCATAGGGCCATCGAAATCCATTGCATTGTTGCAAATGATCATGTCAAAAATTGGACCTGGTCACCAGAAAAGTTTTCCAAATACATTTGCGTAACATTTACCTCAATGAGCACTTCAGCAAAACTTGGATACACATTATATCAATTTTGTAAAACAAAATGTGACACCTCAGGTGTAGTAAAACAAAAGCTATAACCCATCAATATGTTTCCATGAGACTACCAATCAGAAAGAAAGAAATTGATCTATGCAGAAAAATCATGCGCCAAAGTATATTCTAGCAAACAAGAAACCCTCAGAGATGATAGAACCCACAATCACAAAATAACCAATAGGAATAGCAATAGAACACATGTATTTATTCCTCTTTTAATCCAACAACCCTTACTCTCGCACGACATCAAATAGATGGTCTGACTTGACTTTCCTTCATCCTTTCTACCGACGACCCTTCTCTTTTTATGTTAGCAATCAACAGTCACCAATGATCCCTACTAAATAATTCTGACCAATTCAATTTGAACTTTAAAAGAACATATAAAAAACCACAAAATTGACCTTGAATAAA
The DNA here is from genome assembly GCA_031772625.1 of Pinus tabuliformis. NCBI lineage: Eukaryota > Viridiplantae > Streptophyta > Pinopsida > Pinales > Pinaceae > Pinus > Pinus tabuliformis. The sequence continues at coordinate 693,740,999 of CM062814.1, read as the reverse complement.
TTAATTCGTTGGCATTATAACCAATTCAATAATGATTAACCATATATATATGCTACATGGACCATATCAATGTATTTAGCTTCGTTACACACAACTAGAGGATTTGTACCAAATCCATGCCATGATCAACCACTAATACTAGATCACGACAATAAATTAATGCATACATACCAAAACTATCAATGCATTTTTTTTTCCAAGCTCTCTCCTCCATAAGATCATATTTGCAACTTGAACCACTACAAAACTCCATCGTTGCCTTTTTTTCTTTTTTTTTATCTCTATGTCTCATGCATAAATCATATAGCATAAGGGCATTGATTGCATTCCTTTGACTCAAACATAAATTCTCTCTATATCAATGTGCACCCTCCTCTTTTTTTTCTCTTTTTTTATTATTTTTTTATATTCAATACAAAATGCTCTATTTTTTCTACATTTTCAAAATTTAGCATGCTAACTAAACTTTCTCCTTGCTACAAGTGCATATATTGAGATTTCAACAAGATTTTGCCCCAAACTATCATCGCTCTCAAATTTCTCTAGATTGCATCACCAAAAATAAATTTATTAAGCACATCTTTCAAAAGATATAGCGATCATCATGTTGCATACTTTCACACAAGGTCAGAAACTCAATTCAAATGATAAAATAAGAAAAATCATTTAAAACTACTATCAACACTAAAGGAACTTTATTTTCTTGGAGGAGCTCCCCTTTATATTATATGCCTTTTGTTACATGCTACTCCTAAGTCTAAGCTAGCCTCAATTTTCTTTGGGGTTTCTTGATATTCCTTCTTCTTCCAAACCTCGATATGTTTTTTTTCAATCTGATCTCTTTCCCGTTTTTCTTTTCTTCTCCAAATTATTCTTTGAATAAACTTTTTCTTTTGACTAGATTCCTTAAGAGTTGTGGGTAGCTTGCAATATTTGGAAATATGGCCAAGATTTTCACATGTGAAGCATCTTATGTGCCTAAGAAATGGAGGAAAAGACTCAGATCTTTTGTTGATCTTCCTTCTAATCTTCTTCATTTTCTTTACATCAGCCCTGCAATCCATAAATTTATGCCCAAAAACGTTACAAAACTAATAATAGCTGTAAAAAGAGTTTTTTATACACGAAATCTGATGAGACTGATCTTTGAGAATGATCCTTATTCAGTTGCTTTCTTTATTGGGAATCTTTTATCTTTTTATTTCTGAAATCAACTGAAATTTGTCCAAGTTTTTAATAGTTAAAACATCTAATGCTTTTACTTGACACATTCTTTGGCTCCTAGTTTTGATGCTAGTTCCCTTTCTTGTTGCTACAAGCTTCTACTTTAGGCTTTTCGATTGTTGCTTCATTAGATCCCTTTGAGTTAGATCTAATCTTTTCAAACTCTTCTCTTGTTGAAACCACTTCAACCTTTAATTTTTCACAATGGTTGATTTGATCTTTGAGTTGGATGCCAATCTCCTCTTCCAATCTCCTTGCTTCCTCCAACTGGGTTTTTAGATCCACAATTTCTTTCTTGAAATTGTACTCTCTTTCTTCAAGTATTTGGAGAATATTTTTCATATCTCTATTTTACATTGAGATCTTCTTTATTTTTGCCAATGCTGAGCTAAGTTGAGCTTGATATTTAACTTATTTTTCCTTTCCTTCATCATTTCTCCAGATTTCTTCTCCATGTGGTGCATGCAGCCTATCCCAAATCTCTCTTGTAGTATTGAATTATGTGATTTTCTCAATGTCCTGATCATGAATATTATCATAAATTACACATCTGGCTTATGCATCCAATAGTTGATCTTGTTGTGAAAAAGGTTTCATCATAACCATTTATCACCATCTTCCAAAATTTCCATGCTAAAAAATTTGCAGCATTGATTTTTGGATCATCTTGATAACCCATGATTCACCCAGATCCACCTTCCAACAATTAATTTGTAACAAAGGCACTTGCTCTGATGCCACTTGTTGGAAATTAGATCACTATTGAGCGGGGGGGGGGCGTGGGGGGTTGAATCAGTAGTGCTAGGGTTTATAAAAAATTAAAAACTTTTTAACAAAATACTAAATTATTAGTAGCCTAGCATATCAAAACAGATCTAAATATGTAAGCTCAACATAAATTTAACACACAGATTCCATAAGAAAATCATACACAAGGAAACACAAATTTCTTTTAGTGAAAACCCTCAAGGGGAGAAAAACCACCTTAATGTTGTTGTGTTGCTCTAATTTTCTATTATTTGTCAAGCAAATCTTGACATAGATCAGTTGGCCACTACCAGCTAGGACATACGAGCACAACTATAGTTCACTGGCCACCACCAACTAGACGGCCTCAGCCTCCTCTCAATTATTTGTTGGCCATTACCATCAAGAAGTCATACTCCTATCTTGGCAAGCTGCAACTTGCCGGAGGCTCAAACCTCCTCAACCTCTATGTGGACCTCATTTCAGAATTTTTAAACTAGGCCCAATATGATCTACTCAACATACATGAAACAACAACATCTTAAGTCTACAAATTAATATTTGAAACTTTGTTGATCAATGCTACAGGTATACAAGAAGCATCATTATGCATTTTAGCTCTCTCACACTCACACACCCTCCAATACTAGCATAGTACATTTATAATATTTCTTCTCATTATAATGGAACAAATCAAAAACACTAATTACAAACCATACCCCAGGATGACCATACCAAATAAAATAAATTAATTAACCATTTAAGGTCTCAAACCAAATACCATGGGAAAACCCTTGGTAATTTATGATGGTTTTTCTTTTTTCTCTTCAACACTTCATATCCAAACATCTTCAACTAATCAAATGCATTCATAACCAAACACCTGCAACCAATCAATCACATTCTACAAGATTGACATCAATGCCAACCAAACATTATCGGTGCACACAAATGATGAGATAGATCATAATGGAGTTCACCTGGGTATGAATTAGGTATCATAAATCCATGTCAGCATCTCTAGGAACAAAACCCATGTTTCGGGATTTCTCCTGGATTTATGTAGATATACCAACCATGGAGGTTGGTTATAGTAACTACATAGGAACCATAAGAACAACACTAGGAAAACCATCATTAGTAGAACAAAAAATAATCCTTTCTAATTCATTGAGAATAAAGGAAAACAACGATAATTAACTACTTTAATATTCATAATCTTACTGTGACACATTCATGAAGAAACATAACAAGATAGGTCAAATAGACATGAAAAGAAGTGTGATAAAATGACTTAAAATGGTTGTTTAAAATGGTGAAAAGGTGACAATTTGGTGACCCAACAAACATTAATACCCTTTGTTGCTTTGTAGGCACCAACCTAAAAGAGACACAAATATCCTCTGCTACTTTGTAGGACCTAACCTACATGAGACACCAATCCCCTCTGTTTCTTTGTATGCACTAGCCTATAAGAGACACAAATCCCCTTTATTGTTTTGTAGGCACCAACCTACATAAGACACCAATCTCCTCCATTCTAAATATTTGTAGGAACCAACCTACTTCACAGAGTCAGATTGCTTCTTCACAATGTCTATTAGCTCTTCTTACACCAAGTCTACTTGTTGCTTCTTCCTTCACCAAATTTATTAATTGATTATGTATTCACAAAGTCTATTTGTTGTTTCTTCCTTCACCAATTCTACTTCTCCCAAAACTTGTTTTTTTGGCTTCTTCTCAAGAATGAACTTGCACAACATGCCACTTATTCAATTTTGAAAATCTAGTGCTAAAACTTTTACCATAAGTATCTAGATATATCTTCTTTGTCTCCTCCATATTTCATAGTGAATAATATTATAGCAAAATTGCCAAGTTGACTTGTTTGAAGCATGTTTCAAGAGAATTCAGGAACACCAAATCCCTCAAATCATATCTCTAAAATTACAGTGAAACAAGGTTTGGAATTTCTACCAGATGTACATTGAGATATCATCTTTGTCTCTTCCATATTTCACAGACTAAAACATCACAAAAATAAATTTATAGCGAAAATACGTAGCTGAATTTTATAAAGTAGATTATTATCATTCAAAAATACTAAATTCCTCAAACCATATCTCCTAAATTATATAAAATTGAGGTCTAAAACTTTAACATAGGTACATGAATATATTATTTATATCCTCCAAGTTTCACATTCCAAAACATCCCTAAAAAAAAGTTATAGTGAAAATTCCAAGCTTACTTGTTTGATGAGAATTTAGGAAGCCTAAATTCCTTAGACCATATCTCTGAAATTATAGTGAAACAAGGCCTGGAATTTTAACCACATGTACATGAAGATCTTCTATCTGTATCTTCCAATTTCCACATTTTTAAACATCCCATAAAAGAAGTTATAGAAAAAATTCCAAGATGACTCGTTTACCCCAAAAATAATTTTTTTTCTTCCACCTTTAGACTCCATGAATCACCCCAAAACTTCTTCCTTGGCTACTCTTGCAACCTCAAATCTATTATTTCTTGGATTGTGTAAAAATGAACTTATATTCCCTTTATTTACAATGTTTGTATGTTCACTTGTGGGGTTGACTTGTAAAATTGATTGGGTCGACCTAATTGTACTTTGGTTGGGTCATCCTTATGAAACCTTTCATATCTCCTCATTCATGTGGAATTAGATGGAGTGTCATATTTATTGGAAATTTTTCGAATATTCTTTCTAACCATATGTCCTAGTCTCCCATTTGAGCTAGATAATTGGAGTTAAAATTCCTTCAGAAAAAGGATATCCAAATGGGGTATCAAAAGTCCAAAAACAATATTTCCAACAATATTTGTTTTCCAATATTTATCTTGGACATAAGTAGTCTCCCCTGTCACTGAAATCAATGAAATAAATATTTCCAATAATATCCCCATTTATTTTTCGGTAACCCTCAGTCAATTCTACAATAATATTGTAAACCTCCCCCTTTCTTCAATTCTCCTTGTGAATGCTTCTCCCCCTTTGACATAAATGGCAAAGAGATGCCCCCCCCCCCCCCCCCCCAAAACTTATGCTTCTCCTTATCGGTAACTCCTCTTCTATATGAAACTTTTCTTAATGTATACAACTATTCCTCTGTATGAAAATTCTCTTAATGGTTGCAACTCTTCCTTTATTTGTAAATTTTCTTAGTGTCTGCAATTCTTCCTTTATTTTCAACTTCTCTTAGTGACTGCAACTCTTCCTCTATTTGCAACTACAAATTCTCTTCATGTCTTCTATATCTCATTGTGTATGCATATTCTCCCACTTTAACATCAATTGAAAATGAATATTTTAATCTGTGGCTGCAATTTCTCCCCCTGAGATCTTAACTAAAAAACAATTACCTCCCCTGATTGCTTTCTTATTATTTGTATGTAACTAGGCTACCCCTATTAAGGTTGTTTCTATTTGTCCTTGCATGTAACATTTCCTATTTTGCAGATTTTATCTTGAGATTTATCCCCATGTGCTTGAAATTCCTTTTACTTCTTCTTTTTGGGGCTACTCTCCATAGTCTTATATTTCATCTTGTCCACAACTTAACCCTCAATGACATCAAAGTGCTACTCCCCCTAAACTAATGCTTCTCCTTATTTTCAACTCTCCCCGTTTCTCTCTTTTTTTTTCCAATTCAATTTCACTGTTCAATTCATACCCTGCAAACTTTCCATTTCATCATCCTTTCCCTGCATCTCACTTTCAAAAGTCCCTATCTTCTTAATGTGGCCTGAGGTGTTGTAGTCTCTCACTTGTATTTTACTTATGAGATGAGAGAGATAACACTCTCATGCAACAATCTTCTCCTTTATATTTATTAAGGAAATATACATTATCTAAAGTCCCAGTTGATTTTTCACTAATCTTCCAGAGCCTTCCTTATTTACAACCTTCAGAATAAAATGTTACCTCATGTCCCTTATCAACCATTTGACTTACACTTAGAATATTGTGTTTTAAACCTTCAACAAACACGACATCTTTAGCTTTAGTATTTCATTATCAAGGCTAATTATTCCTTCTCCCATTATTAGATTTGATGTATTATCTCCAAGAGAAACACTGCCACCTTTGACTTCCTTTTGAAAGATAAATATGCTTTTATCTACTATCATATGATGTTAACATCCATTGTCTATATACCATTGACTCTATTTTTTTTGAACACATAGAGCTAGACCACATTCTCCATGCTTCTCTTGCTTCCTTTTCCATACATTTGTTCTTTAATTTTTATTTCTCACAATATATACTTGTCTGCTTTGATTAGAGGCCTAAATGTACTACAAGAATCATTAGCTTTTTGCCCAAAATTATTGCACTTGAAACATTCAACATGATCTAATAAGGGGGAAAATGAATTGTAATTTTTTATAACATTCTTATTAAAACTTATAGGATTGTTTCTCACATAACCATTCCTTTAGATATTCTATGATACCCTACTTCTATTCCTTATATAGTCATTTCTTACATAGGTTCTGCAATATATTTCCTTATGACCAAAATTATTGCATGAAAATAAATAGCAATAATAGATATATTTTGATACCAGGATGTGAAGTGAATTCTTAGGGGAATTGTTGCCATTAACCTATTCTAACTATCGTTGTGAGGAAATTAATATTAATATTTATTTCTTTTATCCAAGACCTATTTTAATACAAGGAGATCTATATAGATTAAGACTGTTATCTAATGATTTAGTCACTTTTACAAAATTTAAGTTTAGATTTTGTTGTAGTTGCTACAACCCCCCTCCAAAAATTTTCCTAGGCTTTGATTTTGGAGCCTACCTTTGATCATAAGAATTGTAGTTTTAACCGGTGTCAAGTGTCCTTCTTGTTTATTAAGTGTTGCAATGACTTTTTCTTTCATGTTAGGTTTGTGATGTCTTAATTTTGTTTTCATGACGACAAGTATGCCTTGCCGACAACAACTACTCAACTTCTAGAGACAAGCAAGACACCTTTTGAGCACAAGCTAACCCTTGCCTGATCAATATTGATTAAATGCTTTTCCATGAGAAATTGTGCAATCATTTGTCACAGCGTTGATGGCCAAAATTGGTTGCATCAACATTTCAGAATCCACTCGGTCAGAGCCCCAAATCAGACTCTTTTTGTTGATATTGGTGGTTCCGACTGGTATTATGGGTCTAGTTACCCGTTACAACAAATGAGACTACTAATTATAAAATAAAACTAATCTACTCTATTTACTTTTACCCATGTATATTAAGTTATATGTGCTAGAAAAGTAACGTTGTTTCATGACAATGAATATTCCCACGAATTAACATTGTTAAAATCGATAAAAGAAATGATTTGATTAAATAGTTAATCAAATCAATTATAAACTCATCACATATAAACAATAATTTTGTTATTCATTGTATGTTATGTAATTTAATCCACACACATCAAAAGTGATAATGCTAGAATCAATGAAAGCACATACATGAATAATATCTAAATACTTAAAAAAATTCCTTAAAAATAGAATGCATACAGAGCAGATAAAAGTACCCATACTGTTGGAAATTTGTGCATGCTTGGAATTGATATTGGTTCAGATTATAATAAAGAAAAACTTGAGTACAAAAGTGCAACAAAAACCTTGCTTTTTCCAAATTTCAGAACCCTTTGCAATGAGTTCGAGGAGGAATTTATAGAGCTTTTACAATAAAGAGCGGAACTGCTCTTCCTAAAAATTATCAACTAATGCATAATAAAATTGACATAAAAAGAAAATGGTTGTAACAACTCTTTAGATGGTTGAAGACGAGCCAATCATTCATTTCCATAACCTTTGAACATCTAGGAGTGACGCCAACTCTGGTGGGGAATGAAGCTTTATTTGCACCTGGCATCTAAAGATAAACTCTTTGAATGGTAGAAACATTTCGATGGAGGTATTAGTGAGTGCCTTTAAAACTAGCCAATGGCTATGAGGTTTGACAAAAAATTGTCAATTTAGTTCAATATTAACTTTAGTCAATTGGTCAATTCATTAAAGGAAATTTGAGCCTAAAAGTGCCCATGAAGTTTTCACTTAATTTTCATGTCATAATATGTAAACCAATCAAAATCCTTTAAATTTAAAACGAGGTACACGTAAATATTTTGGAGGGAAAAGAAGAAAATCTACTTTTTTAAATTGTATTTTTGGCTTATCTCATTATAGGTTTACTCAAATTTCAAGTGTATACAATTGTAGGATACGGAAGTAAATTATGCATCCAACGAGTACCCATTATGCATACTTTTGAGAAGACCCACATTGATAAAAAATGAAGATACATTAAAAAAGTGTGTTCAATGCGTTTTTTTAATGTATCTTCATTTTTTTTTATCAATGTGGGTCTTCTCAAAATTATGCCTAATGGGTATTTGTTAGATGCCAAATTTAATTCTGCATCCAACGAGTGTATACACTTGAAATTTGAGTAAACCTAGAAGGAGATAAACCAAAAATACAATTAAAGAAAGTAGTTTTCTTCTTTTCCCTCCAAAATTCACAACTCTTATTTATTATTTTAACTATTATTTTATTATTTTTCCTTAGGATGCCACTTTTAGGCTAAAATTTCCAGTAATTCTTTTAGTGAATTTTGTCCTTTCCTCAAGCCAATTCTTGAGCAATGTTTCCACATCTCACAAGGAATCTTCTGGACAATTGGAAACAAGATTTGATTCAAGTAAATTGTTAGTAATGGATTCAACTAGGGAATTTGATAATTCACGAGAAACATTGATAAATTTTTAACCAAACAATTTTGACTTTCCATCCTTTAAAAATGACTGACTTTTGCATTTCATCTATTTTAGGAAAGTCATATTTTCTCCCTTCAGCATTGTTCTTCCATTTTAGCATCTCATTGAGATCCTTTTTGGCTTCATCATAACATGTTATCATATCCACTAGTTCATCAGTCAAAGTATTTCCCAATCTGCACTACACCTCAATCAATCCAATTTTTTCACATAATAGTTGTTGTTTCTTTTGAAGTAAAACATTAAAATCATGGGCCTATTGTTTGAATTTCACTAGATAGGAAGTGTCGACCTGCAATTGTTCAACTTTCTTTTGTGATCCCCTGGGTTGTGCATATTTCATTCTAATATCCTCTACATGTTGAATCTGAAGTATATTTAACCTCTCTTGCAATTCTGCCAAGGAAACGTCCTTTTTATTTAACTGAGATAGCCGCAGAGTCTCGCATTACTCCTTTTCAACATGCACACAATTGGCGAAAGAGAAAATTCCAAAAGGTAGAGGGAATTGAGACCAAACCTTCTTGCTGGAATATTTCAAGCCTTTAGTAATCTCATGACAAATTGTTTGATAGGCTACTTCCCTACATAAAAACTTTTCTAGAATATAAAGTGGTATGACATGAGGGTTTGCATAGCTGCCCAAGACTCTAACATATGTAAATGACTCTTCACCAAACCAATTCCAATTTTTATTAAGGCTTTCTATAACTTCTAGGGAAATTCTACAGGGTTTGGTTTCAAATATAATTTCATAAATAGGGATAATGACTTTGTGACAAGTATGATAACCCAACTATCAGGAAATTCAAAGACATTTGGGTAGGCATGCAATCTACAAAGCATGGAAGCAACTTGACTAAAAGGAGAGGCGAGTGAGTCTATATAGTACTTACCATCCTCTTGTTTATTGTGTTTTTTTTACTAATTCCTCCATTATTTTATAGAATAAGTTGGGTCCCCATGCTTCTTTATGAATTCCTCCACATACTTTTTGTTGTAAACGCATTGTGGATTTGGCAAGTGATACATGTCTTGAAAGGAATTTGTTGTGAATAAACCAAATATGGTGCATTTCTGTGTGTGGAAATTTCTTTCAATAATGTTCACAGTTTCAATGACCCATCTAACCATATTTGTATAGGCAAAAATCTGAGGCCTCACTCCAATTTTATGCAAGAAATTTTTTGTCACATCTTATGTAGTCGTCTCTGAAGTTGAGGTTTCAATGTTGAACAAAATTATTTTCACTGTCACCTTAGGGCCTTCATCTTCAAAATATTTGTAAATAGATTCCCATGAGGAGTGCTCTGAATCCCTGGTACAAACTGTATCTATAAACAACCCTCCACCTAGTAGTTTTTCATTTATCGTTTCCCTGAATGGGCCGACATATTGTTGGACAAGTGCCTTCTTCTTTGCCTTAGCTTTCTCCATTTCTTCTTGGCGAGAGGAGTTGAAGCTTTCCTGTAAAATGCAAAGATATTAATAGAAAAGAGATATAAAATAATAAAATGGAATGGTAAATAACAGTTCAAATTTTTTTATATAAAATAACTCTTAACCATAAATGCGGCAGCGCAAAATATGAATGAAGGCATTTAGTTGATTGGAAAAGGATGCAGGAGGTCACATGATAGATGCCATATCATACCCCAGGAATGAAAATACTGCAAGGAATCATAATTATAATTTATTAAGGTTTATGGGGATCTGGGCGCTTCGGGGTAGTAGAGAAGTGTAGGTAAAGTGAAAACCCAGAGGGGAAAATCTCATAAAGAAATATAATAAGCTTTCGGGGAACTTGACGCAGGATGGTTTAAATAGGAGGAGGATATACCCAGAAGCTCGAATCCCCGTAATCATTATTAATTTGAATTTCGAAAATTCTACGGGATTTTGGGTTAGGAGGATTTAAAAGTAGAGTGGCCACATATTATTAAAATCGAGGCAAAAACATGGAATAATTGGAAAAGTGAGCCAACATTAATATGGTGACGTGGAATCTAGATACCTAGAAGCTCGGATGGTTTTGAGAATAGTAATTTTTAAAAAATGTTACAAGTTTTCCAGGAATCGATCTTGATAATGTAAAGCGACAAAAAGTGGGGCCTTTTCTTTATAAAAGGATTTCGATGCGAAAACAAAACTATGGGCGCATTTTTCAATAAGTGAGGACATGAAACCTAGGAACCCGTGTCCCTGATAGTATTTTACAATTCAATTAGATATGAGATATGGGGTTCTAGCGTTTCAGGATTCTGGGGTTTTGGGGTTCCAGAGTATCCCAATTAACTTTTTGAAATAAAACCTTTTTTCCATTGTTTTTAAAAATTTAGGTCAAGGTTGTTGTGGTTCTTTATGAGTGAATCTTATTTTGAAAATGGAAAACTAAGTCCCTAAGGTTTATTAAAGGTGAAATTATATAATTAAGTGAAAAAAAGGTCCCCATTGTTATTAAGAAATAAAAATTAATGGGCGGGGGGTTGTTGTTTACTACAAAAATTGGCGATGCATTAGGAGAAACAATTATCTATGTGCTGAATACAAAATTTTAAAGATAAAGGAATAAGATTAGATGAAATCAAAATACTTGAACAAATTTTCCAACATAAGTTTCCCTCATAAATCAAACCAAGAAAAATCATTATCATTACCTTGTGAGACTTATAAGTATTTTCCCCAAAAAGGTATGAAGTAATAGAAATATATGCATCAACAACAACAAATTTTATTGATAACCAGCTTTGGGAGTACAAAGTAATAAGTAGAGTTCAACATTAAAAATAAACTTCAATTCCATAGGTAGAGCCACTACTGCTAGCAGGCATCCATAGCCTCGACAGGGTTACCTTTTAACCCTGGAAATGCCAATGTCCCATCCATTAGTACAAGTTTTTAGAGCAATTATTTTTGAAGCAATTTTATGTTTTGAATTTAAGTTAATTGAAATCCATTGTCCTGGCTTGGTGACCAGATGTTGACAATGCCATTCATAAAACCTAACAAAGGTGAACAAGTCGGCTCGTGATGAGACCTCTTGTCTTATAGTCATATGGCTACAAGCCATTACCCTGGCTTGGTGACCAGATGTGGTAATGTCACAACTGTCAGACTCCATGATCATGGTAGGTCGACTCATGATGAGACCTCCTATCTTTCAAATAATTTTATATTTTTGAATTACACTCTAAAAATATTTTAATTAATGGATGGGGAGGCAAATCCACTCCTTAAGAGATGGGATGGAAGAAGAAGCTTTATATAACTAAACTCTTACTTGGTTAAGTTTGCATCTTGGAGACTAATTATTTGGTATCAATTGTTGATAAGTATAATTTTCTATTATGCAATAGGGGTTCAAAATATTCCACAAACATAATGACAAATAAACCATATTGAATAGAAATCAGGGACTCCATTAGTTAGGAAACTTGAATAAAAGTATAACAATATCATCTCAATGATGCCTCCCTTTTAAAGGTAAAAATTCGTATATGAATAGTAGAGAATTATTAATAGTCCAGATACATAGCCAAAAGAAATAACATTCAACTTGCAAAACCAAAAGAGGGAAATAAGGGCATTAAGGAAAAGAAAACATGAAGGAATAACACATTGGATTGTAGATGTGAGTATTTACATAAGTCATACTGAATTTTCAAGATTTTTTTTTTTTAAGATCAATCCATTTACATGAAGAGATTCTTTTCTTCCTTGAAGATATTGCAAAATAAATGTAGATGGAATGAATTGTTCTACAATCTGAAATAGGCCTAGCCACAATTTTTGGAATTTGGTATGTTTTCCATTTTCCTCTTGGGATTTGTCCCATTTCATAACCAAGTCACCAATTTTTAAAGACTTTCTACGAACTGAACTAGAATCGAACCAAGATTTGACAGTTTTCTAGTGTTTGGCATATATTTGGTTTGATTTTTCCCTTTATTCCTCTAGCTTAAGTATTTTGGACAATCTCTACTACAAATATGAGCAAGTTTGTTCTTCAATTGCTTGGACTAGATCTAGGGAAGGTAAAGCAACATTATGGGGGAAGAACTTCTCCTTTACCATAAACCAAAAAGTAGGGTGAGGCTCCTAATGATGCTTTGTAGGTTATTGCTATCTGCATAGATAGCAAAGATCAAGGATTTATGGCAATTCCTTTGATTATCATCAATGGTTCGTTTAATAATCCTTAATAGTTTTTTATTGGTTGAATTTGCTAATCAATTTCCCTTAGGGTAATAATTTACTGGATATTTAATCTTAAAGCCTATTTTGAGTGAAAATTCAGTTAGTAAATTCCTAGAAAAGAATTATCAAACATTAAAGCATTTGGAAGACCAAACCTGGTAATGATATGTTGATCAATGAAATCAATTACTTGTTATGAATTGAAAACTTAAAAGGTATGGATTCCACCCACTTTGTGAAGTAATTTGTGGCAGTAAGAATATATTTATGTTGCTTAAAAGAGTGAGGAACAATATCATATATGATATCTAGTCTCCATTTCTCAAAAGGCTATTCAATGTTTATTAGTTGTAATGGTAAGGCGACCTTCCTCTCTCTTCCTGAAGAGGTTTGGTAGATCTTGCACTTTTGAACATATCCATGAGAATATTTAAACAGTGTTGGCCAATAGTATCCAACATGAAGGATCTTGTGTGTAGTTGTATCACCTCCGTAGTGTCCACGAGCTGGGCCATCATGCATTTCTTGTCAAAACCTGATCAACTTCAAATTTCTTTAGGCATCTAAGCAAAACAACGTCATATTTGTTTCTAAATAAAATACCATTCATAAGTCGATATTGGTTTTCTTTCAATATCAAGGTTCTCTTTTTTTTTATGTTCTAATTCAATAGGTGCATAACCATGATTTAGATAAAAAATAAGGTTTTCATACTAAGAATCTGAGTTAATTAGGCATACCTCTTGTACTTCATTTTGTTCACCTAGAATATCTTCTGGTGAAGAATTACTTGAACCAGCAACCAATTTGCATAAGCCTTAACCTCTAACGATCTTAGAAGGTATGATCTATAAGTCATACTCTTACAGTGTTGTGACCGGATTTCTTTCTTTTCTCCAAGATATTTTTGGACTAGCAATTGTCTCACTTTTGGGAAAGGTAAAATTACTTGTGTATGTGATTTCAGCAGAAAGGGTCTAAATTGTTTGATTGACTTAAAGAATGCAAAAGCTTGTTTTTCAACTTCCGAATAGTTTAATTTTTCACCTTGTAATGTTGAGCTATTGAATTCAATGGAGGCTTCTACTCCTTCATCATTCTTTTGAGTAAGCACAAATACATATGAATGATCCGAAGTAATAATATAAAGAATAAAATATTTTGAATAATCAGGTGAATTTAAGGGAGGAGCTTGAATGATAGCTTGCTTGATTGAATCAAAAACATTTCTTTCAGTTGTACCCCATTTATATGTTGTGTTTTTCTTGATCACGTTTATAAAGGCATGGCAATTTGAGAAAAATATGGAACAAAATGCTTTAAAAAGTTAATTTTTCCAAGGAAAGATTGCATTGATTTCTTCCAATGAGGTAAAATAAATTTAGAAATGGATTTTATTCTATCAAGATCAAGAGTAATATGATATTTGGAAACAATAAACCCTAATAGCTTACTCTCAGTTAAATCAAAGAATTATTTCTTAGGTTTTAAAGATATACCATATTTTTTGCACCTTTCAAAGATCTACTTAAGGTCATATATATGTTTACCTCATTTTTTAGAGTAGATAGTAATATCATCCAAGTATATAACCATTGATTTGTTAATAAGACCTCTAAACACTATGTCCATAGCTCTCTGAAAAGTTTCTCCCATGTTGATTAGACCAAAGGGAATCTTTTGATAACCATATGTTCCCCATTTGGTTCTAAATGTTGTCTTCAACTTGTCTGCAGGGTGTACCAAAATCTGATTGTATCTAGAAAATCCATCTAAGAAGGACATTAATTCTAAGCTTGCTACAAATCATAGAAATTTGTCCATGGGAGGTAGAGGAAAGTTGTCTTTCTCATATTCTTTATTAAAAGTTCTATAATCTATACAAATCCTAACATCTCCATTCTTCTTCTAACTAGAACTAAGTTGGACATCATATTTGGAATGTCTAAGAGGAAAAATAATTTTAGCATTGAGTAATTTGTTAAGTTCAGCTTTAATTTGGGACTCAATATTTGGATGAATTTTTCTGAGTTTTTGTTGGACAGGTTTGACATCAGGAAACATTGGTATTGTATGCTGAATTATTGAAGTATCATATGTTTCCAAGTCATCATAGCTCCATGAAAAGACATATTTATATCTTCTAAGAAGGTGTATGAAGATAAGTCATTCATCTCGGTAGAGACCTATTCCTAAATTAATGTTTTGAGGCTTCTCATTTGTTCCTAAATTGACAACCTCAAAATTTAAAGTAGAACTTTGAACTTTCCAGTTTGTTGGGCGTTTAAATCTATCTTTCAAATCATAAAGATCCTCCAAGTTAACTACTGACTTGGGAAATGAATTTTCTATTTTATCATCTCCTAAGGATTTATTAAGCTCTTTATAATGCATGTCCTCATCTATAATTTGGTCATCATAGGTCCCTTCAAATGTGATAAAACGTATAATATCACCATCATCATTAAACACTCTCCAGTTTTTAATGTTATCAGGAAATAAAACAACTTGATTGAAAATCGGTCGGTACTAAAGTCTTCAGGAGGAATGAGCTTGGATGCAACATTGGCTAATAGATCAACACTAGCATTTTATAGCCTCGGAATGAGGGAAATATTAAATGCCAAAAAGTGTGATGTCAAGTACTGAAATAAGGTTTGATAATGTTTCAGATGATTATAGACACAATGTATGTTATTACGCACTTGTTTTATCACTATCTCTAAGTCTCCAAATACTTTCAAGAATTTAACATCAAGACTAATGGCTTTCTGCATTCCTTAAACAAATGCTTCATATTTACTATATTGCTTGTGCATTCAAACTCTAATCTACAAGTAAGCATGGTTTTTTCATTCTTTGGACTGACTAAAATACAACCATCTCCTACACCATCATTAGACTTTGATCCATCAAAATAAAGTGTCCAAAACAAATTATCTAATATAGGATTATCTACAGAAGAATCTACAATATTTATACATCTGGATGAATCTATTTGTGAGAAATTTTCAATTTGGGAAGACATGGATTCAAAAGGATGGAGAGAGACTTGAGCAGGAAAATTACCAAAGAAATATTTTGAAGAATAATTTCCCAGAATATTGTTCACGAAGGCCACTGGTTCATTTTCTTCATCAAGATTGGTTACTGTGTATTTCATATGTTTCTCCCTATAAACTCTAATTTCATTTGGTTTTCCATTATGAGGTAGCTAGAGATGGGAACAAATTATAGAAAAATAACCATTAAATGTTTGAGACTAGTGCCTACTTAATATCATGCCATAAAATTCAAGAATGTCTGCAACCAAAATATCAATTATTTGGAAAACCTTGGGATTAGATGACATTCTAATCAAAACCTTATTAATTTCTCCTAAAACCTTTACCTTAGTCCTGCCTACTTGAACTATTTGTATAACATGTTTTTGAGGATTCACATTTAGTTTTAAGCATACTAAATAGGGCATGATATTTGATGAAGGTCATGAATCAACTAGATAGTTATGAACACTTTTATTAAATATTTCAAAGGTTAATAGGAAAGGAGGTGTATGTGAATTTGACCTATCTCCAATGAGGATATCATATGTTGGGTCAATCTTGTCTGGAGATGAAGTAAGAGACTTGGATTTAGACTTACACTTAGGGGCCTTATTTATAACAACAGTTAAAGGTAATGGAGAAGTAGGTATTTCATTCAAAGCATTTAATAATAATTTTTATTTTTGTTTACTGACTTCATATATTGAAATATTTCTTTGGTTTTATTCATATCTTCGACAATAATATACTCAATGTTATCAGATACTAACAAATTTTTAGATGAAGGTGAATATGAGGAAGAAGCTTTAGGTGTAGAAGATGAAGAACTAGTAGATTGACTAGGGGTTTTCTTAGGTGTACCTTTATCAACTAGAGAATCAAATTTAGCTTTATGGCCTTTAGAGGGTGCATTTGTAGGTCCTTTCTTCTAGTTGTAATAAGAATAGCTTCTTCTTCATCTTCATATGAAGTAGGAAAAATGAAGTCCCAAAGTCCATGTGCTTCAACTAATTCTTCTTCTTCAACAGATTGTGCTTCTTCCTCCTCTTCTTCTTCTTCATCATCAGCTACAAGTGATATTTGTGAATGTAGTGTCCCTTCTTGATGAGATAACTTTGATGACACTTGGAGAGGGTGATTTTGATGTAGTGATATAAAGATGATGCATGTTAGACTTATGTATATGCTTGTATGTTATAAACCTAGTTTAGGTCGCACTGTTGCTAATTACTTATTATAAAGACTAATTTTAGTAAGACTGATTTTGGTTAAGTGCATATTATCAATGTTTTATCTTTTAGTATCCTAGTTTGGACATAGGTGTGTGACATGGATGGTAATCCAATATTGAGACACATAGATCCATGGATGATCATAGTTATGTCGAACATATGGTCAATTATGATTTATGGATGATATATGATTGAGACATAATCTTGTATTAAGCAGGATGTGGCAAGGGACCTGGTTGTTTGCAAACCATGATGCTCAAATTATAAATGTGGAAGTCATGATACATGATTTTCATGATTATATATGTCTAATATTGTATTGAGCAAGATGTGGCAGGGGACATGGTTATTTGCAAATCAAGATGCTCAAATTACAAATGACCGTGGAAGTCATGATACATGATTTTTATGATTACATATTCTTAATCTTGTATTGAGCAGGATGTGACAGGGGGCGTGGTTATTTGAAAAAAAAATGTTCAAATTATAAATGGTTGTGGAAGTCATTTCTCCAGAACCAAAATGAATGTGGAAGTAATTCAAAATATTTGGTAAAATGTGAATAAGTTAATTATGAAATTCATTTGATTTCTTTGATCTATGAGATTGTGATGTGTGTAGGTCTTGTAACAAGGCCTTACCAATGAACCATCATATGGGTATGAGCTCACAATCAGTGCCTTAAGTGAAGCATGAAGTTTCAAAGTAGAGTAGATGAGAATCCATGGAAATTAGAGCACAAAGTCCTAAATCCATGAAAGATAAAGACGTGGAGTCTTGGATATATAATAAGAGGATTAGGGCGCGGAGTCCTAAATCCATGGAAGATAATGACGTGGAGCCTTGGATCTATAATAAAATGTTTAGGGCACAGATTCCTGAATATTTAAAAATATCAAGGTGTGGAATCTTGGATCTTTAGAGTAGATCAGGGCATGGAGTCCTCAATCTACTAAGGCACGAAGATGCATGCAATAGGGGTGTGGAATCCCTCTTCTTTGAAATAAAAATACCACTCATGGGAAGGTGGATGAATTTCCTTAATAAAATCTCATTTCTGACAATTCTGGAGTGACTTTCTAAAAATAGAAAGTCATGTCTAGCATCTGAAGTATTACTTTCCAAAAATAGTAAATCGCATTCAATCAATGGGTAATCAAGTATAGTTGAATGAAAATCACTTAACTTATCATTAATCAATCCTAAAAGTTCAATCTCAACTTAATCCTAAATATTATTAATATTATTATTATCTTTTATGAAACTATGATATTATTATTATAAGGGAATTACAAGTCACCTTCATCTCCTCAATCACATCACACCTCTCTCCTTGATGACTCTCATGGCTCTATGTAAATATCTCTCTCTTTTAATAATAAATTACACTCTCTTTTGTGCACTCATCAAAGAATGACATATTTCTCTTACGCTCGTTAAAGACATGTCATAAAAGATTCCTCTTACACTCTCTTTAATGCATAAGTTACACTCTCCTTAAATAAGGCATGCATACATCTCCTTAATGGCATGAGTTACACTCCTATAAATGGAATACAAGGCATGCATATTACTCCTCCTTTATGACAAGAATTTGTTGTTCCTCCTATATATGTGTCTCATGTATTCTTACTTGGGGGAGGTGCATGGTGATACAAAGAGTTTGAGAGATTTGAAGAAGTTTGTGAGAGGGAGAGATTTGGGTAGTAGCCAAATGCTAATCTAAATTACTAAGTATCTCTACACAATGGAGTGGAAAATGGGTGGTATTGAGAAGAAGTAACTCGTCTTCCTCATCTTGCCTTGTATATTTCTCTACTTCTATATTTTGGTACTACTTGTGAGCTCTTACAGCTCGGGAGTTCCAGGGGGAGAAGTTCTCCCTAGATATGGTTGGGTGGAAAACCGGATGGCTCAAATGAGTTGGTTAAGGAATCAGAGATGGATCATATTATCAATTATTGAAGTTGCACATCTGATCAGGTATAAATTTAATTGTCCTAAAATTTTAGTGTTGTAAGCATCTAATTTTGTTTAATCTTATGTTATTTAGAATATTATTGGAATTATTATTGGTGTAGTTTATGGTACTAACCTTGGTATTGTAGCATTTGAGAAAGGAAAGCCAAATATTGCTGAAGGTAATTCTAATAAAGAATTTCCAAAGGACTTGGGTAAGAGTTTCATGAGTTATGTTTTTGTTTCATTTTAATTGAAATAGGTAACTAGAGACATGTTTTAGAAATGGTTTCAGGATATGTTGCAAATTGTTTGGAAAAATCTGTAAATGGGAAATGCTATTAATTTTATTATATATGTAAATTTTTATGCATGAATAAGTGCTAACTTGCAGCCTACAGTATTAGTAAGGAAATTGACACATAGCCAACATATACCTAGAGGAATCACTGGATCAACCCTTAGAATAAAAATGTAAAATAATGATAGGCAAGTGTTTCAAGGAAAGTAATTGAGGTAATTTTTTGTCATTATGTGCTTGCAATCCTTGCAAATTTATATGAAAAGTAAGGATACATAATGCATTAAAATAATAATCACTATTTAACTCTTATTTTGGAGTGAATCTTAACAATTGAGGATGCTTGCCATGTGTTTGATGGAACGGTTGAATGAAAATAATGCTTGGTGAATCTCAAAACCCTTCAACTCACTTATAGTAGATGAAATGATTTAGAAAATTATTTGGGAAATACATAAGTAATTATAACTTAATTCTATGTTACTATTTTTTTAATCATGCATGTAGATTCAAGTTTGCATGCCATATGTTTGACAAAATATGTAAATTTGATTCTAGGAGTTGGAAGATTTGCTAGTTTAAAAAATTGCATTTGTGGGTGTTTTCGTAATGATTCAGGATGACATCAGGGGGTATCCATGCCTTTGGACATGTAACCACTGACTTGATTCCAAAAACATACTTTTCAAAACACAGATCATAAATCTGGGCGATTTTGCAAATTACTGCTGCCAACTATGTGCGTCTGTTGTCAAGTTTTGGGTGAAAGAATAAGATGATTTAGTCCTTGTTTTAATATTTTTTCATTTGAATAATTAATTTATAAATTTTATGAGCTAAATAGGTTGAGGAAGAATCGTATATTCATGTCAAATTGCCTTAGGAGATTATGGCTTCCAACTGTTTGACAAAATGCCTCAATGGTTGTAGATTGCATGCTTGCGAGTGTTTGTCAAAAGGCATCAATGGTCGTAGATTTCATGTTTGCAAAGTGTTTTCCAAAAGACCTCAATGGTTGTAGCTTGTATATTGCATGCTTTCAAAGTGTTTGTCAAAACTTCAATGGATGTAGTTTTTGTGCATATAAATTGTTAGAGTAAATGCCCTATTTAATGTAGCTTTTATGTACTAGAAAAGTTATAAATAGATTATTAATGGATGTAGCTTCCTATGTCTGCAATTTTTTGTATGAATGTGAAAATTAATTGACTAAGTTGTTGGAGTGTGAATAGAGAATATGATAGTTTTTACTTTTATTATCTAAAGATTTCATTTAAAAAAGGGTTGTTGTTGGAAACAATTTTAGAGTGACTAATTATGTAAGATTTTGTGCAAATAAGAATAATAAGTCTCGTCTAAGCTACATGTATTCATGGGTGCAATATTATGTTTTAATGGTTGTAGAAAACAACAAGTGTGACCGATTTTGGCAAGTCCACTGTTTTATTTGGCACTTTTGAAGAATAATATGCTTCTGAATTTGTAACAGTGGTTGCTCTTGCTGCAACATTCATTATACGAGTCTCATGAGTGAAGCAATGCTATTGAGAGTTTTTAATTGATGAATAAATAAACATATCATATTTATTAGATTTACTAATGAAGAGAGGCATATTCCTCCTTTAGTTATCTTGTTACAAGTAGGTTAATATTCATACCCTTATATGTGATAGAAGCATAATATTTTAGGTTCTTGTGGCATACTTTTATGGTTATGATGTCAAAATTCAATAAGTAGAACTTATTTAGCATAATACATGAGATCAAATAGGTTGATCTATCTTAGTGCTCACATATGGCATTATGGTGGAATTTATTTCCAGTCTTACTTAGAGCTCACATATAAGTATGAAAAGAGCACATGCTTCTTTTAAACTTGAGGATAAATGTGTTTTGGAATTGGTTTTAAGGGAAAGTTATCCCCGACTTCTTATGTGATATTGTTATATTGAAATAGATGAAGGAACATGATTACATGATAACTAAGTTAGTAATGTTACAAACAAACAAACAAAAATTGAGTATTAGTGATTAATGTGACCTTTACTTCTTTATATTATTGATGGTTGGTAAGGTGGGACCTTACAAGGTGGTTGGGTAGTGGATGTAGCTTGTTGATTTCTTTGAAAAGGTCTAAAGGGTCATTTTAAGGAAGAAATCTCAAGGACTTGCTTCTTTAACTCGACCATTTCATTTGAAAGTGTTTTAAGAACTTTTTGCAAGCCTTCCATGTCATAAGGATCTTTGGTATTTTTCTTCTTGGGCTCTTCCTTGAATGTTACTTTCTTTGTAGGCTTTCTTTCCTCAGCAACAACTTTCTTCTCTAGTGCTAACAATCTCTTTTCAACTGCCAAGGCTTCTTTCATGTTATCAATGAGTGTTGTTTTTTGTTCTCTATCAACAAACATATCTATATTTGAAGGAATAGCACTAATATACCAATCAACCCGTAATCCTTCTCCTGACTTAGATGTATCTAGGATTTTATTCAAAATTTTGTTGAATTCAGAGTTAATTTTTATTTATTTATTATTTTATTTTTTTTATTTAGGAGAAAACTTGAGATTAGATAAGTCATTAATTAATGTAGCTGGTGTTTTATCTTCTCCATATTTATTAATGAATTTCTCTTCAAATGTATCCCAATTGTTTATTGATCCAGTAGGAAGAGAGAAATACCAAGACCCAACTGATTCTTCAAATGTGTAAGGGAAAAGCCTACAAACTACATCCTCCTTAGAGACTCCATTAATATTGATGGCCAACATGAAATTATGAAGATGTTCCTCTGCTGCAATACCATCATCTGGATTGAATTTTGGTAGCCATCTCTTTAGATGTTTAGGAAGAGGAAGCAAAGGAGGGTTCATATCTACTATTCCTGTGTTGTTCTAATGTTTGTTTTCCATTTTAGGATTTATAATTTGACCTATGGTGGATAAGATAGACCTAGAAGTATATGTACTTGATGAAGCGACAATTGAAATAACAGTAGATGATGATTCCCCTGCAGAACGACTAACAATAGTAGTACATGTTGGTTGGATGGAAACATAAATAGTGCAAGAAGTTGGTGAGGTTATGGATGTATGGGTGAAAGGAGATAAAGGATAGTAGAAAGATGATAAAGAAGAAAATGGAACAGATTTTGATGAAACTAATGGGATGGTAGGAGTAAGAGGAGGGGAAGATTGTGTGATAATCTCACCAATAGCCGAATCAGATCCAGTAACTAGTATTTTCCTATGTTGAGATTGTAAAGGGAATTCAAAAGGTTTGTTTCCTAATTTTTCACTTAGTGCTTTGATTAATACTCCAAAATATTTTAAAGATGATGTGATGCTTCCTTCAAAAGTTTCAAGTATATCAACCTATCTCAAAATTTGAAAATTCTTCAAGTTTATGGATAATTGTTTGAATTTCACTAGGCTCAATAGGTTGAGTATGGAAAGGATTATTTACTAAAGATTCATTGGAATTTCTTCTTAGAGGGATATGATATTTATGAGAAGGACGTGCAACCTATAATCCAGGAGGTGGAGAATGAGAAGGGCATTTAGAAGTTGTTGGTGAAGATTTGGGAGCAGGTTGGCTCTTGGAATGACTAGATTTAATAAGTGATTTTTTTCCCATTCAAAATATAATGGCCCTCCTTCTATCACCAAAAATGATGATGTCCAAAATTGACTACCTCAACATTTGGGAATCCACCTAGTGAGAGCCCCAAATCAGACTCTTTTCCATTGAAATTGGTGGCTCTGACTGGTATTGTGGGTCTAGTACCCATTACAACTATTTGTGTATGGGAATGACATGTATGGTAATGATAATTGATAAAATAATGATACTGCTAATTATAAAATAAAACTAATCTACTCTAATTAATTTCACCTAGGTATATTAAATTATATGTGATAGAAAAGGAACGTTGTTTCATGACAATGAAGATTACCATGAATTAACGTTAAAATTGATAAAAAAAATTGGTTTGATTAAATAGTTAAACATATTAATTATAAACTCATCACATATAAATAATAATTTTGTTATTCATTGTATGTTATGTAATTTAATCCGCGCACATCAAAAGTGATAATGCTAGAATCAATGAAAACACATATGTGAATAATATCTAAATACTTCAAACGATTCCTTTAAAAATAGGATGCATACAGAATAGATAAAAGTGCTCGTACTGTTGGAAATTTGTGTGTGCTTGGAATTGATATTGGTTCATATTATAGTAAAGAAAATATTGAGTACAAAAGTTCAACAAAAACCTTTCTTTTTTCAAATTTTAGAACCCTTTACAATGAGTTCGAGGAGGGATTTATAGAGTTTTTACAATAAAGAGGAATTTCTCTTCCTAAAAATGCTCAAATAAAGCATACAAAAATGACCATAAAAAGAAAATGGTTGTAACAACTCTTCAACTGGTTGAAGAAGAGCCTTGATCATTCTTTTCCATAACCTTTGAACATTTAGGAGTGCTACCAACTCTAGCAGGGAACGAGGATTGATTTTCACTTGGCATCTATAGGTAGAATCGTTGAATGGTGGAAACATTTCGATGGAGGTATTAGTGAGTGACTTTAAAACCAGCCAATGGCTATGAGTTTTGACCCAAAATTTCCAATTGAGTTCAATATTAACTTTAGTCCATTGGTCAATTCTTTTAGTGAATTTTTCCCTTCCTCAAGCCAATACTTGAGCAACGTTTCCACATCTGTCAGGGAATCTTATGGACCACGGGAAACAATATTTGATTCAAGTAAAGAATCATTAATGGATTCAACTAGGGAATTTGATAATTCACGAGCATCATTGATAAATTGTTTAACCAAATGAATCCTAGCTTTCCATCCTTTAAAAATGACCGACTTTTGCATTTTATCTATTTTAGGAAAGTCAAATTTTCTCCCTTTAGCATTGTTCTGCCATTTTAGCATCTCGTTGAGATCCTGTTTGGCTTCATCATAACATGTTATTATATCCACTAGTTCATCAGTCAAAGTATTTCCCAGTATGCATTGCACCTGAATCAATCCATGCTTTTCACAGAATAATCGTTGTTGTGTTTGAAGCAAAGCATTAAGATTATGGACCTCTTGTTTGAATTTGACCATATAGGAAGTTATGGCCTGCAATTGTTCCACTTTTTGTTGTGATTCTATGAGTTGTGCATCTTTCATTCTAATCTCCTCAACATGTTGAATATGAAGTATATTTAATCTCTCTTGCAATTATCCCAAAGAAACATACTTATGTTTTAACTGAGATAGCCATTGAGTCTCGAATTTCTCCTTTTCAGCATGTCCATAATTGGCTAAAGACAAAATTTCAAAAGGTAGAGGGAATTGAGGCCAAACCTTCTTGTTGGAATCTTTCAAGGCTTTAGTAATCCTATGACAAATTGTTTGATAAACTACTTCCTTGCATAGTAGTTGTTTGGAATATAAAGTGGTAAGACATGAGGGTCTGCATAGCTACCCAAGATTCTGACATATGTAAATGAATCTTCACCAAACCAATTCCCAATTTTCTTAAGGCTTTCCATAGCTTCTAGGGACATTCTAGGGGGTTTGGTTTCAAATATAATTTCATAAATAAGGATAATGACTCTATGAAAAATATGTTAAAAATGACCAAATAATTGGTCTCCCATAGTACAGTGGGATAAATATGAATTGGTGATGGGTCAGAGAGGGTCCACTTCCATCCCATGGTTAGGAAATGAAGAGAATAACAGAGAGAGTCCATGATGTAGGCTGACATGTAAAATGGATGGATTTTATTCCCAGATACACTGTGGGCAAAACAGAAAACCAAAATGTGTTTGGCCAAGATGTTGGATAATCTAGTGGCCCAGTCAAAATGTAACCTCAAAATCCCCATCAATTAAAGCAACCAATGATTCGTTATTGAATGTTAGTTTTTCTGTGCTAATTTCAACTTCATATTTATAAACAAAATTTTTTCAATTGCTTCATGTGCATAGGTTCCCTTATGGTGTTTGTGATTGAAAACAAATAATATTTATCAAGTTTTAGGTTAAATTCATGAGAAAAATAACATGAAAATCAAGTCCTGAACAATAGAAATTAAAAGTACAACAAACCATCAAAATGAACACTTAACACAGTGTTTTGATGAAGGAGTTCATCCCTCCTGGGCTACATCTCCTTGGTCCAGCTTCCATGGATTGGCCCTCTGTATTATCTAAATAATGGAAAGTATTGTTTACAATGCTTTATTGCTCTTGAAACCTACTTCAATGTGCTCATAATGCCCAAATCAACTAGTAACACCTTTTCCTGATCTCAATTTGGTCGAATTTTGCTCCAGTTATGGTCAAAATTGTTTTCCCTAGTAAGCCTCCTCTAAAATTGGAGGAACTCCAATTAGTCCCACTAATTTTGGAGGAATCTCCAAATTTTGTCACTCTGCTGAAGATGCCGCCATTCTAACTACAGTTTAATTAATTCTTTAATTGCAGATTAATTAACGTTAATCTGGATTTAATGCAATTATCGCGTAGTTAGGATAAGCCGTTAGATTGGCGGTTACGCGGAGGAGGTCACATGTCGTGGTGTAATTGGTGGTTATGGTTTTACGTTGTGGTTTATGGTTAGCTATTAACCATAGCCACCTGCTGGATGGAGTGTTCACGTGGGAGGGTTGGCCCTCCTAACCCCCAACTGTTAAGACTCATGGTGCAGGTGTAATGGTAAGACACGGAGTTTGTTGGGGCGAGGTCGCGGGTTCAACTCTACCGACTTGCCCCGTAATATTTCCACTCCTATGCACTGATGATCGACCTTTAGGGAGGGACACATGGTGGCCTCAGGGCTTGCCACTTGTCCCCTCCTCATTGGTCCACTTCAAACCAATAAAAAATTTCCATGTCACCACACCTGCAAACCAACCAAAACTTGACACTTGTCAAACTCTGATTGAGCGTTGATCGACCTTTGACACTATATAGTCACCTGTCACGTCAGCGATATGGACTGCTAACTATGCAGTGACTGTAATTTCTTTTTCAAAAATTCCATTGTTTGACAAAGCAGACAGAACACGATATCTTCCTCATGCGAACTCGGTTTTCAGTGAAATGAGTTGCATTGGGATCATTTTTCCAGGACGGACGCAATCATTTAGGTTTAGAGCAATTCTGAGAACTTATATTTTTTTAGCTAAATACTGGGCACCTGATCATTCCTCCCCACTGGAAGCCTTTTGGACCCTAAAAGATACTATCAATTTTTTAGTAGGTGAGGGTACAACTCCCTCACCTTCTCGATCTACAACCATTTGGCTTTATAAGTCTTTTGTCCCTTGAGTCCCACTCTAAGGTATTCGACATTCCCTCTCTTCAAAGTTCTAGTTCTTCTGTCCAGTATGAGATCTTGTTGTAGCTCATCAATATATTCTAGAGAGAAATGATCTATTGATGGAAGTTGAACATGCTCTCCTTGATCATCAATCAAATGAGGCTCAAACAATCCCAAATTCTCAACATTAACAATAGAGTATATTTGCATATAGGGAGGAAAATCTAGCTTAAATTCATTGCTACCAATCTTTTCCAGAATTTTAAAAGGACCATAACAGATTGGCTTAAGATTTTTACCTTCCCCTTGAAGTTTCTCTTTGCTAATATATAACCAAACTTCGTCTCCAACTTGAAATTTGTGATCGACACGGTGTTTTTCATGCCTTGCCTTGTAGCTTCTCTGACTCTTTTCAAGTTGTTCCTACACTGTGTGATGTATCAACTGAATTTTCTCTATGAACATCCTTGCCTTATCGATGTCTCTATGGCCATTGATGGCGAAATCTTTCTCAAAGATGAAGTCCAATGGCGATCTTGGCAAGTAACCAAAACAAACCTCAAATGGTGATGTATTTGTGGAAGAATTCTTTTCCGTGTTGTATGCATGTTGTATGTAATGCAAATGTTCATCCCACAACTTGGGATGTTTGCTGCAATATCCTCTAAGAAGATGAATGATTGTCCTGTTGAACACCTCGGCTTGTCCATATGTTTGTGGATGAAAGGTTGTAGTCTTCTTCAACTTAGTGTCCATCATGTCCCACAAATTTGACCAAAAATTCCCAACAAATTGAGAATCTCGATCACTTACAATGGAAGTAGGAAGACCAAAATGAACCCAAATATTTTGAAAGAAAAGATGAGTTGTTTGTTCAGCTGTAATTTTCTTTTTACATGGTGTTAGTATACACATTTTTCTAAACCTATCTACAACTACATACAAGTAATCATGACCTTTCCTTGACAATGGAAGACCTCCTACAAAATCCATTGAGATACTCTCCCATGGATGTGAAGGTACTGGAAGTGGAGTGTACAATCCTAGTTTCCTATTGCTAGGCTTACTTGTTGCACATAAAGAACATCCTCTAATGAAATGAGATACATTATCAAACATGTGTGGCCAATAACTATACCTTTGGAGATTTGCTATTGTCTTGCCTACACCAAAGCGTCCAACAATCAATGAAGTGTGTGCCTCCCGTATGATATTGTTTCTTTCTCCTTGTGGAATACATAACTTGCCCAAGTGATACAACAAAATGTTATGTAAATGGTAACTCTTCAATTTGGTTTCCTTGCCTCAAGATTGCATACACAACTTGAAATTCATTATCATATGCATATTTCTCAATGTAACT
This sequence comes from Pinus tabuliformis, assembly GCA_031772625.1. Taxonomy (NCBI): domain Eukaryota; kingdom Viridiplantae; phylum Streptophyta; class Pinopsida; order Pinales; family Pinaceae; genus Pinus; species Pinus tabuliformis. The sequence continues at coordinate 693,712,782 of CM062814.1, read as the reverse complement.
TTCATGTAAAACATAATTGTTCTTGAGTAAAATAGATGAATTTACAATACGCCTAGAAAGCATATCATATACCTTATTGTAGATACCCTTTTTGTACTTGATAACCAAATGAAATTGTTATATAAAACCCATCCATCTGAACTGTCGTGATTTCTGCAACTTTGACTGTGACTGTAAGTACTACAATGGCTGATGGTCGGTATGGATAATGGTATCCTTCCCCATCAAGTAATGTTTCCATTTTTTGACACTTTGTACCAATGCGTAAAGTTCATTGTCATAAGTAGGATAGTTAGTCACATCTCCACTAAAAATTTTAGAGTGAAAAGAAATGGGCTTACCATGTTGAATAAGAACTACTCCCATGGTGTAATCACTAGCATCCCTTTGAATCTCAAATGGCTATCTAAGATCCGGAAGATCCAATACCAGCGATGAACTGATCTTTTTCTTTAAAGTATCAAATGATTTTTGTTGTACATCTCCCCAATGGAAGACTTTCTTGACACCAGTCAATGCATGTAGTGGTGCTGCAATGGAAGAAAAATTAGCAATAAATTTCCTCCAATATTGTGTCACCCTAGAAAACTTCTTACCTCTATAACTGTGTTGGGCTTGGGCCAATTTAGAATGACCTCAACCTTAGAGGGGTCTATATTCAACTCACCTCCTCCAACAACGTGTCCCAAATACACTAAAGAAGTCTTGCCAAATTCACACTTTGACATCTTTAAAAACAATTGTTATTTTCCCAAGACATCAAGTACTTTGTTAACATGCATGGCATCTTCATCTCTGGATTTGTTGAATATGAGAATATCATCTAAGTAAACAATGACAAAGTCATCTATAAATGGTCTCAATACATCCTTCATAACTCTCATGAAAGTAGCTGGAGCATTTGTAAGACTGAAAGGCATAACAAGCCACTCAAACAATCCTTGTTTAGTTTTAAATGCAGTTTTCCAAATGTCCTCTTCAGCTATTCTAACTTCATGATAACCACTTTGTAAGTCTAACTTAGTGAAATACTTTGCATACCTCAATTGATCAAGCAAATCATCAATTCTAGGGAGTGGATAATGATTCTTTACCGTTATTTTGTTTAGTGCACATAAATCCACACACATGCGTGAAGTCCCGTCCTTCTTTGGCACCAAGACAATGGGCGAACCACATGGCAAAGTAGATGAGTGTATGATACCTTTGTTTAGCAATTCTTGAATTTTCTTCTTGATTTCCATGCTCTCCATAATCGACATGCGATACATGCCAATGTTTGGAAATGGAACATCCTGTTGTAGCTGTATCTCATGTTGAATTCCCCTCTTGGGAGGTAACCCCTTTGGTTCCTGAAACATCTCGCCATGATTTCTTACCAAATCAAACAAATTAGATTTTAATTTGTCATCACAACCTTCAAAATATTCATAATCAATATCATTATTTTTCTTGATCATGAGAAGCACAAAATTTTTACTTGCATTTACCAGTCTCTTATATGTCCTGCATTAACCAAAGAAATATTTAACTCTTTGCAATGGGCTCTCACAATATACTCCACCCCATTCTTGAGAAACATATATTTGTTCTCGTGGTGATAAAATACTACTTTCCTATCATACAAATAAGGACTTCCAAAAATGATTCCTAATATGTCAAGTGGAACTACATCTAACTCAACTTCATCAATGAACTTTTTAGTAATGGCGAACTTGAACAAGCATTTCCTTGTAACCTGTAAATTTTCATTATTGACTATCCAACCCAATGGATATGGCTTATGATGAGGTACAGTTTCAAGGTTAAGATTTTTGACCAAGTCTTCTGAAATTATGTTTGATTGTGACCCACTATCAAATAATGCATCAATCTTTGTATGATTTGAAATTACCCTTACATGGAACAATTCTATTCTTGATTCTTCATTTGGAGTGTTGTTGTGACTATGTGAGGAACTAGTGCTTGCAAAAACTTCTTTTCCTTTTGTAACCATGGCTAAAATCTTGGTCTCATCACCAGAATCTAATCCAAGATCATGTTGTGTGGTAGCGGTCATCTTTCGTTTTCCCTTATTTTGTTGGGTTGTGTTATATTCTTTCCACAATTAGCCCACATAGTTAACCGGGGGTTTAGAAGGGGGGAGGAGCCCACCCTTCGTTGCACCAATTGCGTAGTGGGGGGAGTCACAAGGGGTTTGAGGGGTGTAGGTAACCCCACTCTATGGGGTGGGCGAACCTACCTATGGTTTTGTGCATGATTTTCACACATGGTTTTGGACGCGATGGTTTTCGGTCCATGGTTTTGGATGCGATGGTTTTTTGGTCCATGGTATTGGATGCTTCGGCATGTATAAATATGTATTGTAACATTGAAAGGAACATAATGAAAAATCAAGCTGGTAGTCCTGGTTTTGGGATCCAGGAGAAAATCTTTGTGTATATGTGTTATGCTCTCGCATTGTTTATTTTTATGTGTTTTAGAATTCGTATGCAGGTAATTTATGTACGGGGTTAAAACCTACATTTGGTATCAGAGTTGTTTTGGCTTCAAGGGGATGCCTTTGTTGCTGAGGGGTTTTGCTCGGGCCTATGGTAGACCTTGTTCAGTGGGAGATTTGCGGGATCGATTCTGGTGGTGAAAGAAGATGGCGAGCAGAGGAAAGATAGAGATTGAAAAATTTAATGGTCAAAGTTTTGAGTTGTGGAAACTCAAGATGGAGGATCTGTTGGTGGATAAATATCAGTGGATCGTGATAGATCCAAGTACTAAACCAACGGGAGTGTCTGATGAAGAATGGAAGAAGTTGGATCGCAAGGCAAAGAGAAAAATACGATTGTGTGTCTCAGATTCAGTATTGTTGAATGTATTAGGGGAAGCTACGACGAAGGCTTTATGGGAAAAGTTAGGGACTTTGTACCAATCTAAGTCTCTAGTGAATAAACTATTCCTATGTAAAAAGTTGTATAACCTGAGGATGAAAGATGGAGACTCGATGATAGAGCATCTAAATGCATTTAATACTGTGGTAAGTAGTTATCGTCTGTTGATATCAAAATTTTAGATGAAGATAAGTGCATTAGTTTGTTGTGTTCTCTACCAGATTCGTGGGATAGTCTGGTTATTGCAATAGGTAGCAATGCAACTGCCTTGTAGTTTGATGAAATAGTCTCATCCTTGCTGATGGAGGAGATGAGACAGAAAAATATGGAGAGCCAGAATGGTGATGCCTTGTCCGTACGAGGATGGTCCCAGAACAGAAGAAAAAATAAGTCATCGAGTGGGAGATCCAAATCTCTAGGAAAACCTGTAAAGGTGGTTTGCCGGAAATGCGGAAAGGAAGGGCACTACAAAAGGGACTGCAAATCTAAAGCTCTTGACAAAGGAAAGGGATCTGGTGATGCTCCTTCTGCAGAGGTGAAAACCACCTCAGATGAAGGTGGGGATGTGCACTTGGATTCTTTAAGTACACATGTATATCATGAAGCATGATTGATTGACTCAGGTGCATCCTTTCACATCACTCCCCATAGAGAGTGGTTCTGCGAATATGAGAAATATGATGGTGGTGATGTCTTCTTGGGGGATGATAGGAAGGCTAGAATCGTTGGTCGTGGAAAAGTAAAGTTGAAGTTGCAAGGTGGAAGGGTTAGAACACTTCCGGGTGTTCTGCATATTCCTGCATTAGCCAGAAATCTGATTTCTATAAGCAAGCTAGATGATGCGGGTGTAAAAACAATGTTTGAGAAGGATACCTGCAATATGGTTCAGGGAGAACTGGTATTGATGCGGGGAGTTCGGATTGGAACTGTGTACAAGTTGCAAGGTAGCACTATTGTTGATGGGTGCAACAGTTCTGTGGTTCCTGAAAGAGGAGCAAAAAATCTAGTGGTCTCTGGAGAGAAGACCATGTTGTGGCATTAAAGGCTTGGACATATTGAAGGTATGGTAGAAGGTATGAGTAATAGCTCTCTGGATTTTGATTTTTGTGAAAATTGTGTATATGGGAAGCAGAATCGGGTGAGTTCCCCCTCTGGTGGTAAGAGGGCGAAACATATATTAGAGATTGTGCATAGTGATGTGTTTATACCTGTGAAGGTTCCATCACTGGGTAAGTCTGTGTACTATGTATCATTTATAGATGACTTCTCAAGGAATACATGGATGTATTTCCTTCAGAAGAAATTTGAAGTCTCTGACAGGTTTAAAGAATTTAAAGCTCTGGTGGAAAAATAGACAGAGAAGAAGATAAAGGTGCTAAGGACAAATAACGGTGGAGAGTTTTGTAGTAAGGAATTTGAAGAATTCTGTAAGAAGTGTGGTATAGCACGGCAGAAGACTACTCCATATACACCTTAGAAAAATGGAGTTGCAGAAAGAATGAACAAGATGTTGATGGAAAGGGTAAGAAGCATGCTCAGTGGTGTCGGGTTAGGACATGAATTCTGGGTAGAGGCGGTGGAGACAACATGTTACCTGGTCAACAGATCACCTTCATCAGCATTGGAAGACAAGACTCCACAAGAGGTATGGACTGGTAAGAAACCTTCTCTTTCACATCTGAGGGTATTTGGATGTGATGGATATGTACATGTTCCAAAGGAGAAACGAACCAAGTTGGATAGTAAATCTGAAAAGTGCATCTTTATTGGGTATAAGGATGGTTTAAAGGGTTATAAGCTTTGGAACCCAGTAACAAGGAAGGTTGTGTATAGCCGAGATGTGGTGTTTAGAGAGGTAAAAGATGTTATTAAACATGAAGTCCAACCAAAGGAACCTGAGAAGATAGAGTTTGAGCTAAAGGAGGAAGAATCATACTCTATAGCAGAGGAGGAATTAGAAGATGAAGAGCCACAGACTCTAGGTGTGAGAAGATCAGTTCGAGAAAGAAGGCATCCAAAAAGATATAGTCCATCTAATTTTTGTTCAAATTTTGCTTTATCTATTATTGATGATGATCCCAGAACTGTGAAGGAAGCAATAGATTCAGAGGATGGAAAACTCTGGAAAGAGGCCATGGTTGATGAAATGGCATCTTTGCACAAAAATGAGGCTTGGTATCTGGTGGAGTTGTCGGCTAGAAGGAAACCCATTGGCAGCAAATGGGTGTTCAATAAGAAGACAAATGCAGAAGGAAAGGTGGAGAAATACAAATCTCAGTTGGTAGCAAAAGGTTATTCCTAGGTGTCGGGAATTGATTTTGGTGATATTTTTTCTCTTGTTGCCAAGGTAACTTCTATTAAATTACTTTTCTCTGTTGCTGCTACTTTTGATTTTGAGGTAGAACAGATGGATGTGAAGACACCATTTCTTCATGGGGATCTAGAAGAGGATATCTACATGAAGCAACCTGAAGGCTTTGCGGTGAAGGGTAAGAAAGAACTGGTATGCAAGTTAAAGAAGTCTCTGTATGGGTTAAAATAGTCACCAGGGATGTGGTATCAGAAATTTGATACATTTATATGGGGACTTGGCTTCACTAGAAGCAAAGCAGATCACTATGTGTATTTTAAATTAATTGGTGACTGTGTTATTTATTTGGTCTTGAATGTGGATGATATGATGCTAGATGGAAATGACAAAGAAATTATCCAGGATTTGAAGACCCATTTTTCCTCCAAATTCGACATGAAAAATCTTGGTGTTGCAAACTATATTTTGGGCATGGAAATTAAAAGAGATCAGACAAAGAGGAAGCTCTGGTTAAACCAGAGAAAATATGTTGAGACAATATTGCAGAGGTTTAATATGTAGGATGGTAAATCGGTGAAGGTTCCTATTCTTGTAGGTATAAAGTTATTTGCTGAACAGTGTCCCAAGACACAAGAAGAGGAAGAGGACATGTCCTGTGTTCCATATGCAAGTGCAGTCAGTAGCCTGATGTATGTGATGGTCTGTACTAGACCAGACATTGCACATGCAGTGGGATTATTGAGCAGGTTTATGTCAAAACTAGGGAAGGAGCACTAGACAACAGTGAAACGGGTTTTCAGGTATTTGTGTGGCACTACCGATTATGGTTTGTGCTACCACAGAAGACTAGGATTGGAAAATGTTGGATATTCGTGGCTTTGTTGATGCAGACTGGGCTGGAGATCTGGATCAGAGAAGATCTACAAGTGGGTATGTGTTTAACCTATTTGGAGGTGTAGTCAGTTGGATGAGTAAGAAACAATCTGTAGTGACACTATCGACTATAGAGGCAGAATACATGGCAGCCACTCATGCAAGCAAGGAAGCAGTTTGGTTGCAGAGATTTTGTTCAAGTATGGGGTTAGTACAGGGAGCTACAAGGATAGACTGTGACAGCCAAAGTGCAATTTTCTTGGCAAAGAACCCTGCATATCATTCAAAGACAAAGCACATTGATGTCAATATCACTTTGTGAGGGGTATGATAGAAGAAAAAAAGGTGTTGTTGGTAAAGGTGGAAACTTTGAAGAATACTGCAGATGCATTAACAAAATATGTGAGCTCTGAGAAGTTCTATCAGTGTAGAGAAACAATGGGCATTGCAGGGTTGGATAAATGACTAAGCTCTCTTGTGGCCCCCTGTGGAAAGAAAACAACAAGTGGGAGAATGTTGGGTTGTGTTATATTCTTTCCACGATTACCCCACGTAGTTAACTGAGGGGTTAGAAGCGGGGTGGAGCCCCCCCTTTCATTGCGATGATTGCGTAGCAGGGGAAGTCACAAGGGGTTTGAGGGGTGCAGGTAACCCCACTCTATCAGGTCCAGGGTAGCGCCCCGGAAAATTTTGGTTTTGGACCCTATGTTAGGTTGGGCGGACCTACCTAAGGTTTTGTGCATGATTTTCGCACATGGTTTTGGACGCGATGGTTTTTCGGTCCATGGTATTAGATGCTTCGGCATGTATAAATATGTATTATAACGTTGAAAGGAACATAATGAAAAATCAAGATGGTAGTCTCGGTTTTGGGATCCAGGAGAAAATCTCTATGTATATGTGTTTTATGTGTTATGCTCTCGCATTGTTTATTTTTCTGTGTTTTAAATTCGTATGCAGGTAATTTCTGTACGGGGTTGAAACCTTCATATTTTTTGGTTTCTTAGGCCTTAGTTCGGGATGTAATTTCCAACAATGGGTTTCATCATGCCCAGCTTTGGAACAATTTTGGCATATAGTTTTATCCCCTTCTTTCTTCACACTTGCATTCTTATTTCCCTTCCATTTTCCACCCTTCTCTTTCTCCTTACCCTTGAATTGATTCTTCTTACTACCCTCTTCCTGAATGTTCTTTCTTATTGCTTATGTAGGTTTTAACCCTGTACAGAAATTACCTACATACGAATTCTAAAACACAGAAAATAAACAATGCGAGAGAATAACACATAAAACACATATACACAGATTTTCCCCTGGATCCCAAAACCGGGACTACTAGCTTGATTTTTCATTATGTTCCTTTCAATGTTACAATACATATTTATACATGCCGAAGCATCCAATACCATGGACCGAAAACCATCACGTCCAAAAAAATGGACCGAAAACCATCGCATCCAAAAAAAATGTGCAGAAATCATGCACAAAACCATAGGTGGGTCCACCCAACCTAACATAGGGTCCAAAACCAAATTTTTTTGGGGGTGCTGCCCCGGACCCCATAAAGTGGGGTTATGGATACACCTCAAACCCCCTGTGACCCCCCCGCTACACAATCGACGCAACGAAGGGGGTGCTCCACCCCCCCTCGAACCCCCCAGTTAACTACGTGGGCTAGTTGTGGAAAGAATATAACACAACCCAACATTCTCCCACTTGTTGTTTTCTTTCCACAGGGGGCCCCAGGAGAGCTTAGTCATTTTTCCAATCCTGAAATGCCCATTGTTTCTCTACACAAGGAGAACTTCTCAGAGCTCACAGAGTTTGTCAATGCATCTGCAGTATTCTTCAAGTGTCCACCTTTACTAGCAACACCTTTTTGTCTCCTATCATATCCCTCACAAAGTGATACTGAACATCAATGTGCTTTGTCTTTGAATGACATGCGGGGTTCTTTTCCAAGAAAATTGCACTTTGGCTGTCACATAGTATCCTTATAGCTTCTTGTACGAACCCCATACTTGAACACAATCTCTGCAACCAAACTGCTTCCTTGTTTGCATGAGTGGCTGCCATGTATTTTTCCTCTGTAGTTGATAATGCCACTACAGATTGTTTCTTACTCATCCAACTGACTGCACCTCCAAATAGGTTAAACACATACCCCCTTGTAGATCTTCTATGATCCAATCCAGCCCAGTCTGTATCAACAAAGCCACGAATATCCAACACTCTATCCAATCCTGGTCTTCCTTGGTAGCACAAACCATAATCACTAGTGCCACGCAAATAGTTGAAAACTCGCTTCACTGCTGTGCAATGCTCCTTCCCTGGTTTTGACATAAACCTGCTCAATACTCCCACTGCATGTGCAATGTCTGGTCTAGTACAGACCATTGCATACATCAGGCTACCGACTGCACTTGCATATGGAATGCGAGACATGTCCTCTTCCTCTTCTTGTGTCTTGGGACACTGTTCAATAGATAACCTCACACCTACAAGAATAGGAACCTTCATTGGTTTACTATCCTGCATATTAAACCTTAGTAGTATTGTCTCGACATACTTCCTCTGGTTTAGCCAGAGCTTCCTCTTTGTCCGATCTCTTTTAATTTCCATGCCCAAAATATAGTTTGCAACACCAAGATCTTTCATGTCGAATTTGGAGGACAAGTGGGTCTTCAAATCCTGGATAATTTCTTTGTCATTTCCAACCAGCAACATATCATCCACATACAAGACCAAATAAATAACACGGTCACCAATTAATTTAAAATACACACAATGATCTGCTTTGCTTCTGGTGAAGCCAAGTCCCTGTATAAATGTATCAAATTTCTGATACCACATCCTTGGTGACTGTTTTAACCCATACAAAGACTTCTTTAACTTGTATACTAGTTCTTTCTTACCCTTCACTGCAAAGCCTTCAGGTTGCTTCATGTAGCTCTCCTCTTCCAGATCCCCGTGAAGAAATGTTGTCTTCACATCCATCTGTTCTACCTCAAAATCAAAAGTAGCAGCAACAGATAAAAGTAATCTAATAGAATTTACCTTGGCAACAAGAGAAAAAATATCACCAAAATCAATTCCCGACACTTGGGAATAACCTTTTGCTACCAACCGAGCTTTGTATTTCTCCACTTTTCCTTCTGAATTTGTCTTCTTTTTGAATACCCATTTGCTGCCAATGGGTTTCCTTCCAGCTGGAAACTCCACCAGATCCCAAGCCTCATTTTTGTGCAAAGATGCCATTTCATCAACCATGGCCTCTTTCCAGAGTTTTCCAACCTCTGAATCCACTGCTTCCTTCACAGTTCTGGGATCATCATCAGTAACAGAGAAAGAAAAATTTGAACAAAAAGCAGATGGACTATACCTTTCTGGCTACCTTCTTTCTCAAACTGATCTTCTCGCAACCGGAGTTTGTGGCTCTTCATCTTCTGATTCCTCCTCTGCTGTAGAGTCTGATTCTTCCTCCTTTAGCTCAAACTCTATCTTCTCATGTTCCTTTGATTGGACTTCATGTTTAATAACATCTTTTACCTCTCTGAACACCACATCTCGGCTGTACACAACCTTCCGTGTGACTGGATTCCAAGGCTTATACCGCTTTAAACCATTCTTATACCCAATAAAGATGCACTTTTCAGATTTACTATCCAACTTGGTTCGTTTCTCCTTTGGAACATGTACATATGCATCACATCCAAATACCCTCAGATGTAAAAGAGAGGGTTCCTTACCAGTCCATACCTCTTGTGGAGTCTTATCCTCCAACGTTGATGAAGGTGACCTGTTGACCAGGTAACATGCAGTATCCATCGCCTCTGCCTAGAATTCCTGTCCTAACCTAACACCACTGAGCATGCTTATTGCCCTTTCCATCAACGTCTTATTCATTCTTTCTGCAACTCCATTTTGCTGAGGTGTATATGGAGTAGTCTTCTGTCATGCTATACCACATTTCTTACAGAATTCTTCAAATTCCTTGCTGCAAAACTCTCCACCATTATCTGTCCTCAGCACCTTTATCTTCTTCTCTGCCTGTTTTTCCACGAGAGCCTTAAATTCTTTAAACCTGTCAAAGGCTTCAGATTTCTTCTTAAGGAAATATATCCATGTATTCCTTGAGAAGTCATCTATAAATGATACATAGTACATAGACTTACCCAATGATGGAACCTTCACAGGTCCAAACACATCATTGTGCACAAGTTCTAATATCCATTTCGCCCTCTTACTACCAGAGGGGAAACTCACCCGATTCTGCTTCCCATATACAAAATTTTCACAGAAATCAAAATCTAGAGAGCTATTACTCATACCTTCTACCATACGTTTACCATGAAGTATTCGAAGGCCCTTCTCTCCAATATGTCCAAGCCTTTGATGCCACAACATGGTCTTTTCTCTAGAGACCACTAGATTTTCTGCTCCACTTTCAGGAACCACAGAACTATTGCACCCATCAACAACAATGCTACCTTGCAGCTTGTACAAAGTTCCAATTTGAACTCCCCACATCAATACCAGTGCTCCCCGAGCCATTTTGCAGGTATCCTTCTCGAACACTATTTTTACACCTGCATCATCCAGCTTCCTTACAGAAATTAGATTTCTGGCCAATGCAGGAATATGCAGAACACCTGAAAGTGTTCTAACCCTTCCACCTTGCAACTTCAACTTTACTTTTCTACGACCAATGATTCTAGCCTTCCTATCATCCCCTAAGAAGACATCACCACCATCGTATTTCTCATACTCGCAGAACCACTCTCTATGGGGAGTGAAGTGAAAGGATGCACCTGAGTCAATCAACCATGCCTCATGATCTACATGTATACTTGAAGAATCCAAGTACACATCCCCACCTTCATCTGAGGTGGTTTTTGCCTCTGCAGAAGGAGCATCATTAGATCCCTTTCCTTTATCAAGAGCTTTAGATTTACAGTCCCTTTTGTAGTGCCCTTCCTTTCTGCATTTCCAACACACCACCTTTATAGGTTTTCCTGGAGATTTAGATCTCCCTCTAGATTTAGATCTCCCACTCGATGACTTATTTTTGTTTCTATTTTGGGACCGTCCTCGTACAGACAAGGCATCACCATTATGGCTCTCCATATTTTCCCATCTCATCTCCTCCGTCAGCAAGGCTGAGACTATTTCATTAAACTGCAAGGCAGTTACATTGCTACCTATTGCAATAACCAGACTATCCCACGAATCTAGTAGAGAACACAACAAACTGATGCAGTTATCTTAATCTGAAATTTTAATATCAACAGATGCTAACTGACTTACCACAGTATTAAATGCATTTAGATGCTCTGTCACCGAGTCTCCATCTTTCATCCTCAGGTTATATAGCTTTTTCTGTAGGAACAATTTATTCACCAGAGACTTAGATTGGTACAAAGTCCCTAACTTGTCCCACAAAGCCTTCACCATAGCTTCCCCTGATACATTCAACAATAATGAATCTGAGACACACAATCATATTGTGCTCTTTGCCTTCCGATCCAACTTCTTCCATTCTTCATCAGACACTTCCGTTGGTTTAGTACCCAGATCTACTGCAATCCATTGATCTTTATCCTCCAACAGATCCTCCATCTTGAGTTTCCACAACTCAAAACTCTGACCATTAAATTTCTCGATCTCTATCATCTTCTTTCACCACCAAAATCAATCTCGCAGATCTCCCACTGAACAAGGTCTACCACAGGCCCGAGTGAAACCCCTCAACTACAAAGGTGTCCCCTTGAAGCCAAAACAGCTCTGATACCAAATGTAGGTTTTAAGCCCGTACATAAATTACCTGCATACGAATTCTAAAACACAGAAAATAAATAATGCGAGAGAATAACACATAAAACACATATACACAGAGATTTTCCCCTGGATCCCAAAACCCAGACTACCAGCTTGATTTTTCATTATGTTCCTTTCAATGTTATACTACATATTTATACATGCCGAAGCATCCAATACCATGGACCAAAAACCATCGCATCCAAAACCATGGACCGAAAACCATCGCATCCAAAAAAACATGTGCAAAAATCATGCACAAAAACATAGGTGGGTCCGCCCAACCTAACATAGGGTCCAAAACCAAAATTTTTTGGGGGTGCTGCCCCGGACCCCATAAAGTGGGGTTACGGGTACACCTCAAACCCCCTATGACCCCCCCCACTACACAATCGGTGCAATGAAGGGGGTGCTCCACCCCCCCTCTAACCCCCTAGTTAACTACGTGGGCTAGTCGTGGAAAGAATATAACACAACCCAACAGCTTCAAGGTGCATGGCTTGCACACATACCTCATCTAAGTTGCTTGGATTGAAAATAAGGATAGTATGTTTTAAGTAGTAACGTAAACCCCCAATATATTTCAGCACTGTATCTTGGGAATTCAAGTTTACTCCTAATGACAAAGCCCTTTTCCTAAACTCCTGGGTACAGTCTTGAACTGTTTGGCCCTTGAGCTGCCTCAAATTTTGACAACTCATAATGGATTTTTGCATATAGGCTAAAGGATAAATTTGTCTTTTAATTGCAGAAACAAATTCAACCCAAGAAATGGTTATCTTACCATGAATTTGCATTTCCTCTTGAGTCTTTGCTTCCCACCAGACTAGTGCTGCTCCTTCTAGCCTCAGTGAAGCCAATTGGATTTTTATGTCATATTCTTGAAGGTTCTGAATTATGCAATAAACCTCCAATTTTCGAATCGAATTTTCTAACTTTTCTGCATTCACTTCACCATTGTACATGGGAAGTTCAAACTTAATGTCCAATTTGAGTAAGGGAGTTTTTTTCTTTGGGGTTTTTGAATGAGTATGAATAGTTTTTGTGGTGGAAGTGGAAGATGATGTTGTTTGAGATGTTGAGGATGATGAAGATGATGAGGAAGATGATGTTGTTTGAGATGTTGAGGATGATGAAGATGATGAGGAAGATGAATATGGTGGAGATGGAGGAGGCTTTCCTCCATTACCCTTTGAATAATTATTTTCATCTTTTTTGTCTCCTGAGCTTCCCTCTCCATGTGGAGGCTTAGAACTCTCTCCAGCCATTCTAGTATTCCTATCTTCATAGAGGAATCTAACCATGTCAATCAAGTCATAGAAAGCTTTATTGAATGCTTCCTCTTCTGAAATACCTTCAGTCTCTCTTGCTCCAGATATGATGGCTTTGGATTCAAGCTCAACTTCTAGTACTGCTTGTACCTCCTCAATCTCAATTGAAGGTAAAAATTGAGGTGCTTCAAGTGCAGCTTGGAATTGGAACTTTGGGTGGAGATTGTGGCATTGTAGCTCTCCTTCTTCTGGGAATTACCTCAGGAGTTTCTCCCAATAGTTTCCCTTCTCCTCTCTGCAACTTTAACCTTGTAAGCATAAAAAATTTGCAACCATTAAAATCCTACTTGCATAAAACTCAAGCAATCAAGAAAATAACCTTTGCTTTGATACCAACTTGATCTGTTATTGAATTTTAGTTTTGTTGTGCTAATTTCAACTTCAGATTTATAAAAAAATACTTGTCAATTGCTTCATGTGCATAGGGTCCCTTATGGTGTTTGTGATTGAAAACATGTAATTTTGATCAAGTTTTATGTTAAATTCATGAGAAAAATAACATGAAAATCAAGTGCTAAATAATAGAAATTAAAAGTACATCAAACCATCAAAATGAACACTTAGCACAATGTTTTGATGGAGGATTTCACCCCTCCTAGGCTATATCTCCTTGGTCTAGCTTCCATGGCTTGGGCTTTGTATTAGCTCAATATGGAAAAAGAGTTGTTGACAATGCTTTACTAATCCTGAAACCTGCTTTAATGTGCTCAGAATGCCCAAATCAGCTAGGAACACCTTTTCCTGATCTCAATTTGGTCGAATTTTGCTCCAGTTATGGTCAAAATTGTTTTCCCTAGTAAACCTCCTCTAAAACTAGAGGAAATCCAGTTAGTCCCGCTAATTTTGGAGGAATCTCAAAATTTTGTCGCTCCGTCGAATATGCTGCCATTCTAATTGCAGTTTAATTAGTTGTTTAATTACGAATTAATTAATGTTAATCCAGATTTAACACAATTATGCGCAATTAGGATAAGTCGTTGGATTGGCAGTTACGTGGAGGAGGTCACATGTCGTGGTGTAATTGGTGATTATGGTTTTATGTTGTGGTTTATGATTAGCCATTAACTATAGCCACCCATCAGATGGATTGTTCACATGGGAGGGTTGGCCCACGTGTTGGCCCTCTTAACCCCCAACTGTTAACATGATACAAAACCAATATAAACGGTGAGCATACATTGCTAAGCCTCATGGTGCGGGTGTAATGGTAAGACATGAAGTTTGTTGGGGCGAGGTTGTGGGTTCGACTCTGATGACCTTCCCTATAATTTTTCCACTACTGTGCACCGATGATCGACTTTTGAGGAGGGACACGTGGCAACCTCTGGGCTTGCCACTTGTCCCCTCCTCATTGGTCCACTTCAAACCACTAAAAACTTTCCAAGTCACCACACCTGCAAACCAACCAAAACTTGACACTTGTTGAACTCTGATTGAGCGTTGACTGAACTTTGACCCTGCCTAGTCACCTGCCACGTTAGTAGTATGGACTGCTGACTGTGTAGTGACTGTATAATTTATTTCAAAAATTCCAATGTTTGACAAAGCGGGCAGAACGTGATATTTTCCTCATACGAACTTAGTTTTCAGTGAAATGAGTTGCATTGGGATCGTTTCATTGATACAGATGCAGTCGTTCAGGTTTCGAGTGATTCTGAGAACTTTGATTTTTGAGCTAAATACTGAGCCCCTGATCAACCCAACTATCAGGAAATTCAAAGACATTTAGATAGGCATGCAATCTATAAAGCATGGAAACAACTTGAATAAAAGGAGAGGCAAGTAAGTCTATAGAGTACTTACCATCCTCTTATTTCTTCTCTTTGTTTGATTCATTCCTTCATTCTTTTATAGAATCAATTGGGTCCCTATAATTCTTTATGAATTCCTCCACATACCTTTTGTTATAAATGCATTGAGGGTCTAGCAAGTGATACATGATTTGAAAATATTTAGTTATGAATAAACCAATTGTGGCACTTTTATGTGTGTGGAACTTTATTTTAGTAATGTTCACAGTTTCAACAATCCATCTAACCATATCCATACAGGGAAAATATAACGCCTTGCTCCAATTTTATGCAAGAAAGATTTTGTCGCGTCATATTCAGTTGTCTCCAAAGTTGGGTTTCATCATTGACCACAATTATTTTCACTGTCACCTTAGAGCCTTCATATTTAAAATATTTGTAAATGGATTCCCATGAGGAGTGCCTTAAATCCTTGGTGCAAACTATATCTGTAAATAACCCTACACCTAGTAGTTTTTCATCTACTATTTCCCTAAATGGGCTAGCATATTGTTGGACATGTGCCTTCTTCTTCGCCTTAGCTTTCTTCTTTTCTTCTTGGCGAGAGGAGTCGAAGCTTGCCTATAAAATACAAAGAGATTAACAGAAGAGATATTTTATAGATAAATAAAAAAACGAAATGGTAAAGCAACAATTCAAAATTTGTTAAATAAACTAACTCTTAGGCATAAATACGCCAATGCATAATATGAATGAAGGCATTTAGTTGATTGGACAAAAAGGAGGCGGGAGGCCATGTGATAGATGCCACATCATACTGCGGGAGTGAAAATCCCATAAGGAATCATAATTATAATTTATTAAGGTTTTAAGGGATCCAGGGGCTCCGTGGTAGTAGAGAAGTATAGGTAAAGTGAAAACCTAGAAGGGAAAATCCTATAAAGAAATACAATAAGGATTCGAGGAATGAGATGTGGGATGGCTTAAATAGGAGGAGGAGATACCCAGAAGCCCATATCCTTGTAAGCATTATTAATTTGAATTTAGAAAATGCTACGAGATTATGTGTCGGCGGGATTTAAAAGTAGAGTTGCCACATATTATTAAAATCGAGGCGAAAACAGGGAATAATTGGAAAAGTGGGCCAAACTTAATATGGGGGCATGGAACCCGGATACTCGGAAGCCCGGGTGGTTTTCTAAATAATTTTTTTTTTAAATGTTATGGGTTTTTTGGGGAATTGAGCTTGATAATGTAAATTGGAAAAAAGTGGGGCATTTTCCTTATAAAAGGATTTCAATGTGATAACAAAAGTGTGGGTGTGTGTTTCAAAAAGTGATGACGTGGAACCTGGGAACCCGCATCCTCGTAAGTATTTTACAATTGAAATAGATATGAGCTACGAGGTTCCAGGGTTCTAGGATTCCAGGGTTTCGAGGTTTCGGGTACCCAAATTAACTTTGTGAAATAACACTTTTTTTCCATTTTTTTTAAATATTTAAGTCAAGGTTGCAGTGGTTATTTATGAGTGAATTTTATTATGAAAATGAAAAAACTAAGTCCCTAAGGTTTATTAAAGGTGAAATTATATAATTAAGTGAAGAAAAAAGGGTCCCCATTATTATTATGAATAAAAATTAATGGGGGATTCTTGTTCACTACAACACACAGGAAACTATGCAATCCTTGAGGCATGCAGTTGTTGTGAAAGAAAACAGTGCAATCACCTTATGAGAGAAAACTATGCAGTCCTCTGAGAAATTGAATTGTGCAGTCCCTTGTCATTATGAACTATGCAGTCCCCAAAATTATTCAATTGTGCAATCCTATAAAATAGGATGTGTGCATTCTTATCCAGTAATGTGGCACAAATTTCTATTTTTTATCTTCCAACATGTGTTAGTTAGCTAGAGGTGGCTCCTTGATTTTAGGCATGCAAACCCAAAACCGTAACTCTAATCTCATGAGTGCTAATATATTAAATAAAGGCCCATAAATCACATTCTCACACTTTCCATTAGAGCTCTAGCCATTCTCATGAGCACAAGGATCTTTGGATTCCATTTGTGCTGCTTTTCTGAGTAAATTTCTCAAGTCACTTTTTTCCGCTTTTTCTTTTACTTTTGTCACTTTTTCTTTTGCAAGTGTCATTTTTCCTTGTTCTTCTTGCAACAAGTGGTGTTTCTACTATTATTAACTTCTTCAAGTGTCGTTTTCGTCTTTTGCTTTTCTTTTCAAGTGTCACATCGCATTCCTTGTCTTTTCTTCTACTAGTAATTATTGGTGTTGGGTGTATTTATGAATGCATTCCCTTCTCTCTTCACTATACTATTTTCTCAATGTTAATGAATGGTTTGAATGATTCTCGGGTTGATCCATACCCTTCCTCTCTTCAGTCACATATATGTAGTCTACTCTTCCACCAAAGAAGATTGCATAATATTCAAGCCTTTCTACCCTCCTGAAATGTGCATTGCCTAATCTCTTCCAGCAGAGGCCCATTCCTTCAATATAAAACTACACACTGTGTAGTCACTAGCATATCCAACTATGCACTACGTAAACATAAGCAACAGTAAGGCCTCCTTGTCAGTTGAAACTGTGCACTGCACAGCCCAGGCCCTCTTTCTCCTAGAAAAAACTTCACATTACGTAGATCTAGTTTATAATCATATCCCCTACAAACCAAAACTACGCAATCCTCTTTCATAAGTTGCACAGTGCACATTTCCAGTGGTCATTCTACCCCTCTGGTGCCTAGAATTGTGCAATCCCTTTTCCTAGTGATTGATTTTTGCTTGTAAGTTGATTGTTTAGCTAGTCTCTTGCAAAACTAAGTTGATATCACCATGAGTGCTTCTTGCTCACCAGGTACTGTAGGTCAAAGACACATTAGTATTTCATCATCCAATAGCAACATTCCTCCAAAAGAAGGATCATTCAAGGAGGTCACAAAAAGAAATATTGAAGATGCCATTAACAGTACCTTGACAAGATTTCCTATCTTTTGAAATACCCAATGCTTCATTGAAAAGGATTATACTATCACATTGATCACTATCAAAGATGCATTCACTTCAACATAGTTTACAGAATATTTGGAGGATAGGGAATTCAATGTGAACATCAAGCAATTAGGGTTCTATAAAGTCACTTGCAAATATCCTTTGCTACAATGTGTGTATGTTATCAAGTGGATATTGGAGGGCCTAAAAACCAAGAACATGGTGCTGAATAGTATCAGTGGGAAGCAGCTTGCGTCTTATAAGTGACGTGGCATTCACTTATATTATAACATACCTAAGCCTAAGCAACACTTAGATTCTCAATTCTATGTAGCTTCGAGTCTTCTAAATACCAAAGAAGTAATCAAGTCATGGTCGCAAGAACTAGCAAAGTTTCGCCACAAGCCTAACAGTACGTACAAGACCAAGTCTCTTAGAACAATTTATCAAAACTTGATGTCTATGTGTTTTCGAGTATATGGACGAAGGAATATTGAATCTTTCCCTGAAGGATGGATATATATGTTGTATATGATTGTAACAGAAGGGAAGATTCTTAATTGGTCACATATATTATCCCATCATCTATAGATTCATTTGAATAAGGAAAAAAACCCACCTAAAGGCAAGCCACCACATTTTTACATGTCTGCCTACTTATTGGATGGAATATGTGCTCGCCATGAATACCTCGGTCTAGATTGGAGGTGGACCCCAATAGAGATCCTTGTCCACATGTATTGCAAACTGTTTTCAAAATACAGTTACAACGGAATGTATGAGAAACTTAATGAGCACTTATTCAAGATTTTGTATCAACTGATCTTTGAGAAAGAATCTCCTTGCATGTCCCATGAAGAAATGAAGACAGTGGAGGAAGTAGCATATTGGTGTGCCTCACCTAATGGCACATACCTAAGAGTATTTGGTTTGCATAAACCTCCACATCTTTTGCCGAGGTATGCGGCTGACAAGGTGGTCATGTAAGAGGTTTCCTATCACCTTATCATAGGTCATTCTCAGTTGTTACAGAAAAATAAGAAGGAACCTTGGCCTTCCTTCCCTCTGTAAGTGGGATCCTGTGAGCTTAAGAGTTAAAGGCCACAGAAGCAGAATTTGAAGAACTTCAAATCCTTAAGTTCAGTGAGATGAGATTTTACATGTATGATCCGAGAGGAGTATGCAATAAACATTGTGCTAAGTTTCATTTTTCCTAGGCTTATTAGTCTTATTCCAAGATAGAGGAAGAGAAGATGAATAATTTTTATAATTCTTCCAAGCCACATGCACCAGGAAAAGAGGCATGCACATCCAATACAATACATGAGCAAGATGTTGTTTAGGAAGGAAAGCAGCAGGAAGTGCTCACTTTGGCTAGTATTAAGTATAAGAGGAAAGTTATGCATAACCCAACAATAGATACAAGTCAAAAGTTTAGAGCAGATCCCATTATTTTGAGTGTAGAAAAGAAGAGGAGAAAACAATTATAAGAATTAAAGAGGAAGCAACATAAAGAGAAGAATAGGAAGGAGAAAGAATGAAATCTAGAGGAGGAATGGATAAAAAAAGAGGAGCAAGAAAGGAAAGAAAGAGAAGATATGCAGGAACTGAAAGAATTGAGAGAGAAGGAAGAAGAAAAAGAGAGATAGAAATAGCTTGAGGAAGAATAGCTTAAACAATTGGAAGATGAAGAAAGCAGGCAAAAGCAGGATGACAAATTTGCATGAGAAATTGAGGAGCAGATACAAGCCCAAGACATGGAGGTTGAGAGAAAAGAGGAGAATCAAGAGGATGGTATTGTGCCCATTGCAGAACAAGTCAACAGTCAGCATTCACCTCCTCCTATAGGTGGCCATGTCCCATTCAAAAAAATGGAAATATCTCCTCCCGATGATGATATGATCATGGATATTTCCAACCTAACCTTTGATCAGCTAAAGTGCATAATAATAAAGGAAAGTGGAAGTATTTTCCTAATGACCGAGTTCATCCTACTTCCATTCCTACAAAAAGGGTGATTGCGACTGATACCAGGAGGAATCTGAGGAAAATCGTAGTAGCAAACTTAACCTTTGCAAGGGTTGCAAAAGTAAATACATATTTCTTGATGGAGGAGAATAAGCAATTGGAAAAGGATCTAGTTGCTACAAGGAAACAGATTGATCATCTTCAAGACGAGAACCAAAGACTATATTCCATTGATTCTCACTTGAAGGATCTATGAACAGTGATATATGATGAAATCTAATCATTGGGAAACACCATGAAACAACTTTATGAATATATGATCACTCTACATAAAGAGGTGTCACCCTTGAATGTGAAATTTTTGAAGGTGATTCATGTAGCCATTAGCGCAATTAGGAATGGGGAATGAGTATAATAATGCACCATCAAAGTTGTCCAGAAAGATAAGACAGGAAGCAGAGCTAGAAAAGGTTGAGGTGAGAATTATTTTACGAAGTAATAAGCATCTTGGTACATATGTGGCCAACATTATAACCTCATATGCAATTTTGTATCATAGTTTGGACTCCTTGGTCAAAGCACACAAGATTCCTTCTATTGTATAATTTACAAAGGCAAAAGGAAAAAATGTTATCAGGCAGGAAATCCAAGAATACTTGAACAATTTGAATCGGGTTATTACTAAATATGATTTGGAGATCACAAGGCATAACATGTAGCTATATGTAGCCGAACCTGTCAAGGTAAACATGAATCTATTCTTATTATGGAATGAATCTCAATCTAGTTCCAAAATTATCTACTCAGATGTTATGGAGGCAAGAGTTTGATATAAGCCATATATTCCATCCAAGACTGAGGACATAGCAGCACAATATAAAGCTTGCTACCAATATGTTACAAAAGATGTACAAGTGGAAGTTTTTGAGTTTGAGTTTCCTCAAACTCAAGCATAATGTTTAATTTTTTGTATTATTAGGCTCTAGCCACATTTTTGTTCTATGTGGAGAGTTTTGTCTTATTGTATTTAGAAACTAATAAAAGTATAAATGTAAGTGGAATTCCAAGAGTCAAATGTGGAATATGAAGAATCATTAGTTAGAATAAAGACAAAATAAATCCAAGAGTCACGTGGGAAACTAAAAATTCACAAGGGAGGATGAAAGGTCACCCCATATTTTATAAATAAGCCCTCATAACTAAAACAAAGGGCTTGGAACTTGAGATCAACAGCCTTGGATTATCTAGTCTAGCATAGGAATGAGTATCATTCTTTGGAGAAACAAGTAATAACTTCATGTTCCACTATTGGGGCTAGTGTCATATCATTATGTTATATACTTGGAACTTCCACTTAATGATCAAAATATCTCATAGCCAACACGCCTTCATACATGTATCATGGATGTTGTAAGTATATTCTTTAAATTTTTATGGTATATGTTTTTTCATTCATGTTATATCAATGAACTATTTCATTAACTTAGTATGTTTCTTGTTGGATGTGTGTTAAATTTTCTTTTATGACCGTCGTTATCTTGTGAACTATTTTGTAGGATAACTAACGATTCATTATATGTTTGTGTGTGTCTTTTAGGATAGTAATATTACTTTTCTTATAGAGGCTCACTTTTTCATCTTTGCGTGAAAGAACCTCTTATGCATTACAACTGATATTACACAAATTTTTCTTACTTGTTGTCACCAAAGATATGTGTATGTCTTCTTATGTGTTAATTGTAGCCAAGGCACATCTTTAAGATCGTATTTATGGAAACTAGCCATATTTCTGGTTGGGGCTTCTACTCCAAACGATGTGAGGTCTAATAGGGACTTCATATCAAGGAGATCCCCCTAGTTGACGTATTTCTAGCACCATCAACATATGGTGCTAGAAGGAAGACCAGATGACGAGTTGAGCCCACGAAGTATTGTTTCAATTTTTCATCTTGAATGGATTCCTCCTAATCATAACACTGGGATGTTTTTCTAAAGTTACAAATCCAAAATTTCCTCCGTAGATAATTCATCACTTGTCAAAGTTAAGGTTTAATGGCAAGGGTGAAACAACCATTCTTGAGAACACCCTCTGCTTTCTTGAATTTCGTGATTATTTTGAGGATAATTTTGAGGATGTTGCTTACAGGTTGTTCATTCTCACTCTTGAAAGTTGAATACCATGTTAAATAGTGATGTTATACATTTCTGACTGCTTATATTCACTCTTTCGAACAACTTGTCATGGAGCTTCACCAAGCCTTTGATAGGTATGATTAGCAAAGTGTATATAAGAAAATTATAAGAAAGTGTATATAGGTATGATTAGCAAAGTGTATGGTGAATCTTTGGAAGACTGTCTTGATTTATTTCTTCAAATTTTGTCATGACTTTTCTGAGGAAGACATAGATTGGGATTTTATGAAAGAGAAGTTTCAATATATCATACATATTTCTTTAAATCCTCTTAAATTTGAATCTTTTGCAAGTCTCCCATCTTTTATTGGTCATGGAGTACTTAAAGTTTCAAAGTAAGAATATGATCTTTCTTGTGACTCTTTATCTTCTCTCATGTGTTTATCAAATTAAGTAGCCCCATGTACCAATGTTGACATTGGAAAACTTGAAGATCATATTATTGATCCAATCTCATGTACCTCTTCCCCTCATAATCAAAGTTTGGATCCGTGCTTAGATATTGAATATATTATTTAATTAATGATATTATTTCTTGAAGATATATCTCCTTCTCTCCACCAACTAACCCCTCTAGTCCTCTTTACCTTAACCCACCTGATCAACCTATTTTTATCAGCCTCTTTTAAATATCATGAGGATCAAGTTCAAAATGATGTTGTTGAAGAACAAGAGATTCATGATATATTTTATGATGATTATGTGTGGGCCTCAGATTGTGAACAAGAATTAGTCATAGTAGATGATTTTCCACTTGATATTTCTTTTTCTTCTTCATCATTGACTCTCTTTCTTGACATGTTTAATGAATTTGTTGCATCAGTTTTTTGCCTTAATAATTTTGATCTTAATATTCCTAATATTGATTACTGTCATGAATGGTGGGATGTTGGTTTTCAATTGAAATAAAAAAGGATTGAATCCTTTTCTCATGGTCTTTCTTATTCCTCACCTTTAGTGTGTGAAGAAGCAGAGTTTGCAGCTTCTTGTACTCAAGAAAATCCTTCATTTGATTCATTCGATCTTGAAGAGTCCCTGGACTTGAATGTTAAATTTGATCCAATTAGTGGTTTTATTATTGTATTCAATGATACATCTAGTGATGATTTTGTATCTTCATCTGTTGATCTTTCCAAGCCACTAGTGTTTAATGATTCAATGTTTGATAGTTTGGAAACTTATCAAGAATTTGAGGCACTTCAGCCTTTGTTGATGGTCATGTCAGGATCTCACAATCTTGGTAAGTGTTCCGAACATGATCAGATCAATTATTTACCATGGAAAATCTTCATGAATTGAATATACATATCGAAAATGAATTTGTCTTTTCATCTCAAGATTCTTCACCTTATTATAATGATTTAATCATTGAATGGTTAGAAGAATCTTATTCAGAAAGCCCATCCACTAGTAACAATATTATATCATTCTTGATGTTTGCAAAAATTGAAAGTTTGAATGAATGTAATTCTATAAGAAGCTATCAAAGTCTGTGTGACTGTTAGGATGTGTCTACATATTATTCAACACAATCTTTATTATTATACTTTTCTTCCAATGTTTCTGCCCTTTGAGTCTTGGGGTGTGCTATATCAGTTTATTTTTCTCTTTTTGCGCTCTGCTTTGATCTACTTAATGATATTTCTTATTGCTCATTCCCTTTCCTGTATAGGTCAGGAATTGCTTCATTGGTTGTGTTGGAAATTTCATTTCATGTAAGTCTAACCTCTACTTTGTTAGTTTAGGAGTAGGTTTAGTTCATTTTATTGCTTGTTTATTTTGACTTCCATTCTTTTATTGGTTTTTCTATTTTGAGCTTTTGTTTTGCATTTGATTGTAATAAGATTTGTATGAATCTTTGTGATTTGGTTCTAAACAAGCATGGAAAATTTCAAGAGGGAATTGGGTAACTATTATAACTTGGTTAACTATCAATCCCCTTCTTTACATGGGCCTTACATATCTTAGTCCATGATGGTTAGATGGAAAATAATTTTTTTTCTCAAATAAAATCTTAGTAGATCTACGATGCTTGCATATTTAATAGGATCTTCTCCCTTACATCAGCCTTTTATATATTCAGTTCATTTTAACATGTCAATTTGGTTGATTAGAGAAGGGAAAGGAGGAAAGTTAAGCGATTTAACTTACTTCGTAGGTGTATGTTTGAGAATCTACATAAAACAAGGAACAACCTCTCTTGGTCTCAATAATTTGGGATCCATATTCTGCCCGTGGTGATATAAAGACCAATAAAATCCCAATGAGAATAAAGTTATAAAATAAACAACAGGTGAAAGAGGAGAAAGGCTTCATGCGCAAAGAGGTGAAGTAAGCAACTTTGTTGGGGTACTGAATAGGGTCACTGGTAGCGAAGTGATGCTTGTGATTCCTTGAAGTGACTCCGCTGGGGTACCAAAAAAGCTTAATGGTAGCATAGCACCACCAAAGATGATATTAATACTCTAAAATATTACACTCGTGCTCATATATACTCCTAACCCCTAATCGAAACAACTGAGGTTTGACTTACTTATTAAAGTGTTCAACCAATGGAAGTAATAGAAGAAACTATATATTTAATCGAGCTAATTAAAGAAACTGTATTGGTCCATGAGATGAAACAATACCTCCTAAAAAGCTAGACTCAATATGTAAAGTTAGACCCATACAAAGAAGATGTAGTTCTTCTAGTGTGTCGCCAAGTGTGTTGGAAATAATACTAAGAGGGGGGGGGTGAATCAGTATTATCAAATCAATATAACTTTTCACTTTCCATATTAAGATTCATATGTGATGCAACAAGTATATATCCAGTAAACATATGATTCAGTTAGTTGATCTCTAATGAGTGCATCAGAACATTATTAACCATATGAGTAGTAAACCGAAGCAGTAAAATAGAATAGATCATCACACATAAGAAGCACACATGAACACCATGATGTAAGGTGGAAACCCAATGTGGGTGAAAACCACCTGCTGCAAGTCGTCTCAATCTTCTTTAATAAGAAATACCTTTTACAATAGTTTTGTACTAGTGCAGACTTATACCAGTACACAGGCTTCTACCTGCAGAAGGCTACAACCTTCTCTCGTTCTCCAGACTCTCCTGGAAGGGAGCTACAACCCCCTTTGCTCTTGTACTAGCCGATCCATTTACTAGTACGCAGGCTGCTACCTGCTGAAATGCTCCAACCTTTACTTGTTTTCCAGCTGCTACTAGAAGGGAGCTACCACCCCCTTGGCTCTTGTACTAGCTGATGTACTAGTACGTAGGTGCCGACCTACCGAAGGCTACAACCTTCTCTTTCTTCCTCCAGGTACCACGTTTCATCAATTTTCAGACTGGATACACTGAAGCACAACATCATAATCTGAAAGGCCACGTTTCATCCAATTTTCATACTGGACCCATTAATATCATTGAAGCTCATAATCAATCAATACTAGCATCATCAATCTATGAATTACCCAATACTAAATCAACGCTTTCACCAAAGCCAACCCGCATACAGATCTGCAAATATTTCTTTATAACTTTGCAGCTGTTCCATACATCAGACATACCCAGATCATACCATTCATAAAACATATGTCAATAATTCAGATCTAGTATATCAAACCAGATAATGATAAACATTACAATCCTTAAGATCCCGATCCATCAAGTATCAAATAGATCTGCAATTAACCAACTTCCTTGTGCATAAACTGAATTAATACTTTCTCAGCACACAGAAACCAGATATCAAATCAGAACCTTGAACACCGCAATAATAGATAAAAACAGCTAAAACATATTTCAAGTAAAGTTCGCAACTTCACCAACAGAAACCTACGTACAGATCTATAAATCCATTCTTTCAAACATTCAGATATTAGTTAATCCAGATTATCAGATTTATAGATCAAGCATGCGCCACATATCACAGATCAAAATCATATAGAGATACTACTATTCCAGCCTTAAGATTTTGACACATCAATAGAACTTATCCTTCTCCTTGCGCTCAAGTTCCTTCTTTATTCAGATCTAGATCTGCACCATAACCCAACCAGCATATTCCAGATCTAGCACTTTATCAGATATTCAATTATTCAGAAGATGCCTTGCCAAATGATCTCCTTCCTGTTTTATAGCCTTAGGCATTTCACAATACCACGGACCAAAAACCATAACAATTCAATACCATGGACCCAATACTTGGGATCAACACTTTTGGATGCAATACCATGGACCAAAACCATAGGATCAAAAACTGTTGGACTAATACCATGAGCCAACCATGAAAGTGCATGAACTTTTCTCTGCATGAAAGTGCGTGAACTTTTCTCTTCATGAAAGGAAATTTTCTCTACATGAAAGTGCGTGAACTTTTCTCTACATGAAAGAAACTTTTCTCTGCATGAAAGTGCATGAAATTTTCTCTACATGAAAGAAACTTTTCTCTGCATGAAAGTGCATGAACTTTTCTCTACATGAAAGAAACTTTTCTCTGCATGAAAGTGCGTGAACTTTTTTCTACACGAAAGAAACTTTTCTTTGCATGAAAGTGCGTGAACTTGAAAATAACTTTCCTGCACTATAATTTATCATCTGTGTGATTTTTCATCAAGCAAAACACTTGTCTCATAATGCCAACAAAGTGTTGTAGCTGCTACAACCCCGCTCCAATTTTTTTCGTACGCTTTGATTTTGGAGCCTACACTTGATCGTAAGAACTATTGTTTTAACTATGTTAGCACTCTGTAATTTTCCTAGGTTGAGGAAGAAAACTACAAAGGTAACCACAAACCACTTTTAAAGATGGGATCTAGCCCTTCTAGTTTTAGAGAGGGCTCTCTCTGTATGATTTAGATTTCTGTTTTTAAGATCTTAGGCTAGTTATTAGAATTTGATGTGGGTTTTTCAAAATTTTGGTTGAAAGATGTTGGAAAAGTCCATTGGGCATGGAGTCATACAAATTTTGGGTGATCAATTAAAAATTGATAGAGTAGCTGTAACAGGGCAAGGTAGACAAACTCTTGGATCCTTTAAGACATTTATCGCGTGGATGACATGAAAAAGTAGAAGACCAATTAATTATAGAGCATATTGAAATGAATTTTGTATTTAATCTCATGAAGAAAACATTAATATTGTTTATAACAAGCCAGAGCAGAGTACACTTAAGTAAATTGAAATCTTAACCTTCTTGCAACAATTAGGAAGGGAAATTCATATGGAAACTAAGAAAAAGGAACAACTTAACATAAGAGAACACATCACCATTTGTTTGACACAAGAATCCTGGAACAAAACTGCCTCCGTATTTTTCAAAATTGATTACTTTAAGTACAATCCGCGACTTACATCAAGGTAGAGATATTTTCTTCATACATGTTCCAACCCTTACTAAGTCCTATTACAAAATATTTATAGAATTCCTATTTAACTAACTTCAGATTCCAAAACGGAATTGATTACAAAATAATATCTAAAAAAGATATAGATATTTCTGAAACAAAACTAGTAAATAGGAATTTTGGACAAATTTGATTGTTATGTTGAATATTTGAAGGAGATCTGTTGCTGACTGTAGCTATTTTCCAACCCCTTTTGTTTGTCTTGTTTCCAAAATTGTAGGACTTCTATTTGTGCTTATTCGACCAATTCTAGTAATTGGTCCCATCGCTCTTCACCTGGGATAGAAAAATTTACCATGTTTTTGAATATTTCATTTACCTCTGTGTAGGTTTGGAAAGTTGACTTGTTCAGAAACAAGTGATGAATCTCATGCTGAATGTTTAGATCAAATTATAGGCCTTCCAAAAAGGCTTCTCCACTGATAATTCCCTTTTCCTTTGCAAATTTAGATGTATCTGCAGCTATGTTTCATAATTGATCCTAGTAATTTTCTAATGGAATCAATTTTCCATTAGAATTTCTTAAAGTTGGAAGTCCTTTCTCCTACAACAAAGAAAAATTTTTGTTAAATCTTCTGACATGTAGCTCCAGTTCTTTGCACTTATTCCCCAACTACACCATAAGATTCTTCTTAGTCAATACTCTTTTGACTTCCATCACTGTCTCTGTCCTATCTTGAACATTTGGCTCTTCAAGGTCATCTCTAGTATTGGAGTTTAGCATTCTTATAATTTTCTATGCTTCTAGGAGCTAGCACTGTGGGTTCCAAAAAGGTTATTTGAAACTGGCCGTTTTCCGAGTCAAATGCAGACGTCAATCTGTGTTGAGTGGTGGCAGTTTGCTTCCAAAATTATGAGTATGTTGAAGCTTTGAGAGCTTCATTCTTTAATTTGATCTCCCTATACCTTGTAAAATGCTTTTCTTTGGTGGAACCTGAGAGGTAGAAGAGATAGGAGACTCAGTTGTCTCTTCTACATATGGGAAAGAAGTGGTAGGAGTACCTATCAAAACCATAGAAGTTTTCTCATGTGCATCCCTTTCTTTAGAATATTCTTCTTGAATAGCAATCACTTGAGGATTAGTCTTACTATCAGACTTTGTAGTGGTCTGTGGATCCTTCTTTCTTCTCTTGAACACAAGGAAATCTGCAACCTAAGTTTCTGAATCTGTAGGGGACAGGCTTTCCCTTGTCCTCTTGATTTCTTTGTCTTTAGGAATAGGAGTTTGTAAAGAAGATTTACTAACTAACTGCTCTTTAACCTCCTATAATTTGTTTTCTGTCCATTTCTCTTGGTTAGCATATTGCTCTATCTTTGGCCTAGGTGTATGTGCATATGGAGTGTTCTTCTGTTCAACCCTCAGCTTCGAAATTATCCCTAAAATATCATAACACCATGTGAAACTTGGTTTGAACTTCATCTACTTTAAAATTGTCTCCACTTCTTTTGTTGTTGCTATGGTATTCAAAATATAGGGACCTACATTTGGCTTTAGTTTAAATTTTTCCTTCTTCTTCTTTGATACAATGTGTAATTCATCCATGTTCAACATTTGTCTAGTATACTCTAAGGTAAAAATTATCATCAACGCAAACACTGGTAATATGTAGGGAGGAATCTCACACCCATAGATTCTGATTTCTATATAGTTTTGGTATAAATACTAGTCTCCAACCTTTGACTTCTTTGAAAGGTGCAAAACCTTCTTGATTTCTAGTGAAATTCTTGGTATGACATAACTGCATAGTAAACATAAGGATGTATGAAGAAAATTATCTACAAAATCCGTATATGTATACTCTTTTGAGTTTCTTCTTACTAGAGAAGTCTAATGAATAATTGATAATGGGGTACCCTAATCATTCATCTTTTGCAATTGAAACTTGAACCTATCTGCTTGGTAAAATAACATTAGATAAACCAAAAGTGATTGGTGTTTGAACACACTTTCAACTTTAAACTTCATAAATTGTTCATGTATGATATCCGATAGAAATTGACTATAATTGAATAGAACTGAAGGCTTCTGACCAACTATAAATACAGATAAAAATCCTAAAACTACTTCATCAACCCACTAGTCTGTATGATAACCTAATAACCAAGTAACCATAGAAATCACTTGCCTTGACATTTCTGGGAAAATAGAAACAGAGTATGGTGGATTTGTTCTGGGCAACTCAACATTCTCAGGTAGAAAGCATTCAAAAATGTGGGCTCGTTGGGGGAAGGCAAGTTTCTTATCAATTTCCATTAATGCATTAGTGGAAAAAGGATGCAGAGAGGCCTAAGGATTTATCTGTAAGTCTTGGCAAATGCTCTCTGGATAAATGGAAAAGAGGACCTCATTGTTCTGGGCAGTTACTTCTTTTTGGCTAGGGAGTCATCTAACATGACACCAGGTAGAGAATTCAGGGAAAACGTGAGTTTGAGGAAAGGTAAACTAAGGAAGAAAACACTCCCGTATACTTAAATCATCACTTTGATCTAAGTATTTTTGTTTTGCACAATTATGAAGCTCATATAGATCAAATTCGCACTGGGTTTCAACTATTTTATATTGGGTATCAATCAAAGGAGTTTTATCTAGATCAGGGACAAGGGGGTACCATGGGATCCTCCTTGGGCATCTTTCCTTTTCCCTTATGTGATGACATTTTGAATTATAGAGGAGAAATGGAGGAAAATAGAATTACACAAGAGGAATGGAGGATCAAAGCTACTAGGATGTTTTTTTAATTGGATTTGCAAAGAGAGATGACTTGAAAATGGCATTGGTAACTTCAAAATGCTTTGAGCTTGACCTGCACAATTCAAATAAGCGTAGAAAGGGAAAATTTACAAGTGTCTAAGGGATTTTATAATGGGATTCATAGGCGTTATAAAGAAATTATTACCATTTTGGGAGCGGGACATTAATTAGGAACAGATTGTTTGGCGGGCGGGATTCCATCCCTAATGTTCATTTGCAATTTGGCCCATGATTTGAAAGCTAACAATTGATTTACATGGATGGCGGGAGAGACGATAGGTGGGTTTATGTGACTGGTGGAATGGAAGACAAGTGGGTGTGAGAGAATGGCACAAGGACGAGATGGTGGAGGGAGGAGTGTGATGGAGGTTTTTAGGGGGGGGGGGGTGTAGGCAGTTTATAGTTTTAGAGGAGGCCCCCCCCCAACTAGCTGAAAGCATGCCATGTCTTTGCGAGCGGTATCCAAAAAACTTCTTTTTAGACCCCCCCCCCCCCTGGTTAAACGTCAATAGCATGGGGGGGTCTGAAATTCATCCCCTGTCGTTGATCCAGACGGGGTTAATCTCCACCTTTGGTTTTTGCCCGAACTTTATTACAATCCAACAACATGTTAAATCAATCCACTTTATTTACAAAATGTCAATTAATCCATGATTATTTAATCTAAAAAGGATTAAAAATAATATAATAATTATGATGAAATTCAAACAAGCGCGCCTATACCTTTGGGATTTTATTTTTTATTTTTCACACACACCCACCCACACACACACATATATATTATCCAATTTTATTTCCTTTTTTTAAATTTTCTTCCCTTTTTATTTTTCTATTTTTATTTCTTTTCTTTTTCTTTTGTTTTCTATTTTTCTTTTATGATCCAAACAATTTAAAATGAAAATAAATTTTTACAATATCCTTGTGGGATGAATGACTAAATAACCTTACTGGACTACTATATTTATAGGACCCTAACATTGGCTCCAATGGGAATGACATCTTCCCTGTGAGGTGTCAAGAACACCGTAGATCAATGGCCTTATCCATTGGGCAACTATTTCATCATCAAAAACTGAGACTAACCTATTTAAATTGAAAATCATATATATAGTAGCAATTCATCTAAAACTTAGGGCCTTCACTTTGGGCTCCAATTTCAGATGATAGCCACCCACACCTGGAGTGCTTGAAATAATAAAATGATATATACAATGATGTATTTTTGTGATCAGTGTAACTTAGGTGAAGTAGTGTTTGAGCAACCTTCCATTAATAGGTCCTCTTGTCAGTGTTTCTCCAGGCATATCTTCTAATAAAAATGCATTGGTTCTACATAAAGCTCCAACCTTGTAAGGGACTTTCCATAAACTATCAAACTTTCCATGTTTTCCTTCTCCTCATTTCTAGAATCCCATTTTAACACAAGGTCATTGAGCTAGAAATCATCTACTTTGACTCTCCTATCATGAGTTCTTTTGATATTATCCTTAATTTCTGTGTATTTTTGTAGACTTCTTCTCTGGTCTACTACAAATGTATCATTTGGTTGATCCTTCTTTGTGTATCATTAGGTTCTGCTTCTACTTCCTGCAACAATTTTAGTACTAGAATTCCTAGGGAAGTAGGAAAAACTGCATCTATTCCATAAACCAACTGGAAAGGTGACATTCCAATTGACTTCTTTGTGCTTATCCTATCAGCCCATAGAGAATTAATCAATTTCTTGTGCCAGGATTTCTTGTTTTCCTACAACAACTTCTTTATGATGTTGACTAGGCTCTTATTAGAAGATTCTGCTAACCCATTTCCCTGAGGATAATAGGTAGTAGAATGTCCTAATACTATATGATATTTGTTGCAGAAATCGACCATATTTTTAGATTTGAAATCAACAGCATTATCTGTGATAATTTTGTGAGGACAACCAAACTTGAAGAGAATATTACCTTCCGTGAATTGGATGATTACAAAATTTATAGTCTTCCTAGTTGGAACCGCTTCTATCCATTTGGTGAAGTAATCTGTAGTAGTCAGAATCCACTTGTGTTGAGCTGAAGAACTTGGATGAATTTCTCCTATAAAATCTAAACCCCACTATTGGAAAGGCACCTCCATTGAAATAGGCTTCAAAGGAAAAGGTAAGAGTTTTCTCTTGCCTTAAAAAATTTGACATTGATGACAAGTTGAAACCTTTTTATGAATATCAACAAAAAAAGTAGGCCAGTAAAAACCAGATATCATAATTTTATTTGTTGTGGTTTTCCAGTAAAGATGTCCTCCATAGTCACCTTTATGAAATTCTTCCATTATCTTATCTCCTTCATCTTTCAACAAACAATTTAGTAAAATTCCTCCAGCATCCTTCCAATATAAAGCTTGATCTAAAATGCATAACTTTACATATTTTAGTCTGAGAAATATTACCTTGGTTTTTTTCAAACCAGGTGGAGCCTGTAAATTTTGCAAAACATAAACAATTTTGTATACCAGGGAGAAGTAACAATTTTTTTTGATACCTATGGAGTCACCAACTCCTTCTATCCATCAATAGTAGCTACAAAATTGACGTCTAATACATGAAATTTTGATTTGGCCATTAATTTGGCTAATCATTGACCTTTGATAAGTTTTGTGGGATTTATTTCAATGTCATACTCCAAAATTATTGTTATCCATTTACTTCTTTTTCCATTTGGATCAGTTTGAGTAAGGATGTCCTTTACTACTACACTTGGAACAAAAGCAATTATGTGAGAATGTAATATACACATTCTGAAATATTTCAAGGCCTTTACTAAATAAAATGCTTGTTTTTCCATGATATTATATTTCAAAGAAGCCTATTTTAATGCTCTACTAAAAAATTCTATAGGTTTCTCATGTCCCACCTTGTTTTTCTGTAATAGTACTACTGCAATACTATGTTTTGAAGCAAAGGAAAAAATCATGAAATCTTTAGTGTAATCAAGACTAATCAAAACAAGAGCACAATTCAAGGTTGTCTTTACCTCACTGAATGATATTTTAGCTTCAACATTCCATTTTATTTCACTGTCCTTTTTCAACATGTTGGTGATAGCTCTTAAGATTTCAGCTAAATTTGGAATAAACCTTCTCAGGAAATTTATTCTGCCAATGAAAGATTGTACTTCTTTTTTGTTTCTTGGGGGGTCAATTTTCATGATAACTTCAATTATACTTGGGTCATTTTGGATACCATCTTTGGAAATTATATGACCTAGCAAATTACCTTCTTCTAAACCAAACATAGACTTCTTTGGATTCAAGGAAATACCAAATTTCCTACATTTCTCAAAAACTGTTTTTAAATGAAACAAATGATATTCATCTGTTTTGGAGAACACAGTGATGTCATCTAAATATATCACGATAAATATATCCTTCTCATCTACAAAATAAATATCCATTTCTCTCTAGAAATTTTCTCATGCATTCATAAGTGTTGGAAATAATACTGAGAGGGGGGGGGGGGATGAATCAGTATTATCAAGTCAAATGTTTCCTTTTCAATTCTAGATGATATACTCTACTTTTCTTAATAAAAACCGCGTATATACGCAAATATAGATAAAGAAACCCGCGTATACAAAGTAGACTTATAATTTTATTTATCTTTCAGATGTCAGTTATTAATCTGTGATTCAGAAGCAAATAACCAGTAACCAGAAACAGTAAAGTAGAGCAGAAAGACAATCGCACACAAGAACAAAAGATATAAGGTGGAAACCCAATGTGGGTGAAAACCACCTGCTGCAATTC
Organism: Pinus tabuliformis; assembly: GCA_031772625.1. NCBI lineage: Eukaryota > Viridiplantae > Streptophyta > Pinopsida > Pinales > Pinaceae > Pinus > Pinus tabuliformis. Next base: position 693,678,710 of record CM062814.1, on the reverse strand, counting down.
GTCTCTATCTTTTCTTTAATTAGAAACTTCTTTTTACAAATGTACTGGTGCAGTCCTTTTACCAATACGTAGGATGCAACCTGCAGAGAGCTACAACTCTCTCTCGTTTTCCAGCTTCTCCTGGAAGGGAGCTACAACCCCCTTAGCTCTTGCACTAGCCAAGATACTAGTACGTAGGTGTTGGCCTACAGAAGGCTACAACCTTCTCTCTCCTTCAAGAACCACGTTTCATAAATTTTCAGACTGGATCCACAAATAACATCAATCAACCATCAAGAATTTTTGCATCAACCAATCACCTTTTCACCAAAACTAAATCAACATAAACAGCTCTCTGACGACTGTACCCAGATCACAGTAACAGTACCACACACCAAAATTGAACCCAGAACACTGCAGCAATAAACATAAGCAGCAAAAACACAACTCAAAATGTATACGCTACTTTAATGGCCTGAAACCTGCGTGCATACGCTTCTGCGTATGGAATAACCTGCATATACGTTGTTTTCCTTCATTGAACCTGCGTATATACGCGCCTTAGCTGAACTGAACCTGCGTACAGATCTACAAACATAATTCACCCTTTCAAGTATTCAGGAACTGATTAACCCAGATTATCAGATTTATAGATCACGCATGTTCCAGATATAACAGATCAAAATCATGCAAAGATATTATCATTCAAGCCAAGAGATTATGACCCATCAATAGAACTTATCCTTCTTTTTGCTAAGGTTCCTCCTTCATTCAGATCCAGATCTGCTCCATAATGCTAATCACCAATATTTCAGATCTCGTACATTATCAGATATTCAATAATAATTCAGATGATGCCTTGTCACATGATCTCCTTCCTCTTTTATAGTTTTAGGCCTTCCACAATACCACGGTCCAAAACCATAATAAACCAATACCAAGGGTCCAAAACCTGGGGTCAACACTTCTAACGAGATACCTTGGTCCAAAACCATAGGTTCAAATTCCAAGGACTAACAACCATGGACCAAAAATAAGTTTCCCACCATGTACGCGCTTTTCTGTGCATAAAAGTGCGTGTATACGCATACACGACTTCTGAACGTATAACCCGCGTGTATACGCGTCTTCGGCAAGGTGAACCTGCGTATACAAGATTTCCTTCATTCTAAGCGCCTGAACTGAGGTCTGACACCAAAGTGAGTTTCCATCAAGGACAACACCTGTACCATAGGGCCACACCTATGCCAAAATGCCAACAATCTCCCCCTTTGGACTTGATGGCAACCCCACGAGCCTCAAAGTCATTCTCCCCCTTTGTCATCAAGGGGAAAGGGCTGTGCTCCCCCTGAGTACATGCTGATATCTCCGCTCTGCTGTGCTGAACATGCTCCCCCTGACTGTAGGCAAGATCTGCAAAAAGATGTTCTTCAAGAAGAGCCATATACATCATAAAAGACCTTCCTATCACCAAAAGACTCAATACATACAACCATCACCCAACCAAGTGGGGATCATCCACCCAACCAAGTGGGGATACAACAGAATTTTACATATGACAACCAATCACATCAATCATCCAAGACATAGTGGGGAAAGCAAAAAGGGCCATTACATGACCCTGATAAAATAATATACATGACATAGAGACAAAATATCAAGACTTATGCAAATGACCAATAACTACTATCAACAGCTTCTGACAATCACTGTATATATCAGCAACCATGATCTCCTTCTGATCTCCTTTCTGCAGCTGATCCACCTGAACCAAAAACAGCTTGAGTACTAGAACCAAGAGCTTCTAAGGTAATGCCAACAATGCATTATTAGAAGATTATCTTCTCCCCCTGAACCCATGCCTGATGGTCTCTGATAGACCCATATCAGACTCTCTTCAACCAGAGTTTGTCCTTGCTGATTTTCTCCAGATACGCGATTGCACCTGCATAAATCGGAGTATGTACGTGGATTCCCCTCATCCAACTCGCGTACACAAACTTTTCTTTGATACAGACAAGCTTCAACAACAGGATGAAGCATCAACTACTCCCATCTTCTGTCTGAGATATTCAAAAGTTTCCCTGGGTAGTGGTTTGGTGAGGATATCGGCAATTTGTTCCTTAGAAGGAACATACTCCAACTTGACTTTTTGCTCAAGCACTTGTTCTCGAAGAAAGTGATATTTGATAGGTATGTGCTTGGTCTTTGAATGCATGACAGGATTCTTTGAAATGCTTATTGCACTTGTATTATCACATAATATAGAGACAGGTGGAGTACATGTGATTTGAAAATCCTGCAAGGTTTGCATCATCCAAAGAAGTTGAGTGCAACAAGATGCAGCAGCCACATATTCCACTTTAGCTGTAGATAAAGCAATCGAACTCTGTTTCTTGCTAAACCAAGATACTAATCTGGAACCCATAAAGAATGCACCACCACTTGTGCTCTTCCTATCATCCACGCTTCCGGCCCAATCTGCATCTGTGTAAGCATGAAGTGTGAGATTTGTATCTCTAGGGTACCATAAGCCATAGTTTTGAGTTCCTTGAAGGTACTTGAAGATTCTCTTGACTACCTAAAGATGAGTTTCCTTTGGATTTGCCTGAAATCTTCCAACTATTCCCACTGCATGCATGATGTCTGGTCGGGTACCTGTCAAATAAAGAAGACTTCCAATCATAGATCTATAGGTTGGTTGATGCACTGCTGCCGATTCATCATTTGCACTGAGGCTGCATCCTGTAACCATGGGGGTACATACTGGTTTTGAATCTTCCATGCCATACTTCTTCAGAATCTGCTTGAGGTACTTGGTTTGAGACAAGAAGATACCGCCTTCATTTTGTTGGATTTGCAATCCAAGAAAGTATGTCAGTTCTCCAAGCAAGGACATTTCGAATTCTTTCTGCATCACCAAGGCAAAGCTTTGACTCATAGCTTCTTCATTGCTTCCAAAGATAATATCATCTACATACACAACAAGTATTAGCAATTTGTTATTTTCAATTTTTATATAGAGATTGCTATCTGTTGATCCTTTTGAAAAACCTTGTTGATGAAGATATTTATCCAAATGATAGTACCAAGCCCTTGGAGCTTGTTTAAGCCCATAGAGAGCCTTTTTAAGTCTGCATACAAGATTTGGATCATTCCCAAGGATAAAGCCATCTGGTTGCTCTATGTACACTTCTTCTTCTAAGTCTCCATTCAGAAAGGCTGATTTTATGTCCATTTGAAATACTTTGAACTTCTGGAAGCTAGAGAGAGCAAGGAACATTCTGATGGCCCCAAGTCTAGAAATGGGAGCAAAATTTTCTTCAAAGTCTATTCCTTCCTGTTGAGTATACCCTTTGCAAACAAGTCTGGCCTTGTCTCTAATCACTTCCCCATTTTCATTCAACTTATTTTTGAAGATCCATTTTGTTCCTATGCCATTTTTGTCTTTTGGTCTAGGAACCAACTCCCAAGTGTTATTCTTTTCGATCTGCTCAAGCTCTTCATCCATTGCCTTAACCCAACACTCATCTTTGCATGCTTCTTTTACATTTTGCGGTTCAGTGGAAGAGAGCAATGCCAAATAGCTTGAAGCTTCTGCTATTGTTCTTCTTGTTTGTATACCTGCTTCTTTCTGCCCCAAAATTTGAGATTCTGGATGATTCTTCTGAACGTACCTGGATGGAGTCTTTTCTTCTATCCTTATCTGTTCCTCTAGTGCCTCTTGGGGTTCTTCTTCATCATCTGTCTGATTTAGAGAGTAGTCTTCATCCTCATTGATGTTTTCATGATTCACTTCCCTAGGGATGTATCCTTTTTCATCAACCACTACATCAATGCTGTCAACAATTCTTCCAAGCCTTTTATTGTAACACTTATATGCTTTGCTGTAGGGAGAATAACCAAGGAGAATGCCTTCATCTGCTCTAGGTTCAAGTTTGCCAAGCTGCTCATCAGTATTCTTAATATAGCATTTGCTCCCAAAAATTTTGAAATGCTTTACCGAAGGAGTTTCACCATACCAGAGCTCATGAGAAGTTTGAGTGATGTTCACTCGAACATTTGTTTTGTTGAGAATAACAACCGCTGCATATGCAGCTTCACCCCAGAAGGTTGCGGGAGTTCCAAACTCATCAAGCATAGCACGAGCCATTTGTTGGACTGTTCTGTTCATCCTTTCTGCCACTCCATTTTGCTGAGGAGTCCTAGCTGTAGAGAATTCCCTTCTTATTCCATGTTCTTTACAGAAATCAAAAAATTCATTTGAGGTAAATTCCCCACCTCTGTCGGACCTGAGGCACTTAATTTTGTAATCTGATTCATTTTCAGCCAAGGCTTTGAAGGATTTGAATTTTTCGAATGCTTCGTCTTTGTGCTTCATAAGTCCTAACCAAAAAAACCTGGAGAAGTCGTCAATGAATAGTATAAGGTATTCTTCTCCTCGAGGTGACCTTGTCCTAAATGGACCACATACATCTGTATGGACTAGCTCAAGAGGCCTGCTAGCTGATCCTTCCTTCTCAGGAAAGTTAGTTCTGGTTTGCTTACCAAACTGACATGATTTGCATATGGTGTTGTCTGGAATTTTGATATCTGGAAGACCACAAACTGCCTGGTATTTGCATGCTTTCCTTATTTGTGAAAAGCTTAGATGCCCCAACCTCCGGTGCCATAACCAGTGTTCATCATCCTTGCTTAAATAGCATTGTTGTTGTCCTTCTTCAAATATGTATAGATTATTTGGAGTTCTTCTGCCTTTGATCACTGTTTCTCCTGTATCAAGATCACGAACACTACATCCATTTGATCGAAATATTACCTCGGTTCCTTGATCGCACGTCTGACTAACACTTAGTAGATTATGCTTCAAGCCATCAACATACAAAACATTTCCATCTTTGACCTGTTCTTTCAACTGAGCAGTGCCTTTTCCTTTTATGGGTGCACGGGTATCATTTCCAAAAGACACCTTTTTCCCCTTTTCTACTGCAGTATATGATTCAAGTTGTTCTTTATCCCCTGTCATATGATTTGAACATCCGCTGTCGATATACCATATATTTTCCTGTCCTTCTGCATAGAAGGCTACCCCACATCTTTCTGGTTGTGGTTCCTTCATTCTCCATGTTCTGGCACTTGAGGTATGTTCCTTGTGAGTTGTCTTCCAAAACCTGCTCCTGCATTCAGAATCTTCATGACCAAAGTTATTACAAATAGAACATTCAACTTCATTTTCAAGGGCCGAAAAGTTGTTATAAGTCCTTTTCGTGATTCCATTCATATTCCTTTGTTTTTTAGCTTCTCTAGTCATGATTGTCTTATAGGCAACACATTGAGCTGCTTTGTGACCAAAATTATGGCAAGAGAAACATTGGCCATTGAAGAAACTTCTGCGATTATCAAATCTATCATCCAATCGATTGTAGTTTCTACTGACATCCATTCTTGAGGCAAATTGGGAAGTTTTTACCTGTGGCTGATTGTAGCTTCTGTTTGTCCTTAAGGTATCTTGTCCCCGATTTTCTTGATAGTCTTTATTCGTTCTTGAGGTAAACTGTCCCTGATTTACCTGATGATTTCTATTAGGCCTTTGCTCGCTCTTCTTTGCTGCATCAAGATAACTTTTGGACGTAGAAGCTTGAGATGTTTCTCCATTATATCCTAGACCTGTCTTGATTAGTGGAGAACGCTGCACATTGATAATCTTGTCCAGAGTTTTAGATCCTTTAACAAATTTAAGATTAATAGCTTTTGTTTTCTCAATCTCCTTTCTAAGACAAACAATTTCACATTCCAATTTTTCAAGATGTTTTTCCCTTTCAGCCAGTTGATATTGTAGAGACTCAATAATTGCACTTTTCTCTTCTAAGAAGATTTTGAGATTAGTCATCTCTTCAGAAAAACCTTCTACATCTATAGCATCCATGTAGTCATCATCTTCAAAAGCCATTAAAAGCTTATATTTATTACCTCGTTCATCTTCGTCACTATTTGAAAGTCCATCACTATCTTCATGAGTGTAATAGCTTTTCTTATTTGCATTCTGTTTCTTGTTCCATCTAACAGGTTCCTTCCCTTTGTCAATCTTATCCTTGTGAGGACATTTGGCAGCATAGTGACCGACTCTTCCACAAGCAAAGCATTTGAAAGGTAACTTACCTCGGAACCGTCCAGTACCCCGTTGAAGATTTCTGACAAAATTTGATTCTTCTTCTTCTTCTGACACGCGTCCTGACTCATAGTACTCGCCTTTGCCTGAAGCCTTGAAGGCAGCTTCTCTCCTGTCTGATGGTCCTCCTTTCCTCATTTCATAAGCAGTTAGAATACCGTGCAGCTGTGACATTTTAAGGCTTTGTAGATTCTCCTTTTCTTCTATTGCAGAAACTTTAGATTCAAACCTAGGGGACAAAGATCTTAGAACTTTTTCAACCACAACAGCCTCTTTTATTTCTTCACCCAAATTTTTCATACAATTAACAATCTCATCTACACGAAGAAAATAGTTATCCACACTTTCATCATTATACATTTTGAGATTTTCATACTGAATCCTGAGGGTTTGAAGTTTTGCTCGTTTTACCTGATCATCTCCTTCATAGCTTAAGACAATCTTGTCCCATATTTCTTTTGCTGATTTTAACTGCATAACTTTCACGAATTCTGATTGAGATAGACATCCCAATAGAGTATTGACCGCCTTTGCATTTGTTTCATATTTCTTCTTCTCAGCCAGATCTGTAGGAGTTGCTGCCGGAAAAGTATATCATGTATCTATGATATCCCAGACTTCTATACCCAACGATTGAAGATAGGCAGTAACTCTTACCTTCCAATATACGAAGTTTGTCCCATCAAAAACCGGTGGCCTGATTGATGCTTCCCTCTCGTAGTTGCTCATGATGAAGGATCTTCCTTCAAGCGATCAAGCTTCTAAAGAAGGACCTGGAAGTGTTGGAAATAATACTGAGAGGGGGAGGGGGTGAATCAGTATTATCAAGTCAAATGTTTCCTTTTCAATTCCAGATGATATACGCTACTTTTCTTAATAAAAACCACGTATATACACAACTATAGATAAAGAAACCCGCGTATACAAAGCAAACTTATAATTTGATTTATCTTTCAGATGTCAGTTATTAATCTGTGATTCAGAAGCAAATAACCAGTAACCAGAAACAGTAAAGTAGAGCAGAAAGACAATCGCACACAAGAACACAAGATATAAGGTGGAAACCCAATGTGGGTGAAAACCACCTGCTGCAATTCGTCTCTATCTTTTCTTTAATTAGAAACTTCTTTTTACAAATGTACCGGTGCAGTCCTTTTACTAGTACGCAGGCTGCAACCTGCAGAGAGCTACAACTCTCTCTCGTTTTCCAGCTTCTCCTGGAAGGGAGCTACAACCCCCTTAGCTCTTGCACCAGCCAAGATACTAGTACGTAGGTGTTGGCCTACAGAAGGCTACAACCTTCTCTCTCCTTCAAGAACCACGTTTCATAAATTTTCAGATTAGATCCACAAATAACATCAATCAACCATCAAGAATTTCTGCATCAACCAATCACCTTTTCACCAAAACTAAATCAACATAAACACCTCTCTGACGATTGTACCTAGATCAAAGTAACAGTACCACACACCAAAATTGAACCCAGAACACTGCAGCAATAAACAGAAGCAACAAAAACACAACTCAAAATGTATACGCTACTTTAATGGCCTGAAACCTGCGTGCATACGCTTCTGCGTATGGAACAACCTGCGTATACGCTGTTTTCCTTCATTGAACCTGCGTATATATGCGCCTTAGCTGAACTGAACCTGCGTACAGATCTACAAACATAATTCACTCTTTCAAGTATTCAGGCACTGATTAACCCAGATTATCAGATTTATAGATCACGCATGTGCCAGATATAACAGATCAAAATCATGCAAAGATATTATCATTCAAGCCAAGAGATTATGACCCATCAATAGACTTATCCTTCTTTTCGCTAAGGTTCCTCCTTCATTCAGATCCAGATCTGCTCCACAATGCTAATCACCAATATTTCAGATCTCGTACATTATCAGATATTCAATAATAATTCAGATGATGCCTTGTCACATGATCTCCTTCCTCTTTTATAGTTTTAGGCCTTCCACAATACCACGGTCCAAAACCATAATAAACCAATACCAAGGGCCCAAAACCTGGGGTCAACACTTCTGATGAGATACCTTGGTCCAAAACCATAGGTTCAAATTCCAAGGACTAACAACCATGGACCAAAAATAAGTTTCCCACCATGTACGCACTTTTTTGTGCATAAAAGTGCGTGTATACGCATACGCGACTTCTGAACGTATAACCCATGTGTATACGCATCTTCGGCAAGGTGAACCTGCATATACAAGATTTCCTTCATTCTGAGCGCTTGAACTAAGGTCTGACACCAAAGTGAGTTGCCATCAAGGAAAACACCTGTACCATAGGGCCACACCTGTGCCAAAATGCCAACAATAAGCCCAAAGGGAATTTTCACATACATGAAAGTTCCCCATGGTGTTGTGAAGGTTGTTTTGTCTTGATGATCTGGATGCACTAAAATTTGGTTATAACCTGATAAACCATCAAGCAATGAAATTCTGCTAGAACCGACTACCCTCTGCAAAACATGATCCATCTTTGGTAAAGGATAATTATCTTTGAGAGAAAATTTATTTAGGTTTCAAAAATCCACACATAATCTTATTTCTCCAATCTTTTTCCTCACTGGTACCAGATTTGATAGCCATTTAGAAAACCTCAAAGGTACAATAATTTTGGCATCAAAAAGTTTCCTTACCTCTTTTTCAATTAAAGGTAATAGAACATGATTCACCCTTCTTAGTTTCTATTTGAAAGGTTTTTGGTCCTCTTTGATGGGAATGGTATGTTGAATAATGTTGGTATCATAGGCCTTTAAATCTTTGTATCCCCATGCAAAAACATAAACATATTCTTTCAGTAGATTAATCTATTTATATTTTTTCTTCAGGAGGTAAATACTTGGAAATATTTACAATCTTTGTATTATATTCAATCCCTGTATTACAGTCCTCAATTTCGGCCCCCACAGGTTGCATCTTGGGATTTTGAGCCACTTCAATAAAATCAAATAATTCTTCAAGTGGTACCAAACCCCTTTGTATCACATTATCTTTTAACTGTAATATTTCAAGTTCATATGGGTCCTCACTGATTTGATTCAACACAATTTCATTTTTATCCTTATCTCCATTGTTTTCTGTATCAATATGTGAATTCTCAAATTCTCCCTTTAACTGCAAATTTTTTTCTAATTGTTTGTCACTACCAAACACTTGCCAATATCTTATGTTATCAGGGACAACAGGTCTATGTTTCACTTCAATCTCATATTTTTTATTTGGGTGGAAAGGAATCTTACATGTACTCGCTGAGGTAGCCAATGCATCAACTAAGACATTTTGACTTCTAGGAATCAAAGACAACTGATACTCTGGAAAACACTCCAAAAAATCTAAGACAACATTTCTGTAGGCCCTCAACCTAGGATGTTTAGTTGAATACTCACCTTTAATCTGATTTATGATGAGTTCTGAATCACCATGTATTGAAATCCTTTTAGCTCCTGACCTCTTCAATACCTGCAATCCTAAAATAAGTGCCTCATACTCAACTATATTGTTGGTGCATTGGAAATTAAGCTTGTATGAATATGCCTTTGATATGCCTGATTTTGAGTTTAAGACCCATACACCAACCCCTGCTCCTTCCTTACTGACTGCCCCATCAAAATCCATATTCCAAAGGGCTTCATCCTTTTCATCTTCTATTTTAGTCTTTAATTTCACATCCTCTATTTTGCTTGATTTACTTTCCATATCTGACACTTCTTCTTCTAAACATATATCATTATATAGAATGAAAGAATCCATGTTTGAATGCATAGAATAAAGTGGGTAATTATTGGGTTTGTCTTGGCTTCTTACCATATATTTCATCAGTGTTTCCTTGTACAACCTCCTTTGTTGACCAAAAACAAGAATAGTTGCATATGTCATGTCCATCTGCAAGGTACCTTGTAACTTTTCCCCCCAAGATCTTGACAAGAGCATTCCATATTTAGGAGGTATATCAGCCACAACAATATCCATGACCACACTCTTTGCTGGGATTTGGGCCAGAGTTACACATAAATCCTTGATTAGACCTAAGCATCTTACTTTGCTAGAATCAAAAGAGTAAAGGTATTTATATGGTCTTGTTATATCTAATCCCAGCTTTTCCATAATGACTCTAGGCATGAGATTATGTGAAGCACCAGAATCCAACATGGCATTGTGCAAAATGAAGTCATGAATGTTAAGACTAACATAGAATGGTGGCACATTACCATCTTGTGACTTCCCTTCAACTTCAAGTCCAAATAATAATTTAGGTTGGTCATCACTTAAGTTAATTGTATATGTTCCCTCCTCTATCTTTAATGTTTTTATGACTTGAGTTCTATACACATTCTTTTTCATCAATTCAGTCAGAGGAACATAAATTTTAACCTTGGATAATTCATTTTCAATACTGAAAGAAGGTTGAGGCTTTTCTACTTCTTTAATACTTACATCTTGTTTTTGAGGAACTTATTTTAGGGTGTGATCCTTGGTTTGGCTTGTAGAAGGTGTATCAACTTGAATCTTCTTGGGAGGGTTTGTTGTAGCCTTTTTACTTCTCAAATTATACTGTTTGTGTACTTCCATAATAGCATTTTGATATCCTTTTTTATAATCATCTGATTCTGTAGGGATGACTTATGGTTGTGATAAAAAGAAGAAATAATGTTCCTCCTTGGTTAATAAAATAGTGTCTATTTCTCCTTCCCCAAAAATATTAATCTGATTCTCTTCAGGCTCATCAGCTATTTCATTTTCTTCATCTGCATAATTCTCCTGAAAAGGAGGTCTAATTTGTTGTTGATCTGTTGGGGCTCTTTTCTCTCTTTGTTTAATTTGGGGTTGGTTCCTTCTAAAGTTAGGATTTTTTTTATTTTTTATTTATTTTATTTTATTTTATTTATTTATTTATTTTATTTATTATTTATTTATTTATTTATTTATTTTATTATTTATTTATTTATTTATTTTTATTTTTATTTATTTATTATTTATTATTTATTATTTTATTTTTTTCTTTCTGGTTGACCCCCTTGTGGTTCTCTTGGTGGAGCTCTATCAGTCAAACTCATTCTTTCCATCATCCTTTCCATAGTTTTAACTAAGGTGTCTAGCTTTGCATCTAATGAAGAAGAAGAAGGTTCTTCTTTAATAGTCACCCTTCTTTCAGCTTTTAACTTTTCTCTTTTGGCCAAAAAATTTTCTTCTACACTAACAACATTTCTTTGAATTTCTTCTAAGGTAGTTGTATTTCTCTCTCTCAATTGATAAGCCATATCAACATCAAAACCATCTAGAAATCAAATTAAATCTAGTCCTGGTGGAGGTTGTATTGCTACTCGAATAGAATTGCAAATATTGTTAAATATAATGCAATAATCCTAAACTGTTTCACCTGTTTTACTTCCCATCTTGAAAGGAAACTTCAGTGAAATTGTTGTAGATCTGCACTACTACCCGTTAAAAATCCCCTAAACCCTTTTCTAACTTCCCCTACCAAATCGTTTTCACATCATCATAATCAACTTATTCTAAGTATGAGATGTCATTCATCTTTTCTATGTGTTGTTGTGTTGTGATAGGCCCAGTTCCATCAAATTGGGGTATACGTTGTGCATAATTCTGGGTCATGGCATTCAGTGGTGCTTGTAAAACCAAAGGGGAATAACGAGCTGTTATGATTGGAATGTTAGAGGAGGATGAAATAGTATTTTTGCTTGATGTTAGAGGTGGTAAAGGAGGTGGAATTATGACTTGCTGAGTTTGTATAAAAGGATTTTGGATGAGAGATGAAATGGGAACAGTGGAAAAAAGTGAAACCACAAGAGGGGTTGATGATGAGGCAGAAGAAGAAAAGGTAGTTTGTTGACCTATAAATGGTTTCTAAGCAGCCTGATTCAATTGAGTCACCATATCTTCAAGTTTTTCAAACTGTTGTATAACATATTTATCAGAATCTAAAATGACAGGCTTATGTGCTGAGATGTGAGGTTTCAAAATAGTTTCATCAAAGACTATCTCAGGGACAAAGCTTTCTTATTTGTTTCTAAAAAGACTATGCTCAAAGGGTAAGTCAAATTCAATATCCTCAATTGTTATAAAACTTTCTGGAAGTGAATTAGCTCTTAGCAAAGGATTATTGCTTGCTTGGATTTCTGTAAAACTCTTTTTCCTAATCAACTTCTCAGGATTATTTACAATTTTAGGTGGGTTAGGATCTGGGTGGGATATGGTGTAGATTTTCCTAGGAGCTAGATCTTCAAATAGATTATTTACAGCTAGGTATATATAAAAATTCTAGGTGAAAAATCAGCCTAAATAACTCCTACTTCACTGTCACCCACAGTAAATAGCTTTGGAGTACTGAAACCGATATTTACCAGGGAAATATTTTGTTTTTTATTCGTCCCCAGTATGGTCGCCAGAATGTTAGCATTCCATAATTTTCCAAGGATGAGGAAGAAAACTACAAAGGTAACCACAAACCACTTTCAAAGCTGGGATCTAGCCCTTCTAGCTTTAGAGAGGGCTCTCTCTGTATGATTTATATCTCTAGTTTTAAGATCTTAGTCTAGTTATTAGAATTTGATATGGGTTTTCAAAATTTTGGTTGAAAGATGCTAGAAAAGTCCATTGGGCACAGAGTCATAAACGTTTTGGGTAATAAATTACAAATTGATAGAGTAGCTGTAATAGGGTAGGGTAGGCAAAATCTTGGATCCTTTAAGACATTTATGGTGTGGATGAGATGAAAAAGTAGAAGATCAATTAAATATAAAGCATATTGAAATGAATTTTATATTTAATCTCATGAGGAAAACATTAAGACTATTTATAACAAGCCAGAGCAGAGTACACTTAAGTAAATTCAACTCTTAATCTTCTTGCAACAATCAGGAAGGGAAATTCATATGGAAACTGAGAAAAAAGGAATAATTTAACATAAGAGAACACATCACCATTTGTTTGACACAAGAATCCTGGAACAAAACTGCCTCTATATTTCTGAAAATTGATTACTTTGAGTACAATCCACAACTTACATCAAGGTAGAGCTCTTTTCTTCATACATGTTCCAACCCTTACTAAGTCTTATTACAAAATATTTATATAATTCCTATTGAAATAACTTCAAATTCCAAAAAGGAATTGATTATAAAATAATATCTAACAAAGATATAGATATAATTTCTGAAATAGAACTAGTAAATAGGAATTTTGGACAAATTCAGATATTCTGTTGAATCTTCGAAGGAGATCTGTTGCTGACTATTGCTATTTTCCATCCCCTTTTGTTTGTCTTATTTCCAAAATTGTATGACTTCTATTTGTGCTTATTCGACCAATTCCATTAACTGGTCCCATCACTCTTGACCTGGGATAGAAAAATTTACCTCGTTTATGAATCTTTCATCCCTCTGTGTAGGTCTGAAAAGTTGGCTTGCTCAGAAACAAGGGATGAATCTCATGCTAAATGTTTAGATCAAATTACAGGCCTTCCAAAAAGGCTTCTCCACTGATAGTTCCCTTTTCCTTTTCAAATTTAGATCTATCTGCAACTATGTTGCATAATTGATCCTGATAATTTTCTAATGGAATCAATTTTCCATTATAATTTCTTAAAGTTGGAAGTCCTTTCTCCTATAACAAAGAAAACTTCTTGTTAAATCTCCTAACCTATAGCTCTAGTTCTTTGCACTTATTCTCCAACTATACCATAAAGTTCTTCTTAGTCAATACTCTTTTGACTTCCATTAATGTCTTTGTCTTGTCCTGAATATTTAGCTCTTCAAGCTCATCTCTAGTCTTGGAGTTTAGCATTCTTATAAATTTTTTGTGCTTCTTGTGGCTGGCACTATGGGTTCAAAAAAGGCCTTTTGAAGCTACCCCTTTTCTAGCTCAAATGTAGATAACAATCTATGTTGAGTGGTGGTAGTTTTCTTCCAGAATTCAGAGTATGTTGAAGCTTTGAGAGCTTCATTCATAAACTTGATCTCCCTATACCTTGTAAAAATGCTTTTCTTTGTTGGAACCTGAGAGGTAGAAGAGATAGGAGAATCAATTGTCTCTTCTAAATATGGGAAATAAGTGGTAGGAGTGCCTTTCAAAACCATAGTAGTTTTCTCCTGTGAACCCATTTCTTCTGAAGATTCTTCTTGAATAGTGATCACTTGAGGATAAGTCTTACTATCAGACTTTGTAGTGGTTTGTGGATCCTTCTTTCTTCTCTTGAACACAAGGAAATATGCAGCCTGAGTTTTTGAATCTATAGGGGACATGCTTTCCCTTGACCTCTTGATTTCTTTGTCTTTAGGAATAGGATTTTGTAAAGAAGATTGATTGACTAACTTCTCTTCAGCCTCTTATAATGTGTTTTTTGTCCACTTCTCTTGGTTAAGATATTTCTCTATCTCTGGCATAGGTGTATGTGCATATGCAGTGCTCTTTTGTTCAATCCTCAGTTTTGAAATTATCCCTAAAGGATCATAATACCATGTGAAACTTGGTTTGAACTTCATCTGCTTTAAAATTGTCTCCACTTCTTTTGTTGCTGCTCTAGTATTCACAATATAGGGACCTACATTTTCCTTTAGTTTAAATTGTGCCTTCTTCTTATTTGATACAAAGTGTAATTCATCCATGTTCAACATTTTTCTAGCATACTCTAAGGAAAAAATTCTCACTGGCACAAACACTAGTAATTTGTAGGGAGGAAGCTCACACCCATAGATTTTGATTTCTGTATAGTTTTGGTATAAATACCAGTCTCCAACCTTTGACTGCTCTGAAAGGTGAAAAACCTTCTTGATTTCTAGTGAAATTCTTGGTATGACATCACTACATAGTAAACATAAGGATGTATGAAGAAACTTATCTACAAAATCAATATATGTATACTCTTATGAGTTTCTTCTGACTAGATAAGTCCAATGAATAACTGATAATGGGGTACCCTGCTCATCCATCTTCTGCAATTGAAACTTGAACATGTCTACCTCATAAAATAACATTAGATAAACAAAAATTGATTGGTGTTTGACCACACCTTCATATTTAAACTTCAGAAATTGCTCATGTATGATATCTGAAAGAAATTGATAGTAATTGAACAAAACTGAAGGCTTCCACAAACTGAAAATATAGATAAAACTCCTAAAATTACTTCATCAACCCACTAGCCTGTATGATAAGATAATAACTAATTAACCATAAAAATCACTTGCCTTGAAATTTCTAGGAAAATAGAAATAGAGTATGGTGGATTTGTTATGGGCAACTGAGCATTCTTAGGTAGAAAGCATTCAAAAATGTGGGTTCACTGGGGGAAGGTAAATTTCTCATAAATTTCGATTAATGCATCGATGGAAAAAGGATGTAGAGAGGCTTGAGGATTTATCTGTAAGTCTTGGAAAATTCTCTCTAGATAAATCGAAAAGAGGACGTCATTGTTCTGAGCAATTACTACTTTTTGGCTGGGGAGGTATCTGAGATGACACCAGGTAGAGAATTCAGGGAAAAAGTGAGTTTGAGGAAAGGTAAATTGAGGAATAAAAGACTCCCAGATACTTAAATAATCACTTTGATCTAAGTATTTTTGTTTTGCCTAATTATGAAGCTCATATAGATCAAATTCTCACTGGGTTTCAACTACTTTATATTGAGTATCAATCAAAGGAGTTTTATCTAGATCAGGGACAATGGGTACCATGGGATCCTCCTTGACCATATTTCCTTTTCCCTTATGTGACGACATTTTGAATTACATAGGAGAAAGGGGGGAACAGAGAATTACACAGGAGGAATGGATGATCAGAGATACCAGACTGTTTGTTTAACTGGATTTGCAGAGAGAGATGACTTTCAAATGTCATTGGTAACTTCATAATGCTTCTAGCTTGACGTGCACAATTCAAATAAGTGTAGAAAGGGAAAAGTTATAGGTGTTTGAGGGATTTTATAATGAGATTCATAAGAATTATAACAGAATTACTATCATTTTGGGATCGGGACATTAATTAGGAACGAATCATTTGACGGGAGGGATTTAATACCTAACGTTCATTTGTAATTTGGTAGGTGATTTGAAAGCTAATGGTTGAGTGAGGTGGAGGGGAGGTGACATGGATGGCGGGAGGGATGATAGGTGGGCGTATGTGACTAGTGGAATGGAGAAAAAGTGGGTGTGAGAGAATGGCATGGGGAAGAGATGGCAGAGGGAGGAGTCTGATGGCAGTTTTTTTTTTGGGGGGGGGGGGGGGTGTAGGTAGTTTATGGTTTTAGAGGAGGGGCCCCCGAAATGGCTGAAAGGATGCCACATCTCTGCAAGCGGTATCCAAAAAACTTCTTTTCCGACCCCCCTGGTAAACGTCGATAGCACGGGGGGTGGGGGGGAGTATGAAATTCATCCCCCGCCATTGATCTAGACAGGGGGTAATCTCTACCTTTGGTTTTCACATGAAATTTATTACAACCTGACAACATGTCAAATAAATCCACTTTATTTACAAAACGTCAATTAATCCATGATTAATTATCTAAAAAGGATTAAAAATAATATACAATTACGGTGGAGTTTAAACAAGCGTGCCTATACCTTTGGGATTTTATTTTTTATTTTTCTCATCTATCTATATATATATATATAGATGAGAAAAATAAAAAATAAAATCCCAAAGGTATAGGCACGCCCTGTTGGGACAGGGTCCCCTAGGGTAAATTTTGTAACTAATTTTGTCAGTTATGTAAAATCTCCGCATTTTGAGGGACCGGAGTGCAAAGGCCATAGGAGTCAAAAGGGCTTTAGTCCCTTAGTTTATTAGAAGATAGGATGTTTTGTGACCATCCCATGGTCCGCGAACCATGGTATTGTAGTGGAAAAAGATATATAAAGAAGTCTTAGCGAGTCATAGGAGGTCATGAAGAAATTGAAGATCATTTTATGGGAAAGTAGTTTGAGGTAGAAAATTCTATTTTTTGCACTTAGGTGAAGGGGAAGGCTCCTGTTGGTGTGTGCGTGGAGACCTTGGTAAGTCTTCAAGCTAAGTGTGCGTGTCCCTGCAGCTGTGTGCCCAAGGAAGAAGAGTCTGTAACAAAAAGATTATACCAATAAAGATTATTTTTGAAGCTATACTTGTGTATATGTGCCTTTATTTTTACTTATGCAATTTATATATTTGCTCTGTTTTCTGCAACAATCTGAAGAAACACTTAACTAGTGATCGAAAATAGTAGATTTGATAGTTTACATGATGTTATGAATGTTTTAAGTGTTCTGCAAAGGGTTAGATACTATTTCTGAAAGTTACTGTGATTCCTGCACATAAAGGGTTAGGGTTCGCGAAGGTTGGGATAAAGCCCTAAAAATAACAGAAGCCCATCACATAGACCTTTGGATGTAGAAACTTGGTTCTGTCATCCCCCAATACTTCTTCGGGTGAGACTACAACCTGTGCTACGTTGGTTGTTGCTGAAAGGGCTAGTAGTTTAGGGTTTTATTGGTTGGCGCAGCTAACTCTGAACCTAGCTCAGGACCCTTTAAGCCAATAAATGGTTCCATTTTTGAGACTTGGATCTGTCTGAGGAATGTGTGATGTCGAATAAATGGTTCCCAACTAAGAAAGAAATCGAGAAGTGGATAGATCGAAAGTTGTACGAATTTGCAGCTCAGGAAAACATGAATCCATGTCTGTCAATGGAAGAGTGGCTGAATAGATATCTATATACAGACGAGCATGAGATCCTTTTCTGCTCTTTTTCATGCGAATTGAACCAGTGGTTATTGAAATTGGTAGATAGCCAAGGCACGTGGAAGTTGGAAAACCTATTGTGTGGACTCCAGAGTTGGTAAGGCATGTGGAAGCTTCAGCAAACAAGATTGCGAGGGCTATCGACTATTGGATCGATAATGTTTTGGGTAGATTCATTACTAAGTTCAAGATCGATACATCTATAACTTATAGCGAAGTTGAACGATGCTCTTCAAAGGACCTGGAGGTAACTATCTGAAATCCCTGAAGACTTGGATTAAAATGCTACTGTGTGAGAAAATGGTTATGCCATTGAATTAATTTTTATAAGGGATCCGGCGGGAGCTACGCAAAGTGGAAAAATATTTAGAAGAGACTTATATTCAGGTGCTGAATATAGTCCCCTATTGGGAGCGTCTGATAGAGATGACGAAAGTAGTGTTCTGAGGATACCAAATCCATCCACTCCAACTCCACCATCACCTCTGCCTCACACACTACACCTACACCTCCACCTCCACCTCCACTATTCAATATGGCCAACATGATGAAGAGTCCCATATTCAGAGGTCTAGGGAAAGAAGACCCAGAACGATTTTGGTTTGTAGCAAATGTTGTGTGGAAGTCACAGTAGGTTGCAGATGACAATTTAAAGAAATCACAACTAGTTACAGCACTGCAAGATAGATCCCTAAGCTGGTACATTAAGTATTGTTCAACGCATCCAAATGTAACATTGGACGAGACAAGGAAGGCACTCAATAGTGAATTCAAGAAGCCTAAGTCACAAGCTCAGTCAGTAACATAGGTCAAAGAGATCCAGCAGAAGGTAAACGAGTCTGCATGGGACTTCGATAAGAGGTTGAAGTATCTGTTGCAATAAGCTAATATGCAGATCACGGAGGATCAACATAGGGATTGGTACATTGCTTCGCTATTACCCCATTTGAAATTATCATTGTCACAATAGAAAATTGGCACGCAAGCTAAAGCATTTGAGATTTCTATGAGATTGGAAGCTTTGCCCATTTAGGATACGAATTTGGGGGTGAAATAGATTCAGTCACAACTAGCTAGCCCACATATGGAGTTGTAGAGCCTAAAGAAGGGAAAGGAAGCCCAAGTCGAGGTTCGCACAAAATTTTGGTGCTTGAAATGCAAAGGACATGGTCACGATAAGGACCATTTCCCGGTTTATTAGAATGATCTTATTAGGGGAGGCCCTACCCCCCTGAAGCTAGAAAAGACAGTTGGGCCGAGCACGGGACTAGCACCGTGGTACGCTATTTGTCAGGTTATAGGACAACATGAAACAAACAATTTTCAACTACTACAGAAGTTTGTACAGACCCTCCAACAGTTGTTTTGTAATTTGTGCAAATCTATAGGTCATGATGAGTGCCATTATCGAAGTTACGAATTAACGATGGATAGAACCTCGATGTATAGAATGCAGGAAGAGACTCGTCCTCAAGATCAGGGTGCAACTGCGACATGCAGAGGATTCCAAGGTCGAGGAAGAGGGCAAGGAGAAGGAGCTAGAAGGGGTCATGATCAGATCATTTGTTACAATTGTGGGGAAGCGGTTCATTTTGCACGTGATTGTCAGAATCCAACACACCCTTCCTGTCAATATTGTAGACAGTTTGATCATGTCATAGAAGATTTCCTAGTGCTTATCATGAAGATGCAAGAAAATAAGACTCAAACCCAGTAGCCTACACAGAACATACAGATGATGAGGTAGGAGCCTCACGAAGATGGGCCCAGTGTCAATATTGTTACGTGAAGCGGTGTAGCTATTCGAGAGGATAAGGGGACACAACTAGAATTCGATGTATGGGTTCGTAAGACTGCTGATAAGGAGACATGATTCGATGTAAATAAGGTGAAGGAAATGTTTATGGAAGAAAAGAGGAGCTTCATGGATAAAGGAGCGTCCACATCAAGGACTCAAAATATGGGAAAGTTTGAAGAAATGAGTACTACGCAAGAGACAGAGCCATCATTATTAGAATCATTTTTGAAAACCTACATGAAACTCCTAAGGGATAGGAAGGCAGTAGAATGACTGCAATAATTGATAGATAATTTCACTAGTAAGAACAAGTCTCTACCAGAACAACGCGTAGTACATAAGGTGGGTAAAAGTAAGAAGAGGATTGGTCGCAAAAAGAGATTAATTTCCTAGATTGGTATATATGAGATGGACCAGGTAATTCTTGATTTAGGATTTGATGAAAATTTTCTACCAAAGCAAACTTGGGAAAGAATGAGAAGACCAATGCTACAATGGTCCCCGATCCAGCTGAGAATGGCCAATCAACAGAAAATTATTCTTATGTGGCGCCTACACAGAGTGATTGTGGATATTGAAGGGGCATGCGCCATAGCCGTTTTTGAAGTAATCAAAATAGTGGATGATAGTAACCCTTACCCAACACTACTTGGAATTGATTGGCCATTTGATATGAAAACAATCATCAATCTGAAGAAGCGTAATATGACATTTGAAAAGAAAGAACTAAGGGTGATTGTTCCATTGGATCCAACTGAAGGTGCGCGGTATACTAAACCAGACTGTGATTATGAGAAGGATGATGACATTGAGCAGATCTATAAGCTGACTGCACGGGATGAATATTGGATCAACCCTATGGCAGATGGTCGAATTGCATGGGAGAAGGATAACTCTTGTAATTCAGATTCTGACAAGGAGCTCAAGCACCGACAAAATCGATTGCATGAAGTATCATCGTTGCGCTATAACAGGCTTACCAAATCACTACAATGTATATCCACCAAGGTACGCAATTTACCTTATTATGATGGTTTATAGGATGTCAATTTATTTTTGGACAAATTTGAGAGGGATGTACCAGAGGAACATCGGTTCTAAGCACTAGAAATTGCACTGCAAGATACGCCTGCCCATTCGTGGGGCACGCATAAGAACAGTTCTGCAGATTGGAAGGAGTATCGAAGAATGATGAAGTTGAGGTTTGGGTATGCTAATACCCACTTTATGGAGAAATACATAGGGAAGGATGATTTGCACGAGCACTTAGCTCGTTGGACAAAATCATGGGGAGAAGAACTGAAGCCAAAGTGGGTTCATATATTTTGCCACACTTTGGATATAATCCCGATGAACTGGTATCTGGAAATGAAGCTGCGACACGAGACCGTAGAATGGGATGTTTTGAAAGAAATATTTATGTTAACTTTTAGTTTTGAATATGGGTTTGAGTGTATAGATGAAGTACTAGTGCCAGTGGTTTCTTTGTCTACGGAGTGTGCACAAGGGGTCCCATATAGTTGGGCTCAATATCTATGTAAGGAGTCTTTGGAGGACTATAGGAAGGCCTAGGATCAGGAAAAGGTGTTTCACTACATCAGGTTGCTGTTGTTGATCACCTTAGTGGCATGGAGGATTCTCGAAGAGAGTTAATTCCCTTAGCAGGACTCATATCTACTAGAGGTAGCGAAGTTCACTTTGTTGTGGGCTACTAGAGACCCCGCGTGCGTAATGGAGACCAAAATTTTTTGGGTGTTGTTCGAGATGGAACTCAGAATGGTGATTAGCCAACATCCAATGCTATTAGACACCTTGCACGCATAGTATCCTAACATTGATGACTTTAAGACAGATTTCCACAATCTGCACATTTGTGCAAAGAAGGATGTCAGAGGCATATGGCACAAGTTGCCTTACTTGGTTGCCAAGGAGGATATAATAGGGGTCATCAGAAAGTGGAAAAGTGATTGGCTCACCCCTTCTGATTCTAGTGCAGGTACCAACACAGTCGTTGAAGGTTCAGCAGTGCAGACCACGACCACAAAAAAAGAAGAAGGAGGCACAGCAAGTTGCCACTTGAGAAAAGGTTGCACAGAAGAAAGAAGTTGTCGTGGGGGAGAAGGAAGCTGCTACAAAAGAAGCAGTGGCCAAGGAGAAAGAAGCAGTGCAAGAAAGGACTATGTCGCAAGACACCATCAACGTTGAAGAATCAGATACAGAGCGGACACAAGTGGAGGAAGAAACAAAGGCATAAGAAGAACGGGGCACAGAGCTAGAGTCCCCCTTCATGGTCAAAAAGTGGAAGAAGAGGACTACCACAGGGAAACGCAAGAAGAAAAATTCTGAAAAATAGCAGGTGTGACGCCTTTGGACCTTATAGAGGGGGACTTGGATGAAATTGGGGATGTGGTCCACAATGCCACAACTGACATGATGAGGCATTTTGAAGCACAATACTAGCAATCCCTTAGTAAGGTACAATAGGGCCTGTGGAATCTACAGGTGCAAACAAGTCTTCTGCAAGTGAGCATGGGACAGGTGAGCACGAAGCAAGTGAGCTTGAATCAAGTGAGAGGATCAGTATTGGATGTTGAAATGACTGTGGATCTCTGCATGGTATAGTTTCTAGAAGGATCCCTGCATGGTGACTCAGTTGAAGAGCAGGTATAGCTACTCCAGATGAAGACTCTCATTCTGAATTTGGTCGCGCTGCCCATTTAGACGCCACACGAGCTGCACCAAGGGGTGTCAGAGGAATTAAGGATATGAGAGCAATGCACTCTGCTGGTGATTAATGGGGTAAATACTAACAACCATAATATTTTTAAGGAAAAGGAACATGCACTAAAATAAAAGTAGGAGGTTAAAGAAAGAAGCCAATAGTTGGAAGCTACTATTGCACAGGCCTACAATGAGCTTCCAGAGCTTAAGATTCTAGCAAAAGTGACATCCACAAGGAAGATTCAAAATCTAGCCGCTACAGTGAAAGAATCTAAGGATGAAATCGGCCGAGTCATGTTTGAGTTGCAGCTACAAACATCAGAGTTACAATTAAAGTTGCATACCACTACCCATCCAGAATTCATAGAGCAGTGCAGAGTTACCATTAAAGAAGGCATGGCCACCTTGGAAGATGCAGTTAAGGGCTACACTGAGCTATTTGAGCATGCCTTGGAGTTATGGACCTCACTGCAGAAGGATCCAACTTTGCAAAATATAGGAACAACCATCCAGGAAAAGCAGAGGCAGTTCGATGAAATCCAATCGACTGTGTGAACCTTGGAACTAGTGCAAAGTTTCTCTAGATTGCAAGAAGGAAATCCAATCCAAAATGAAATTTATGAGCTACGTCGCAAGGAAGTTAACATATCTTCAAGGACGCAGTCGTGGATAGATGAGGCCAGTCAATTGACTATGTCAGTGCAAAGTAAGTAAAAAGGGATACATCAGACTCAAAGGACCATGGGCCTTGTAGTGGAAGGCCCAACTAATGAAAATTTGGTAAAGGAAGTGAAAAAATCTTCCACGGAGGGAAAAATAGACCTACAGGTTTTGAAGATCAAGTTCAGTGAGATGCAGGCGAAGATCAAGGCACCACTAGTAGAGTGACTCGAGGACGAGTCACCAAATTGTGTTGGGGGCTTGTTGGGACAGGGTCCCCTGGGGTAAATTTTGTAACTAATTTTGTTAATTATGTAAAATCTCCACATTTTGAGGGAGCAGAGCACGAAGATCATAGGAGTCAAAAAGGATTTAGTCCCTTAGTTTGCTAGAAGATAGGATGTTTTTTGACCCAAACATGGTTTGCGAACCATGGTATTGTAGCAGAAAAATATATATAAAGAAGTCTTAGTGAGTCATAGGAGGTCATGAAGAAATAGAAGATCATTGTATGGGCAAGTAGTCTGGGGCAGAAAAGTTTGTTTTCTTCACTTAGGCAAAGGGGAAGGCTCTTGTAGCTGTGTGCACAGAGACCTTGGTAAGTCTACAAGTTGAGTGCGCGGGCCCCTGCAGCTGCGTCTGTAGGGAAGAAGAGTCTGTAACAGAAAGATTATATCAATAAAGACTGTTTTGTGAAGCTATACTTGTGTATCTATGCCTTTATTTTTACTTATGCAATTTATGTATTCGCTTTGTTTTTCTGCAATTATCTAAAGAAACGTTTAACTGGTGCGCTAAAAGAGTAGATCTGATAATTTACAAGATGTTATGAATGTTTTAAGTGTTCCACAAAGGATTAGATACTATTTCTGAAAGTCACTGTGATTCTTGCACATAAAGGGTTAGGGTTCACGAAGGTCAGGATAAATCCATAAAAATAACAGAAACCCATCACACAAACCTCTAGATGTAGAAACCTAGTTTTGTCATCCCCGAATACTGCTTCAGGTGAGACTGTAGCCTGCGCTATGCGGGTTGTTTCTTAAAGGGCCGGTAGTTTAGGGTTTTGTTGGTTGGCACAACTAACTCTGAAACTGGGTCAAGAACCCTCAAGCCAACAAACCTCATACATAAATTACCTGCATACAAATTCTAAAAACAGAAAATAAACAATGGTGAGAGCATAAAACATAAAACAAATATAGATAGAGATTTTCCCCTGGATCCCAAAACTAGGACTACCAGATTTATTTTTCATTATATTCCTTTCAATGTAAAAATACATATATATACATGTCGAATCATCCATAAACCCCAATCCATTAACACTGGATTAGAACATAATCATATTTCCCTTGATCAGATCTACAAAATACCATGGGAAAAAAAATAACATGCCCAAAACCAATTGTGAAAACCATGCACAAAACCATAAGTAGGTCTACCCACCTAATATAGGGTAAAAAAAAAATTCCCCAGGGCGTTGCCCCAGACCATGTATAGGGGGGCTAGTCGTGGAAAGAATATAACACACACCCAACATTTATCCCATTTTATTTCCTTTTTATATTTTTCTTCCCTTTATATTTTTCTATTTTTCTTTCTTTTCTTTTTCTTTTGTTTTCTATTTTTCTTTTATGATCCAAACAATTTAAAATGAAAAATAACATTTTACAATATCCCTGTGGGATGAATGACTAAATAACCATACTATACTACTATATTTATAGGACCCTAACAAACTGACATCATGTTCTTCTTATTTATTAAGTGTCACAATGACTTTTTCTTTCATGTTAGGCTTGTGATCTATTAATTGTGTTTTCATGACAAAAATTAGGCCTTGTCGACATCAATTTCTCAACTTCTGGAGATAATCAAGACACCTTTTGAGCACAAGTTAAACCTTTCCCGATCAATATTGATTACATGCTTTGCCTTGAAAAATTGTGCAATCATCTGTGACAGGAAATTGCGCAACTCCTTGTGAGACTGAATTGTGCAATCCTTGAAGCATGTAGTTGTTGTGAAAGAAAACTTCTAATCACTTTGTGAGAGAAGTTTGCACAATCCACTAAGAAACTAAACTATGCAATCCCTTGTCATTGTGAACTGTGCAGTCCCTGAAATTAGTCAACTATAGACTCTTAGAAAATCGGAGGTGTGCATTCCTATCCAGTAGTGTGGCACACGTTTCTATTTTTTATCTTCCAACATGTGTGAGTTAACTAGAGGTGGCTCCTTGATTTTAGGCATGTGAACCCAAAACCCTAACCATAATCTCATGAGTGCTAATATAAATAAGAAACGCTCATAGATCTCATTCTCACACTTTCCATTAGAGCTCTATCCATTCTCATGACCACGAGGAGCTTTGGATTCCATTTGCAGTGTTTTTCCAAGATTCTCAAGTGTAATTTTTTGCCACTTTTGCTTTTGCTTTTGTCACTTTTTCTGTTGAAAGTGTCATTTTGCCTCATGTAAACAATGGCATTTCTACTATTATTAACTTCTACAAGTGTCATTTTAGTATTTTGAGATTCTTTTCAAGTGTCGCATCGCATTCCTTTTCTTTTCACCTAAAAGTAATTATTGTTGTTGTGTGGATTTATGCATGTGTTCCCTTCTCTCTTCACTATATTGTTTTCTTAATGTTAGTGACTAGTTTGAATGATTCTTGGGTTGATCCATACCATGTCTCTCTTCAATCATAGATCTAGATTCTCCCCTTCTGCCAAAGAAGACTATGCAATCTTCAAGCCCTTTTTCCCTCTTGAAATGCACATTGCGCAATCTCTTCCAGCAAAGGCCCCTTCTTGCTAACTGAAACTACACACTACGCAGTCACAAGCCTCTCCAACTACACACCATGAAATCAATGGTAGTAGTGAGGCATCCATGTTGGCTGCAACTACGCATTGCGTAGTCCAAGGCCTCTTTATCCTAGCAGAAATTGTACATTGTGCAGATCCAGTCTACAGTCAGCTCCCTTACAAACCAAAATTATGGAATCCCCCTTCAAAAGTTAGATAATGTGAATTTATAGTGATTTGTTTTCCCCTCTAGTGCCCAACATTGCATAATCCCTTTTCCTAGTGATTGTTTTCTTCTTGTAAGTTGATTTTTTAGTTGATCTCTTGCAAAACTAACTTAATATCGACATGAGTATATCTTGTTCACCAAGTACTTCAGTTCAAAGACACATCAGACTTTCATCATCCAACAACAACATGCCTCGAAAAAAGGGATCATCCAAGGAGGTCACAAAAATCAATAATGAAGAGGCCATTGACAATAACTTGACAGGAGTTCCTATTTTGTTAGATACCCAATGCCTCATTGAAAAGTATTCTATTATCACATGCGTCATTATAAAATATGAATTCACTATAATAGAGTTTGTAAAAGATCTGGAGGATAGGGAAGTCTATGAGAACATCAAGCAATCAAGGTTCTACAAAGTTCCCTGCTGGTATCTTGTCCTACCATGTGTCAGTGTTATCAAGTGGATATTTCAGGGTTTAGACACCAAGAACATGGTGTTGAACAATGTTAATGGGCAGTAGCTTGGCTCTTATAATCCACATGAAATTCACTTATATTATAACTTGCCAAAGCCTGAAAAACACTTATATTCTCAATTCTATGTAACTTGGATTTGTCTAAATACCAAAGAAGTAATCAATTCATGGTGACAAGAACTAGCAAAGTTTCTCTGAAAGAATAACATTACTTAGAAGACCAAGTCTCTCAAAAAAGTTTACTAGTACTTGATGTCCATGTGTATTCAGGTATATGGATGAAGGAATATTGAATCTTTCCCTGAAGGATGGTTCTATATGTTGTATTTGATCGTCACAGAAGGGAATATTTTCAATTGGTCACATTTTTTATCCCAGTAGTTGTAGATCAATTTGAATAAGGTGAAAAACCCACCTAAAGGAAAGCAGCCACAGTTTACATGTTTGCCTACTTACTAGAGGGAATATGTTCTTGCCATGAATTCCCAGGTCTAGATTGGATGTGAACCCCAAGAGAGCTCCTTGTCCATGTGTATTGCAAATTGCTATTAGAATACAACTACAAGGGAATATGAGAAACTTATGAAGCACTTCTTCAATATTTTGTATCAGATCATATTTTTGGAAGAATATCCTTGCACGTCCAATGAGGCAATGAAGATAGTGGCAGAAGTAGAAAATTGGTTTGCCTCACTTGATGGCACATACGTTAGAGTATTTGGTTCACATAAACCTCCATAGATTTTTTTGAGGTATGCGAATGATAAGGTGGTCATGCAGGAGGTTTCCTATCAGCTTAGCACATGTCTTTCTTAGTAGTTATAGAAAAAGAAGAAGGCACCTTGGCCTTCCTTCCCTCTACAAGTGGATCCTATGAGCTTAAGAGATTAAAGGTAACAGAAGCAGAAGTTGAATAACTTAAGAGACTTAATTTTGGTGAGATGAGCTCTCACAGGTATGATCCCAAAGTATTATGAAAAATACATTGTGCTAAGTTGAATTTTTCCTAGGCTTATCAGTCTTATTCTAGGACAGACGAAGAGAAGATGAAAAATTGTTATAATGCTTCCATACCACATGCACCAAGAAAATAGGTAGGCCCTTCTAGTCGATTACATGAGAAGGATATTGTTCAGGAAAGAAAGCAACAGGAAGTGATCACTCTTGTTAATATTAATTATAAGAGGAAATATATGCATAACCTAGGAGTGGAGAAAAGCCAAAATTTCAGAGAAAATCCCATTATTTTTAGAGTGGCCATTGTAGTATAGAAAAGGAGAAAACAATCAAAATAATTAAAAAGGAAGTAGTGGGAAGAGGGGAAGAAGTAGGAGGAAGAATGAAAGCTAGAGGAGGAACATATAGAGAAAGAGGAGTTAGAAAGGAAAGAAAGAGAAGATATGCAAGCATAGGAAGAACTAAGAGAGGAGGAAGAAGAAGAAGATAGATAGAAACAAACTTGAGGAAGAATAGAAAATAAAATAAAATTGGAAGTTGAAGAAAAGAGGAAAAAGCAGGAAGAAGAATTTTCACGAGAAATTGAGGAGAAAATATAGGCCCAATACATTGTAGAAAATCTGTGATAGGTTAACCCAATAATGCAATATAAATCAAAATAGAATACTATAACCTACTTCTACTATCAATTTGTGGAAGCTTAAATATCGAGTTGAACAATATAACCAAAAGAAGAAGAATCAATGGCACAATACACATGAAAATACTTTGGGGAAAGCCTCAGCTAAAAACCGCACACTATTGTATTATCATACATGGTGGAAATACATAGGAATTATACAAAGCCTTAGCTCTCACAGCTAGCCAGCTCTCAGTACAATCCTCACAGATGCTCACAAGAAATCTTGGCTTCTCTCCAGCCTTCCTCTCTGCCCTCCAAGCTCCTATTTCCTTGCGTTGTTCCTTGTGGATGATTCGCCTATTACCAAGTGGAAAAGCAACCTTCAAAACTGTGCAATCCTCAAGGATGAATCCTTGACTGCATGCATGAGTTTTCTCCATGAGAAAACACATGCAACTGATAGTACATTGTCCTTGAACATTAATCTCAACTGGATCTTTCTTAGAATAGACATGCATGAGTTTCTAATGAGGGAATCTTCAGTTAACTGGAGTAGCACTAGTTGAGTGCATTAATGCATCAACTGACTGTTAACTCACTATTAGTTCGTCAAACAATTTGGAACTAATTTAACTGGACTTAACTCAGTAAATTGAGTTAACTAATTACAACTCAAATATAAATCAATCTTATCTCCTTAATTTAAGGGATAACTCTTGCATGACTTCAGAAAGACTTTTAACTTGAATTTCTCCAACCAATTAATGTAAAATTAATTAATTAATTATTTCCAAGTAGTTGTTAAGACTAAATTCGATTTTAATTCACAATTTAATTCAAGGAAAAATTAAATTGGAATATTCTTGTTGCCATATTTCAACACTCCCTCTCAACAAGAAAGGGATTATCTGCCACCTCAATCCTGTCTCTATGGAACTCGAATTTACACTTTGACAATGCCTTTGTCTAAATGTCAACATCTTTCTCCTCTGTCGAAATATACCGCAACAACATGATCCTCCTCGCTACACAGTATCTGAGATGATGATATTGGATGTCGATGTGCTTGGACCTATCATGAAATACTGAATTCTCATAGAGTTTGATACAACTCCGATTATCACAATAGATCACAGTTGGATCCATCCTCTGATCAAACAAACCAACTAGGATTTTCCGCATCCAGATGGCCTCACATGTTGCCTGACTTGCAACCATGTATTCTACCTTTGCCGAGCTGAGTGCAACTGACCTCTATTTCTTGTTGTACCAAGAAACTGCCACTAACCCAAGGTTGAAAATCCCTAGTGATGTTCTCTTCCGTTCTAATGGACTCCCTGCCCAATCTACATCAGTGAAGCCCTGTAGCTTCACTCCCTCTGTCTGTCTATACCATAATCCATACTGAGATGTGCCTCTGAGGTATCTCAATACATGCTTTGTCGCCTTCCAAAACATCTTGGTAGGCTGAACCATCACTTGACTCAGCTGGTTCACCGCATAGCACAAATCTGGTTGTGTGTTCGTTAAGTATATCAGTGAACCCAAAGCTACCTGTACACAGTAGCCTCTACCACTTCTCTTGAAGTAACAACCTCCTTCCTCCAGTTACCTACTAGAGGAATCTGCATGGGCTTGCACTTCTCCATGTGGAATCTCCTAAGTATCTCGTTGGCATACTTTCCCTAAGATAACAACAACTCCCCATCCTTCTGACACACTTCCATGCCAAGGAAGCAATGCATGAGATTGTTGGGCATAGAATCCCCCCAAGGCATGTTTTTGTAAAAGCTCCACGAATTACGGGCGCGGGGCGTGAAAGTATAATAAAATCACAGGGTTGTCCACCAAAGTTTTTGTAATGTAATGTCAGCTAGATAGACCTATCCATGGTCCGCGGACCATGGGATTGTATAAATAGAGTGAGGCTCTAAGTGTAGAAACAAACGAATAATGGATAGAAGAAAAGCATGAGAAGTCTAAGTGACTGAGTCGAACTGTAAAGTGTGTCTATTGGTCGTAGAGTAGGAGAAGGCTCTGCAGTTGAGTGCACAAAGGCCTAGTAGTTCGCAGCTGAGTGCACGGACCCCTGCAGCTGAGTGCGCAGGGCAGGTTGAGTTTGTAACCGTTGGGAGCATCAATAAAGAGAAGTTTTTCTATAATTTTGTGTATATTTTCTTGGTTTAATGCATGATTGGATATAATTTGCAAGTATACTGTTTATTTACTACTCAATCATGTATGAATGTTTTGTATTGTTAATTATAACATTCAAGTAGGTGAAGATAATTAATTAACACTGGAAGATAAGTAAGATCTCGAGTAATAGCATAGAGCATGGCACAACCCCTGGTTAGGGCTACGCGAAGGCAGTGTATCAGGCTGCGAGGAACGAGAAGTGTGCGAAGTGACCTACCCACAGAGAACTAGTCGTACCTCTCAGACACCTCAAGGGTGTGGAAACCTGTTTCTAGCACCCTCCCATACTACTTCGGGTGAGACCTCAGTCCGTGCTCCACGAGCTGTTGCTGAAAGGGCCAGTAGTACAGGGATTTGTTTGGCTAATTAACTTTGAACCTGGGTCAGGCCCCAACAAGCCAACAAATGGTTCTGTTTCTAGGACCGGGATCTGCATAGAGATGTCTGGTGTCATATCACAGGAATCTGACAAATAAAGGAATTGAAGATTGGTTGGACAGAAAGATTCACAAGTTCGCAGCGTAGGAAAATAGGAATCCACGACTATCCAAGGAAGATTGGTTAGATTGCTACTTGTATACAGAGATCCATGAAATTTTCTTTGCATCATTCCCCACTGAGTTGTATGAGTGGAGCGTGAAGCTAGTAGATAGCCAAGGAAGGTGTAAACTCGACAAACCTATTGTGTGGACTCTAGAATTGGTGCATAGACTAGAAGCATCGAAGGATAATATCACGCACGCTATCGATCACTGGCTCGATCAAATCATAGGAGGATTCATCACCGAATTCACAGTAGATACTACAGTCAGCTATAGCGAGGCAGAATGACGCTTCCTCAAGGGACCGCGAGGTAAGTACATTAAAACTTTGAACACTTGGATTAAAATTCTACTGTGTGAAAAGTGAGTTATGTGAATAAATTGATATTTGGGGCTACGTGAAGTGGGAGAATCTACAAAAATGAAGGTAGTACAGAACTAGAGACTAACCCCTTGATTTCACCTCCACAAGGGGGCGAAGAAGAGCTCGCGAAGGTCTCGCCAAGAAATGCGATCAATCTGATAAGACAGAGAATTCCGTGCATACCACCCTCACCCACATCACCACTAGTTTCATCATCTTCACCCTCGTCTTCCCCCATACCACCTCCGCCACCATCGCGAAGCAGTATGGCAAGAGCGATAAAGCTACCAGTGTTCAATGGAATAGGAAATGAAGATCCAGAATAGTTTTGGTTTGTGATAAAAGTTGTATGGGAAGCATAGGGTGTCATGGACGACAATATAAAGAAGGCAACGTTGGTCAGCACTCTGCAGGCTCGCGCGCTGACCTGGTACATTAAGCATTACAATGACAATCTGAATGCGGGAATCACGGACATCCAAGCTGCACTAAACAAAGAATTTAGCATGCCAAAGTTAGATGGAGTCGATCATTGGATTCAAGTAAATCACAATGTTACCAGGAAAAACATCATGGGAGTTGGATCAAAGACTAAAGTGCACAATTCGCGAAGTGAACTTGACATTAATAGATGGGCAACACCACGAATGGTTTGTGGCATCGTTAATGCCACATCTACGAAATGCGTTGTCGCAAAAAAGGCTAACCAATTAGGCTGAGGCTTTGGAGGTTGCGATGAGAATGCACGAGACTTCGATACAAGACCCTAACCTAGGAGTTTAGTAGATTCACGTGCAGTTGAAAAACTTGTGCCTGGAGATGCAGAGTTTGAAACAAGACAGAACAACCCGCCCAGAGGTGCACGATGAGGTATGGTGCGTAAAATGCAAGGGCTACAGGAACGACAAGGATCACTGCCCAGTGTTCACGAATTACCTTGTAGGAGGAGGGCCACAAAGGATGCCATTAGGATCCGCGACAGAAAAATATTCTGGGTGTTCATGGAGATGAACCTCAGAATGGGGATCAACCGCAAGCCGTGATTGTTGCCCACTGTCTACAACAGTCTTCAAAGTTTTGTAGAATCTAAAGCAGACATCCATAACATTTACATTAGAGTCTGCAAGGACCTGACCAAATAATGGAGGAAGCTACCCTTTGTAGCCATAGACGATGTCATCTTTAACGTCTTGGAGACATGGCTGCCGGAGTGGTGCGCTCTAGACATCGCAGAGATAGAGAAGTCAGCGGCACAAAGGAAGAAAGATGAGGCCAAGCTATGCATCGCATAGTTGGCAGAGAAGAGAAGGAAGGAGGTAGCAGTAGCCGAAGTGCGGGCAGCGTGGGACGCTGCACAGATGGCAATTGAGCAGGAAAAGGCTGCAGCAGCAGCACAGGAGGCAGTCGTGAAGGCGCGCGAGGGCCAAATGTCACCTTCGTATGGGCAAGAAGCAGAGGAAGAAGAGGGAGGCACAAACCCACAAACCACGTCCACATAGTTGAAGCACTAGCACCCAGCTGAGCGAACAAGGCCGTGCAAGAAGGTCAAGGCATCAAAGTTGTCTATTGACCCGATCACCCTAACCGAGGGTGATCTGCATGACATCGGCAAGACAGTGCACGATGTCACCTCTGAGGCCCTCCAAAATTTCATGCAGGAGAACCAGATTGTGTTGGGGGCCCTCAGAGCACAGTTGTAGGAATTACAGGTGTACCCTCCTCAGGCTAGTACCCTTTCGACCAACCTTGCAGTCGGAACAATGACAACAGAACAAATGTTGCGCATGCAGATGACGAATACCATAGTGTTGTTAAAAGGGGCACTAGTGACAACAAATGAGGTCGACAGGCCTATGGTTAGTGCGCTAAATGGTCTCGGTATCAATATGGCTGCACTCCCATGAGAGACCTTATATGTTTTGCAGCTTCGAGCTCAAGCTTCTTCCATGCATCCTTTGTCACATGGAAATATACTGATGAGCTAAAGATCCTGAAGTGACCCACATCTGGTCTCTTACTGGAGAAAGCTTCCTTTGGTGTCTTCATCCCAAGTATGCGATGCGGGCTTCTATTCTACAAATAGACTGTTGTGTTGCATGCCTCAACCCATAAGTGACGTGGTAGGCCTTGCTCATGCAGCATTGCCCGTGCTGCCCCTACAATAGTTCTATTCTTCCTCTTGGCTACCCCATTCTGCTTGGGTTATGAGGTGCCAGCAACTCTCGTTTAATTCCTTCTGTTGCATAGGAGTCCTTAAACTCTTGAGAGACATATCCTCCATCGTTGTTGCTTCTCAAGGCCTTGATCTTCTTCCCTGACTCTTTCTCGACCAAAGCTTTGAAATCACAAAACTTTGTGAAATTTTGGTCCTTCTTCTGCATGAAATAAATCTAGCATTTATGAGAATAGTAATCAATGAAAATCACATAATACCTTGGCTTCAATATGGATGTCGTCGAGAATGGTCCACACAAATTAGGATGAACTCACTCTAAGATAGCCTCTGCTCGACTGTCTCGATCATGAAAGGAAGACTTGGTGTACTTTCCCAAGCTACAACCTTTGCATGTGTCAACTTGCTCAAGTTTACCTTTGGGAAGTCCTGTAGATATCTGTTGCATTATCTTCAAAGCCCCATGATGCAAATGGCCCAACCGCCCGTGCCACAACTCGCCAATGTCTTGGCTTTACACCAATTCTTCTTTCGTACTCAATGCTGCACAATCATCTGCCTCTAGTTTATGGAGATTCTTCACCCGAATCCTTATCCTCTTGGTCTAACCCATGGCTATGTGTCTTAGGAACACCTTTCCTTTACTGAAGACAACATCATAGCCTTTGTCCTCCAACATCACGACCGATACCAAGTTCTTCTTCAGTCCAGGCACATACATCACATCTATCAAGGTGAGAGGAGCTCCATGCTCCCTCTGAAAAGAAACCGTGCCCACTCCTGAAACAATATACCTTCTATCGTCACCCATCTCTATGCACATCTTGAGGTCTTTCTCCTCCAAGGCACTGAATAATTTTTTATCTCCAGTCATGTGGAATGAGGCTCCACTATCAAGATACCAGACACAAACCATCATCGATGACACCATGCATGCGATGAGGGTAAATTCCATTTCGAAATGAGAGGCTAATGCCTCACCTTCTAATCCTTCCAAGGATCCCTTCTTGGACTTCTTCAATGGGAAATTAGTCACATAATGTCCCATCTTGTGACAATTAAAGCATCTTACTTTAGATATGTCACCCTTCTTCCCTCCATGAGAAGAATTCGATTTGAAATGGGAAGCCTTCCCCTTCCCTTTCCTTGCCTTACTTTCTAAGGCCAGATTTTCTTCATCATCATTCTTGGATGAAGAACCATCTCGTGTGCTCCTCTTGATCTCCTCATACATAAGATCCGACCATAGTCGTTATTAATCTGGTAGTTTCTCCCTTCCATTCACAGAGTCCTGGTAGCTATTCCAACTCTTTGGAAGGCTAAGGAGAGCAAGGCTCACCATATCATCATCGGCAGTAGTTATTCCCACACTTCCAAGCTCATCTCTACAGGTGGTGAGCTTGTTCAGATATGTGGGAATAGTATCGCCATTATCCATCTTGATTCTTCGAAGCTTATCCTTGAGCGCCAATTTCCTCTGGTCGCTACTGTTTTGGTAAAGGTCCTTCAATGTCTTCCACATCGAAAATGGAT
Source organism: Pinus tabuliformis (assembly GCA_031772625.1). NCBI lineage: Eukaryota > Viridiplantae > Streptophyta > Pinopsida > Pinales > Pinaceae > Pinus > Pinus tabuliformis. The sequence continues at coordinate 693,643,717 of CM062814.1, read as the reverse complement.
TATCCTTCCCATGGAGACTCGAGACAATATGGTCTCGAACTCCCTCAAGGATGATCTATCTCGCCTTCACCACACACTTCTTCCACTCAGCCAACTCTTGTGCATTAGTTGAAGCTGGCTTTGGGATTTCTCGATTAATGAATTCCTTCAAGCCATTGTCTTCTAATACAGCCTCCATTCTATCTTTCCATGCTATGTAATTCGAGCTACCTTCCAAGGCATACTCGAGTCTCAAGCCATAGAATGCCATTGGCCAACCTTGAAGTATGATATGAATTCGATTTGCACCTACAACCCTGAACTTCAAACTTCGAATTCTCTTCTTAGTATACTGTTCACGGCTCTGATACCATGTAGAAAATTTGTGATAGGTTAACCTGATAATGCAATATAAATCAAAACAGAATGTTGAAAAGTGTGCAACAAGAAATTCTTGTTGAGAGTGCAACAAGATGATGGAGCTTAGTGAAAAGAGTCGCCTTCACTAAGTGGGCCCGCAGGCTATTTTTGGTGCAAGTCTATTTTTAGACTATGTCTATTTTTAGACATATGGATCATGTCTATGGATTGCAGGTTGCTGTTTATGGATGATTGGTCAAGTTGGGAAAAATAGATGGACTTCTATTTTTGATGAAAGTGTGAGTGATCACAGTGTGAGTGATCAAAGTCTATTTTTAGACTGGCTGTCAAAAATAGAAAAGTCAAATATTATTGTCTCATAATAATATTTGGACTATAAACTTGATCTTATTCTCTTGGAGCACTTCAGAATGAGCTACGGATGTGGTACATGCAGATCCCACAAGGAAATACGTGGTTACCTATGGGATGACTAATATTTGCATGCAGGACTTCAGTTAGAACTCAAGTGAGTTGAGTTTAGTGGACTGGAGGTGCAGTTGATGGAGTTGTGTTCAGTTTAGCTTTGTTAAACTGGTTGTATTTAATCTAACTGATCAATAGACTAGAGATGAGTTGGGTGAATTAGTTATTAATTAATTCACAAGTTATTAACTCATAATACAACTAATGAATACATCAGTTAACTCAGTTGCATGTCAGTGCATGTTCAGTTCAACAGGGACAAGTGGTAGAGAATCAGATTGCTATCAGTTGTGACTATAGTTGTGCATCAGATCTTGCACAATCAAGGGATTGAGTATGCCAATGAGTTTGCTCACGTATTTGGCCCACATTTTAGCCTTTGCTCACGTCCACAAAGAGTGAGTGACTATTTTGCAGGTGAAAAACGAGTTTGGGAAGCTATTCTCATCAGTTCTTGAGCAGGTATTGAGCAGTGGAGGCAGGCAAGCAATGGAAGAGATTTGGAGATCAGATCTGAGCTGTATTGTGTGTAACAGGTGGAGATACTTGTGAGAAGTATTATGCTTTGTAATGTTACATGATTCAATCAATATAATATACAGATAGTTGGGGTTTTTAGCGAGACGCTTTCCCCGGGATACATACTGTGTTTATGAGTTTGATTGATGCTTCTATGTGTGCCTGTGAATGTTTATGCTTCTGTAAATTGATGATCAACGTAGAGGAGATTATGTATTATACATGTTCCGCTTATAATTGTATGATCAGGATAATCTCTGTGAATATGTGTTAAATTATTCAAAATTTCTACACAGAATACTATAACCTACTTCTACTATCAATTTGCGAAAGCTTAAAGATTGAGCTGAACAATATAACCAGAAGAAGAATCAATGGCACAATACACATGAAAATACTTTGTGGAAATCCTCAGCTAAAAACCCCACACTATTGTATTATCATACATGGTGGAAATACATAGGAATTATACAAAGCCTTAGCTCTCATAGCGAGCCAGCTCTCAGTGAAATCCTCACAGATGCTCACAGGAAATCTTGGCTTCTCTCTAGCCTTCCTCTCTGCCCTCCAAGCTCCTATTTCCTTGCATTGTTCCTTGTGGATGATTCACCTATTACCAAGTGGAAAACCAACCTTCAAAACTACACAATCTTCAAGGATGAATCCTTGACTGCATGCATGAGTTTACTCCATGAGAAAACACATGCAACTGATAGTACATTATCCTTGAACATTAATCTCAACTGGGCCTTTCTCAGAATAGACATGCATGAGTTTCTGATGAGGGAATCTTCAGTTAATTGGAGTAGCACTAGTTGAGTGTGTTAGACTCCGTCTCATGTCAGAGACTGATTCTTCTTCAAAACCCTGTTTTGAAGAAGAAATCATTAATGTGTTGTTTTAAATTATGTAATTTATGCTTCAGCTCTGGATTATGTAATTTATTCTCTAGCTCTTCAAAAGGCAGCAGCAAACTTCAAAGCTCCTATCCCTGCACAAACAAAAGAAATAAAACATCATCAGCAATCATGTCCATTTGTTTGATCTGGTCTAGAAGTTGTCTTCCGTTGTCATTTGGTTATATAGCTCTCCATACATTTGGTTGCTCAAATCTGGTTACTTAGCAAAGGAATTGCTGGAATGAAAGGCATACTTTAATCTCTTGACAAGCATATGCCTGCGGCCTTGTTGCCTAACCTATGCTGCAGACTTCTTGGCACATGGATTTACATATTTTGAGGTTTTTTGAGGCATACTTTAGTCCATCATTGGATGCAAGCTGTAATGGCCAGCGACTTTGCAATTTCTCAATTCAGATTCCTGACAGAGCTCCTCCTTGTCCATGGAAGGCTGTCATATATTCGGATTTCAAAGGTGGTAATCTATTTCACCTTCTTTTGTGGGTATTCTGCTGCAAATTTTTATAATGATTGGTACCAAGCGTTGTACAATATCCTTTTCACTTCACTTCCAGCATTAGCCATTGGAATTTTGGACTAGGATGTAAGTACCGCTGTTTCAAAGCAGTTTCCTCAGTTGTACAAAGCCGGCATTGACAACTTATATTTCAGATGGCAACTATTAGCAAGAGGGCTGCTGTCAAATGTTTTACAATCCTTCGTTATATTCTATCTTTCAATTTTAACTGGGTTTGATGGAAAATCCAATGGGAAATTTCTTGGCCAGTGGGATGTGGGGACACTGTCATTTTCATGTGTGGTTACTACCGTCAATCTCCAACTTCTCATAGAACACAGGTCCAGATCTTGATTAGCCTCATATACCCTTGTCCCAACAGGTCGAGTATTGCTGCATTGTTTTTCAGAGATATGGTGTGATGGAATTTCGTAGTAGAGGAGACTGGGCAGAACATAATTTCCAGTTTAAAGAGTCCAAGGTGACTATTAACAAAATTGGGGATGGAATTGGAGTTGTAATTCTAGATGATGGCATGCAGGTCTAATCGCTCTCAGAACCAACAGAAGAGAAATAGTCTACGGTTCAACTTTAAAAAATGACGTGTTTAGACTGTAGCAAACATAATGGAATAAGCTGGCTGAATAGCACAACATGATGACTGCTACCATTGGAGCTTGTTCAGGGACATGGAGATTGTAATGGTAAATTGTATAACCTTTTGGGGCAATAGAAGGTTGATACCACGTGGGCCATTGAGGGAACATTTGATTGCATGTGGTGATGAGAGAAAGACACGTTGCTCATTGGTCTCTCAGTCAGAGTCTTCTGAAACGAAAATCATTGATAAGTCTGGCTGTAGTTTGGGACTGTCGAAAGATTGTGCTTCTGATGTTGTGGAGAATATGACCCAAATTTTTCTAGGCGCTCCATTGTCTGCTGGGCTGGTGCAGAGCTGTCATTCATTCCCTTCAAATTGGGAAAAGGTCCAAGGTTCAAACTATATGAAACCCCAGCATCCCCAACTGGACCCGAAGGATATTGCAAACTTAATATATTCTGGGCATTAGGCTTGACGTCCCTTCTAGTTCTGTATTTTCTGATCTTTCTTAGACTTGCTTTCAAGCTACGCAGCAAAGCCATGGTACAGTACAATGAGTTCAGGATAATCCGAAATGGTGGTGTTATGTCTGCGTTCGAATTTCTTTTATTTCTTGATTACAATGCAAACTCGGGCATACGACCAGATCGTTGGGCGGAGCTATCTGTCTCTCTCAGTTTCTTCCGTTGTCTTTTATTATTTTTGGGCAAGGAATGGAGAAGTAATTTATAATCTGATCTTTCACAAGGAGGAACATTTACGGAAGTTCAATGCAGACTTGCAGCGCTGTCCAAGTGAACGTGACAGTGGAGAGAATTTTCCACCATCATTTCAGGACTTGGAAATTGAATTAAGAGAGACAAGAGAGGTGATAAACCATTACCATAATAAAATAGAACAGCTTGAAGAGGAAGTTCGCGCAGTGGAACAGAATGTTAGTGATCTGCAACAGCAGGTCGAATTGAATTGTTCACACGTAATTAAATAATCTGAGATGTCAAAATCTCTAGATCAAAGGTTACTAAGTTTATGATTGATATCATTCCCAGAATGGGATTTTCCCAAGAACCTGACACGCATCTGTATCAAGCACGCATATCTTTGGGACAATCAAAAGGAGACTAGAGACTTATATCATGCGAGTCTTTGCTGTGGTGGAAACGGCAGTCCAGGCCTGTCGTGATATGGTGCCACCTGATGCAGTTGAAACATCACTAAAGCAGTTGGTGAATCATCGAGCTCGTATTGAGATGATTGCTGTTGGTTTAAATATTGTAAGGGAAATCTGTCTACGAATGCCATTATTGATGACTGAGGATTTACCTCGTGACCTTACCCTGTATACGAACTCTCATGAGAAAGCAATATCATCAGCGGCTCATTGGCATCTTCAAACAGATATGCCCATCATTATTGGATAAGCAAGATTGTAGGGGGGGTCGATTTCCATCCGATATATGCGGTGGATTTATTCCAGATTTCCAAAATCTTCTCCTAATTGCGGTAAAATGGCCAAAGCATTTCCGGACATTTGGGGAGCAGTTGCAAAGTGGCAGGGAACAGGATTCGATGCCTATTTCCAGACTTCATTCAAAAGGATCAGCGCTCCATATGTCAGCCATCAGAGGATTTTTAGGAATACGATGTTTTATTTTAGCATAGATGAAACAACCTTTTCTAATTTTTGTAATTGTAGTTAAAACAGCGCCCCTGTTTTGGGCAGATTTTTTTTATTGATTGTATTAAAAAAATTCATTTTGAAGAGAGAGTCAGAGAGAGAAAGGAGAGAGGGGAAAGTTTTTTCTGAGTGCTGAGAGCTGCTGTAGCGTAGCAGAGCTTCATTGTACAATCATTGGCAGAGATATTTAATGGAATTTCACAGCTCTGTTTGCTGAGATTCATGTGGTATGTTAATTTAGCATAAGTTTTCCCTTTGTCTCATATGTAAACTGTTATGTTTCATTTCATTTCATGACCATTTCAAGCTGAACAAATGAAGTGATTAGGTAGGAATTCATAGTATTATATGCTCCTCCTATAAGTTTGTTCGCGTTCAATGTTTTCTACTGTTTAAGGAGGATTCAGAGTTATTGTCTGCCCTCCTTAGCTCCTCACCAGTCTTGCCATCCCATTGAAATCCAGATTTGATGCTAAATTTCATGCCTACCTTGCCTCAGTCAATAACCTGTGTTGTTCATTATATTTTTCTGTTTCAAACTGTGATCTTGCCCATTCAGCCCGGAAAATCCCCGTCATTTAATTAAAAACCCCCTTAGATCAATTTACTAGCCTGAAATCTTTATTCCTAATTGGTCAGCTTATCATATTGAAAGATCTACCGAATCTGACCCGAGAGAGCCTTCTCATACCTCGTAGGGCTAGCTACGAGGTGAAATGGTTTGATGTTGCCTTGAAGGTTTACCTTCCTCAGCCTAGGGTGAAATCTCAAGCGCTAACAGAGTGCATTAATGCAACAACTGACTGTTAACTCACTATTAGTTCCTCAAACAGTTTGGAACTAATTTAACTAGACTTAACTCAGTAAACCGAGTTAACTAATTACAACTCAAATATAATTCAATCTTATCTCCTTAATTTAAGGGATAACTCTTGCATGACTTCAGAAAGATTCTAACTTGAATTTCTCCAACTAATTAATTTATTTCCAAGTAGCTGTTAAGACTAAATTCGATTTTAATTCACATTTTAATTCAAGGACAAATTAAATTGGAATATTCTTGTTGCCATATTTCAACATACATGGAGGTTGATCAGGAAATCAAGAGGCTCACATTGTGCCCATTGTAGAACAAGTCAGCAGTCATCCTTCACCTCCTCTTATAGGTGGCCACATACCATTCAATGAAATGGGAATATCTCCTCCCAATGATGATATGATCATGTATATTTATGAAGAGAAGAATAATACAAGAAAGGTGGAAGTATTTTCCTTGACCTGGTTCATCTTGCTTCCATTCATATAGAAAGGGTGATTGTGACCAATACCAGGAGGAATCTGAGGACAGTCAACAAACTTAGCCTTTGTAGGGGCTGCAAAAGTAAATATATATTTCTTGATGGAGGAGAATAAGAAATTGGTAAAGTATCTAGCTACTACAAGACAACATATTGATCTTCTCCAAGCTAAGATCCAAAGACTATATTCCACTAATTCTCACTTGGAGGAGCTACGAGCATCAATATATAGTGAAATCCAATCATTGGGAGACACCATGAGACAACTTTATGAAGAGATGATCACTCTGCATAAGGTGATGGTTCCCTTCCATTACATGCAAAACAAATTACGGGAGAATGTGAAAGTTTTGAAGGTGATTAGTGCAATCTATGAATGGGGCACTAAGTACAGGAATGCACCATCAAAGTTGGTAAGAAAGACAAGATAGGAAGCATAATTGGAAGATTGAGGTCAGAACGATTTTACAGAGTAACAAGAAGCATGGTACATATGTGGCCAACATTATAACCATATATGCAAGGTTGTATCTCAGTTTGGACTCCTTGGTCATAGCACACATGATTCCTTATGTTGGATCATTTACATAGACAAAGGGAAAAAATGTTATTAAGAAGGAAATCCAAGAATACTTGAACAATTTGAAGTAGGTTATTACTAAAGAGGATTTGGAGATCACAAGGCATAACATGCAGTTATATGTAGTTAGACCTGCCAAGGTAAACATGAATTTGTGCTTATTATGGAATGAAGCTTAATCTGGTTTCAAAACTATCTACCTAGAGTCAATGGAGGCAAGAGTCCACTATAAGCCAGATCTTCCATCCAAGTTTGAGGACATAGTAGTACACCATAAATCTTGGTACCAATATGTTACAACAAAGATAGAAGTGGAAGTTGTTGAGCTAGATTTTCCTCAAACTCAAGCATAATGTTTAAAGTTTTGTCTTATTATATTTAGAAAATAATAAGTGTAAATGTAAGTGGAATTCCAAAAGTCGAGTGTGGAATATGAAGAGTCATTAGTTAGAATATATACAAAATAAATCAAAGAGTCACGAAGGAAACTTAAAAGTCACAAGGCGAGATGAAAGTTCATCCCATTTGTTATAAACAAGCCCTCATAACTCAAACAAAGGCTTGGAACTTGAGATTGGAAACCTTGGCTTCTCTAGTCTAGCACAGGAGTGAGTATTATTCCTTAGAGAAGCAAGTAGTAAATTCATGTTCCACTATTGGAGCTAGTGTCATATCATTGTATTGCATACTTGTAACTTTCACTTAATGATCACAAGCTCTCAGATCCAACACACCTTCATGAATGTATCATGGATGTTGTAAGACTATTCTTTAAATTTTTATGGTATATGTTATTTCATTCATGTTATGTCAATGAACTATTTCATTAATTTATTATGTTTCTTGTTGGATGTTTGTTGTATTTTCTATCATGATAATTGTTATATTGTGAACTATTTTGTAGGATAACTAATGATTATTTATCTATTCGTGTGTCTCTTTTAGGATAGTACTGTTACTTTTCTTCTAGAGGCTCACTTTTTCTCTTTGCATGAAAGAAGCTCTTATGCATAACAACTGATATTACATAAATTTTTCTTACTTGTTATCACCAAAGATATGTGTATGTCTTCTTATGTGTTAGTTTCAGCCAAGGCACATCTTTAAGATCATATTTATGGCAACCAGTCGTATTTCCGATTGGGGATCCTACTCCAAATGGTGTGAGGTCTAATTGGGACTTCATATCAAGGGGATACCCCTGGTTGAAGTATTCCCAACATTTTCAATAGAACCAAGAATTTTACTTCTATAGATAATTTATTAAGCATACATCCTCTACTTCTATCTTCTCACAATTTATTCCTTTTCTATCTTCTATCTTCTGTTTTCGTAGCCTCTTCTAGTTCTATATTTAGGAGGATAATTGACGCTTCATCAAAATCATGATCTCTATTTTCATATTTTTGTAATATACCCTCTATATCTTTATTATTTCTTCTAAATATTTTTGTTTATTTTAAATAAATAATAAGTTCTCCCTCAAAATCTAACTTCCCATAAACATATTCTTCCTTTGAATATGAATCTTCATTTTGATGATAAACAACTTCAGAATTCATAGCTAGGGCATATTATTCATCATCATTATATTCCAATTTTGCATATGGACGTTCAGAAGCATAATGAACTATTATACCACACTTAAAAAAATTGATAATAGCTTACCTTTGAATTTTCTAGTTCCTCTTAAGATAAATTGCAATTCTCCTGCATCCAATGCTTCATTGGAATAATCAAAGGTTTTGATATTTTATGATTTCTTTGAATCTTAGAGAACATATTCCTTCTGATTTGACTTCTTTATTCTTATTTCATATGTAATATCCATATTTATATTCTTATTATCATTCATTTCTTCAATGGAATCTCCTTCATAGGTGTTTTGTGACTTATCTTGCATTTCTTTTGTTGTTTCACAATGAATCACCTTATAAAACTTTGAATTCGGTAATCCACTCGAGATGGCACTCATGACTTGTGAATTACATTTATTATATTTCCTTCCATGTATTAAATATTTCCAAGCTTCAACACCAAGAGATATCAAATATGTCCTCATCATTTTCATCCAGAAGGCATAGTTTGATCCATCAAACATAAGAGCTTTAATTGAACATTCATCAATAGCCATGGTCTCTCTAAGATATTCCCTCCAATGGATAGATCTGGAGGAACCTACTATGATACCAAGTGTTGGATTCACAATTATACTAGGGGGGGTGAATCAATATAATGGAATTTTTTACATATTAAATCCAATCAAACATCATAAAAGATCAATCTCATAAATTAAACAACATAAGGCATGTGTGGAAACCCTTATGAGAGCAAACCAAAAAACTTATTTATATGAATAATTTTGTAGGAACAAACCTATAGGAGACACCAATCCCCTACGTCTTTTTGTAGGAACCAACCTATAGGAGAACCAATCCCCTCTCCTACTTTCTAGGCACCAACCTACAGGGGATAACAATCTCTTATGTTGTTTTGTAGGAACCAATCTACAAGGGACACTAATCCCCTATCTTATTTTATAAGAACCAGCCTATAGGATACACCAATTCCCTCTACTACTTGATAGGCACCAACCTACAAGAGACACCAATCCCCTTTATTTCTTTGTAGGTGCCATCCTACAAGAGACACCAATCCCCTCTATTGAAAATATTCATAGGAACCAACCTACTTCATTGAGTATACTTTCAAATGTTTGTTAGTTGCTTCTTATTTCACCAAGTTTTCTTACTGATTTTACCTCCATTGGGCCATATTAATTGCTTATGACTTCACCAAGTCTAATTGTTGCTTCTTCCTTCACCAAGTCTACTTCTCCAAAAACTTTTGGCTTTTGGCTTCTTTCCAAGAATAAACTTTCACAACATGCCACATATTAAATTCTTCAAATCTAGTGTTGCAACTGCTACCATATGTTTCTATATATCTCTTCTTCGTCTCCTCCATATTTCACATTCTGAAAAATCTCAGAAAGAATTTTATAGAAAAATTGTCAAGCTAACAAGTTTGAAGCATGTTTTAGGAGCATTTAGAAACACTAAATATCTCAAATCATATCTCTAAAATTATAGTGAAACAAGGTATGAAATTTATACCACAGGTACATTGAGATCTCTTCTTTGTCCTTTCTAGATTTCGTATACTAAAACATCATAGAAATAAATTTATAGTGAAAATACGCTAAACTCTTTGAAGTAGATTTTATAAGCATTTAGAAAGCCTAAATTCCTCATACCATATCTCCTAAACTATAGTGAATCGAGGTCTGCAATTTTAACCACATGTACATGCTAGATATCTTATCTGTATCCTCCAACATTTACATTTTTAAACATCCCAAAACAAAATTTATTAAAAAAAAATCCAAGCTAACATGTTTGATGAGCATTTAGGAATTTGAACTTCCTTAGATCATATCTCCAAAATTATAGTGAACCAAGGTCTAAAATTTTAACCATGGGTACATGAATATATTCTATATATATCCTCCAACTTTCACATTCAGAAACATCCCAAAAGAAAATTTATAGTGAAAATTCCAAGAGGACTCGTTCACCCCATAAATCACCTTTTTGTTTCCACTTTTAGACTCCAATATGTTGAGTTTTCAAGTGCAATAGAGACAAGCACTAATTTCTGAAATTATGATAATTACTTCAAATTATATAGATCTTCTTTTAACAATTTCAGTTTATCGTTAAACCATAAGGACAGTGGAGATCACAATGCACAAATAAAACACAATATTTACCTTGGAAAAACCCAACAACCTTTTTCTTAAAGAAATTATTCAATTCAACAAGAGATACATCTAATGCAGCTAGTCAATCATGAGGTCAAAAAAACCAAAAATTCTTATGGTCAAACCTTTTCAACAACTCTCAAGTCAAGCCTCCAGAATATGCCTAGAAACTTGCCCTTCCTAGAATTTTGGCATACCTAGAATTTCAGCATGTCCAAAAACTATTTCCCATAAACACATGTGTGAGTTACGAGAGAGAGAAAGATGATATTAATCCTTCTTTTCATCCTTTTCCTTCTTATCCTTCGCTTGGATGCCCAGAAATTGTCTTACTTGTGTGAGGTTGAATTATTCCTTTGTGGAGGATGTCGAATGCCTTTATATAGTGATCTAGCTATTCAGAATGGGTGTGTCTTTTCACTGGGCCGACTTGACTTGAGGGAGCAAGAATTTGACTATTTTGGAGCCAAAAATTCCAAATTCAAATTTTAAAAATTTCTCTTTTAAAATCTGACATGAAGAACATGTCTTATAATAATTTTTTCAAGGGCTAAATAATCAAAATGACATGAAGAATATGTCTTACAAATTATTTATTCATTATAAGGGCTAAAATATAAATTATGAAGACTGACCATATCTACAAAATTCAACACTCCCTCTTAGCGAAGGAGGTATTCATAATGACTAGATAGATTTTCTCTTAGTTGAAAAAATTTCTCGAAGAAAATGTTATAAAAAATCATCACCATAATTGGGTCACAATTGTGACACATTGTAATCCAATAGAATCAATCATTTACCATAATTCGGGTCAACAGTTCAGACCTCTGGTATATCCTCACAATAATTTAGGTTAGTGCTTCAGACACATCGTAAATAAATGACATCAACTAATCACCATAATTTGGGTCAATACTTTAGACCTATGGTATATCCTTACCATAATTCAAGTCAGTTCTTCAGACACATGGGATATCATTTAGCATCAACTAGTCACCATTATTCGGGTAGGTACCTGACACATGGCATCTCGGCTAGTCTTGGTTCACCATCATTTAGGTCAATGACACATGGTAAGTTATCAAAGGCCAAAATATAATTGCACAATCCAAGGTCTAATGCTAAATGAACCTAATTCTCTAGGACCATTCTTCATGATTTGGGTCAACATACTAGACACAAGAAGAATAATTTTCCTCCTCTTGACCATTCTTCCTAATTCAGGTCAGCATATTTAACACATGGAGAATTTTAGCCCATGTTTCTATGACATGAACACTCTCTCTCAATAAAAAAGGTATTCTCAACAATTCCAAGCTTGTCCTTGAAGTATACAAACTTCAGTCTAGATAGAGGCTTTGTAACAATATCATCAATATGCTCATTAGTGGAGACATACTAGAGCTTCTTTCTCCTTTCTGCACCATGTCACAAATGAAGTGATACTTGATCTCAATGTGCTTCGACCTGTCATTGGAAGTTGGATTATTTGTCACCTTCACATAGATTTTATTATCACAAAATATCATAGTCTGCTCTAGCACATGATCAAATAGTCCCGTGAGTAACTTCTGAAGCCACATTGCTTCACAACTCACTAATTTGGATGCAATATATTCTCCCTAAGAAATACTAAGTGTAACATATGTCTACTTACTCCTCATCCACAAAATCATAGTGGAGCCCAAACTGAAGCAACCTCTAGATGTACTCTTTTTGTCTTTATCACTCCCTACCCAATTTTAATTTTTATAGCCCTATAGTTGTATATCATTGTTTGAGACATATGTCAAACCATAGTCAACTATGCCATGCAAATATTTCAATATATGCATTGTTGCAATCTAATGATCATGTCTCAATTCCACCTAGAAATTGCTCAAAGTGTTCACAGAAAAGAAAATGTTTATCATGGTATTAACCAAATATATTAGCAATCTAATCAACTTTTGATAAATGGATGGATCTATCAAATCTGACTCAGAGTGTCTCAAATTTCTTAGATTTGTCATCATGAGAGTTTTCATTGATTTATATTCCATCATTCCAAACTTTTGCAATATGTTGATAGTATATTTTCTTTGACCAATATAGATTTCTCCAGGATTTTTCCATACTTCTAGTCGTAAATAGTATTCCATCAACCCAAGATAATTCATAACAAATTCAGAGGCAAACTCCCTCTTACTTCAAATAATGAGATTCTCCACACCTGTTAAAAATAATTCATTAACATATAACAATAGAATCACAAGTTGATTATTCTCGACCTTGAAATACATGTTTGGATCAGTGTCACTTTTGGAGAAACCAAGTCTTGTCAGATGACTGTCAATTCGTGTACACTATTTTCTCAGTGCTTGCTTAAATCCATAAAAATATTTCTTGAACATGCAAACGTGAGACTCTATTCCATGGACCTCAAAACATTAAGGTTGCTCTATGTATATTTCTTCCTCAATCACTCCATTAAGAAAATGGTCTTTACATCCCTCTGATGTAAATTCCAACCCATAGAGGAGGTAATATAAATAATAGGTTTGATGGTAGTGTACTTGGTAACCAAATAAAAATTATCATCATAATACTCACCCCCTTTCCGGGAGAATCCTCTAGCCACAAATCTTGCCTTGTGTTTGTCAATATTTCCATATACTGCATGCTTAATCTTGAATACCCATTTGGAGGTCACCACTTATTTCTCTTCAGTTCTAGGCACAATATTACATACATCATTCTTCATAATCGATTTGTTGGCATTAAGGATTTCATGGTTGTAGTTGGTTTGTGTTGGCATTGATTTCAACCTTATGATGGTCTAGATGATGCATTGATGTCAACATGGTTCAAAGAGCATAGTCTTGTTGACATTGATGACAACTTTAAGGTGGCCTAGTTGATCAGTTGGTGTCCTAGTCTATTTGGATTTCTTGCAAAGGTGCTACAGAGTTGTGGGGAGGTGTTGAAGGTTGTGCAAAGGTATGAGGAAGAGAAGATGACTTGTTGGCATTAATTTTAACCCTTGACTTGTTGACTTTTTGGAATTTAGGTCAACTTAGTGGTGACACTTATCTAATGAATTAGCCTATTTTTTGAAGTGTCATAAAGCTTGGAAAAGGTTTGGAAGTATGTACAGGTATTGAAGATGATGTGTTAGAAGCTAGAAGTAGTTCTGAGTAGAGATTGATTATTATTTTGTATGCCTTACCACATCTATAGGGAGAGATTGTCCTCAGTCCAATTGTATCCTTTCATCTATTGAGATGTAGTGTATAGAGTTTGGTTATAATCGAGAATTGTTAGTTGTGTCCCTGCAGTTTTGGGATTACATGAGTTTTTCTCTTCATTCCTCACGCATGTCAAACAAATTTGACATGGTAATTCCAAAAATATTTGAAATTAATTGGATAAGCATGGAATTGGTTCAATAAGTCCTCCATTGGTTGTGAATGCCTTGAATGCACAAGTAGTGATGGTTATGGATGGATTTTGTCAAATTTTTGCACCTATGAACTCAATCCAAAAGAGGAATTTTCCAAACACATTATAAATATCTCATTTTGGATCTAAGAAATGGTTGGTTAGAGTTATTTTGAGTGTAATAGGTCTACAGAGAGGTAGGATACTTCAGACATATTAGTGAGTAGAAATACTTTGTGTATGAGTGCAAACGGTAGTGAATTGAGAAGATCAAAGGCCTATAGTATAGTACTAAAGCATAATATCATTTTATAGAGAATAGTTGATGGTGTTGTAGCAGAGATTACTTTTCAGTAGATATTGAGGACATGGAGCAAAATTTAATGGTAGAGAAGAGGCAGAGCATGGATTGAGGTCAAGGAGTGCACCTATTGCATCATTCAATATTTGTTTTGCAAGGTTGTTGGTGCTTATGGTAGAATCGCATATTGTATTTATGCTTCTGATATACTAAGAGTTTGATGTATTTTATTGTTTGCATTGATGGTGATATGTGTGGCAATGAGTAGCTTGGATGAAGAGGGTTGATGGCTGAGCGTTTTGTTGCTAGTTGTTTATGTTGATGAGCTGATTTTTATTGATTTATTGAGACTGTCTTGCTACTAGGTTTTGATACCAGACCTGAATCTTGTTGAGCATAGTGTATTGGGGATGTAATTTGAAAATGAATGAAATCAAGGTCCACATAGAGTTGTGGAGGAGTGGCCTCTAGAAATTGGGTGCTTTCTAAGTTGGAGCAATGATTCCATGCTAGTGGGTGCTAGCAACAATATTGAAAAAGTGATCACTTCTTCCTAGTGTTAGCTCAATAATAGTTCATGGTGGAAAACTAAATATATTTTGGGATTGAGTCTCATGGTTGGTGGTTGCCGAAAAATTCTGTTTGAGGTTAAGTCTCCTAGCTGGTGGGCACCAGAAATCTGTGTAAAAGACATCATTTTTCTTGACACATAATAGAATATTTAGAGTAGCACAGTAGTAGAAAGGGTGGTTTTTATCCCAAAAGGGTTTTCACCAGATATCCTTATATCTCTTGTGTATGATTGTTTTGTTCTGCATTGTTTCTATTATGATAGTCTTGGTTTAGCTGCTCACATGTTAACATGCTTATGTGTTGATATACTAATGTGATTTTGGTCAGTTAATTCATGAATCAATTGAGGTTAAAATTAGTTAAAATATATCATAAGACACATTATTAATAAATCCCCCCTCTTAGTAGTGCTCAAGGTTTCTAACAATTGGTATCAGAGTGAGGCTCTTGGTTGCATCTTGATTGCTGGAGAGTAGATCTGGGAAATTTTGGTGAAAATTTTGGCAAAAAATAATTTCAGAATGAACCCACGCTGGGGTGGATATTATTGTGCATTGGATAATCCAGTTCTCATTGTTTGTTTCACAACACATGTTTTACCACCTCTCAAGGTTCTGTTAACTTTGGAAATGCATCCATTTACTAACACTTGCGGGTTTTGGTGTAATGACACTCATGATTCCAACATGATTGGTATTCTTATAACATAAAATCCTTCCATACTTGTTGTCTATTTGTTTCTTCAAAGGTGGAAGGTTCAGAATCAATAAGATTTGTCATCAAAACTACATATCTATAATACCCCTTAGGTCTCTTGCTTTCCCTAAAGGCACCACATGGTGTTTCATGTCCTTCTACTTCCTGTAAGGTAGATATAAGTCAATTTAGCCTCTTCTTGATTTTAGGAACAACAAATTGATCCCCTAGTTCGCAAGGCCCTCCTAGCTATTCTTGATGATCTAAGGGATGTTCTGCAAGATTGGATGGCCCTGAAGCTTCAAATCTTCTTCCTTGGGAGCTTTACGTTCTTCATCATTATCAAAGCCCAAGGATACTTCTTTAGATTTCCAATAGGAAACATTTCATCATGTCCACGTCTCTACTAACTTCAATCTGTCTTTGACCCAGAACATATATTCTATAGGCATTTGATGACTCACTATATCCAACAAATATTCCTTTCTTTCCTCAAGGCTCTAGCTTCTTTCTCTTATCTTTTGGTACATGGATATAAATAGGACAACCAAATATTCTCAAATGGCCAACCTGGGGTTTATTTCTAGTGAATGCTTCTTCGGGAGTCTTGTTTTCCAAATCTGATGAGGAATTCTATATTGAATGTAGACAACTATCATAGATGCTTCAATCCATAGAAACATAGGCAAGTATTGGTTGTGCATCATTTCCTTGATGGATTCTTTGATGGTTCTATTATTTCTTTTAGTAACTCCATTTTTTTGTGGATTGTAAGGGACTATCAACTCTCTCTTAATCCTAGCTTATTTGCAAAAGGAAACAATCTCCTTGGAGTTATATTCTCCTCCATTATTATGTCTCAAGATTTTGATCTTATTTCCCTTCAATTTTTCGACTTTAGCCTCAAATTCTTGAAAACTATCAAAGACTTCATTTTCATCTTCATGAAGTAAATCCAAGTATTGTAAGAGAAATCATCAATGAATGTTACATAGTACAAAGATCCTCTGATAGATTCCATTAACATTAGACCACATACATCAAAGTGGACTAGGTCCAAAATTTCCTTGGATCTACTTTTGTTGCTTGGAAAAGGATTCTTGGCATTCTTTCCAAGTGCACATCCTTTACATACTTCTTCATGCTCCACCTGCAATTCTAGAACACCTGAAACCATATGTTTTTAAGTAGGAAAATCTCTATATTGAATATGAGTGTACCTTATGTGCCAAAGCTCACATGAATTAATATCATTATGTACAAATGCTTGAGCAGGTTGTTTCAAGAGTCTCAACAACCTTCCTCCATCAATTCCAATTACTCTAGTATAATATATACTAGATCCTTTTGGCCATACAAGAACATTTCGATCATAAAATGATACTCTATCTCCCTTATCTTCCAAATATGAAATAGAGACCAAATTCTTTTTCAAACTCGGTACATATAGTATGTTGCTTAGATGATCATTTTCACATGATTCCAGCTTAATAGAAGTATTCCCGATGCTTTTAACTGCACAATTGTTGTTGTCTCCAAGCTCTATCTTTTGAGATAATATTATTTTCATTAAGCTTGTGAAATTTTCACGATCTCTTGTCATGTTCCTTGAGGCACCACTATCTACTAGGCATAAATCATTGTTATCTACAATAAAACCTATAAGAGCATAAAAGTAAAAGAAGTCATTGTCACCTGAATCTTCATTCTTGGGTCTATTTTGAATGTCATCAATGTCTTCGGTGGTGGCACGTCACTTTCCCTTTCTCTTTCTATCGTTCAATCTTTCAAGATAATCATGTCTATAGTGACCAAATTTGTGACAATGATAGCATTGGAAATTTGATGTATCTCTCTTTCCTTGAGGAGCATATCTTCTTTCTTCAAGTCTTCTTCCTTCATTCCTTCTTCCTCCATTTCTTCTTTGGAAACCAAACTTCTTTCTTCATCCACCCTTCTTGAAACTTGTTGCATATGCTTGAGCGTCACTTTCTTTTGATATCTGAATCTTCCCTCTTGAAATGAGCCTTGATTCTTCTTGAGTACATGCAGTCCATAAATCATCAAAATCGGAGCTTCTTTTCTAGCACACATTCATGTTGCAAATGAGTACCATGATTTAGGTAAACCATTAAGCGTTGTAGTCACTAATTCATTTTCAGGAATGGTTTCATTAATTTATTTAATTTGATCTCTCAATTGAGAAATCCTCATGAAATATGAGACTATAGTATCATTTCTTTTCATTCTAACATCACGAATCTCATTCTTCAAACTCATTGCTTGACCAATATTGTTGGTAGTATATAATCCAATCAGGGCATCATACATTTTATTTGAAGAGTCAATATTTGAAATACATGGAATCAAATGGTCTCTAACGGAATCTATAATGGTACTACTAATTGTAACATCATATTTCTCAAATTTTATTTTTTCTCCATCCTTTTCACGTCAGTAGCCTTTCCTTTCACAATACTTATAATATCATTCTTTATAAGGAGGAGATCGATCCTTGTTTCCAAACCCTAAATTTTATAACTCCTTCCAATTTGTTTTATGCCTTCATATAGGAACCCATAGTCATAGAAAAGAAAATAAATCTTAGATTCCCTTCGCTTTACCAAATATTTCCAAGAGTGATATCAATGTCCTATTCTTCACCAAAGCTCTTATACCATGTTGAGTTTTCAAGTGCAATAGAGACAAGCATTAATTTCTGAAATAATGATAATTACTTCAAAAGAAATAGATCTTATTTTAACAATTTCAATTTATCATTAAGAAATTACTCTTCATAAATTCAACCATAAAACCATAAGAAGAATAGATATCACAATACACAAAGAGAACACAAGATTTACCCTGGGAAAACCCATATCGGGGGAAAACCCAACAACCTTCTTATTAGAGAATTTTTTCAGTTCAAAAAGAGATACATCTAATGAAAATAATCAATTATGAGGTCAAACAAACAAACAATTCTTATGGTCAAACATGGTCAACAATCCTCAAGTCAAGTCTCCCAAACTGCCCAACAACTCGCTCTGATTTGATCTACCCTGGACTGAATTTTTGTCTTCAAAATATGCCTAGAAACTTGGCCTTGCCAGAATTTTGGCCTACCCAAAATATGTTGCCCAAAAAACTACCCAAAAGCACACAGGTGAGCTAGGAGAGAGAGATGTGAGTTAGAGAGAGAGAGAGATGATCTTTGTCCTTCTTGTCCTTCACTTGGATGCCCAAAAATTGTCTTACTTGTGTGAGGTTGAATAGTGCCTTTGTGGAGGAGGTTGAATTCCTTTATATAGTGATCTCCCTATTCGTAATAGGGGTGTCTCTTCAGTGGGCTGACTTGACTATTTTCGAGCCAAAAATTCAAATTAAAATTTTGAAATTTCCTCTTTTAAATTTAACATGAAAATGTTTTATAATAATTTTTTCAAGGGTTAAACAATCAAAATGAAATGAAGAACATGTCTTACAAATTCTTTATTCATTACAAGGGCTAAAATATAAGTTATGAAGACCAACCATAGCAACAACATTCAACACAAGAATCACCCCAAAATTATTCCTCATCTCCTCTTGTGACCTCATATCACTTCTTACTTGTCTTTTGTACAAATGAACTATATCCACTTTATTTATAGTGTTTTTACATTCACTTATGGCAATGAGTTGTAAAATTTGTTGGGTGACCTGCTTGTACATTGGTTAGATCATTCGGGCAAAATATTTCATATCTCCTCATTCCTATGGAATTATAGGGAGTTCCATATACCATTGGAAGGGTCTCAAAATAATATTTCGAACCATATATCCTATGCTCCCATTTTAGCTAGATAATTGGTGTAAACATTATGTCAAATAAAGGGTATCCAAATGGGCCATCAAAATTCGAAAAACAATATTTCCAACCATCCTTATTTTCCAATATTAATCTTGGAAATAAGTAGTATCCACATGTCTTTCACATAATGAAAACAATATTTCCACCATCTTATTCCAGTGGTATTTTCTTCCATTTAATGAGTTACTCAATTATTACTTGATTTCTCATCTACTTAATCTGTGTTTCCAGGATTGTTTCTAGTTCTAGTATGATTTTCCCTTCTTCATTAATCTCTGGTAAAATAGTTTAGGTTTAGACCTTGTCACTTATTACCTTATTTAATAATGAAACATGGAAGATTGGATATAGAAATTAATATGGAGGAAACTCCAATTTGTATGCCCTACTTCAGGGTCCTATTGTATGTCTTCAAGAACCTTGAATGTCCCCCTACCATAAAAATGTGTAATTCCAAAAGGACCTTCTATTTGAGTTGAGAATTATTACATACGTATAAGCAATAATGATACCACAAAAATTCATTCTTCCACATTATTTCTTTTAATTGAGACTTATATGATTGTAATTGATTTGAAAATCATCTTCTAGGTCCATTACATTGAGATTATTTTTTAGATAATATCAATGTGATGGATCCAAAAGATGAATTTCAAATGAATTTTTCTAATGAATTGGTGTCCTCTTGTATTTGGTGAATGATCTTGCATACCTTCTCATTTTTCTTCCATTTATCCTTTCTTCTTCTACCTAGTCAAGTTCTAGAATGGAAATAGTGCATGGTAAACCCTTTGTGTCTTCCTCTTTCCTTTAGAATGTATCTACCACAATATTTGGTTTTCCTTTTTGGTAGATAATTCAAATTCATATCTTAACATCTTTTTAACCCACTTTTGCTTCTCTTTTGAATATATTCTTTGTTCCAAGAAGTACTTCAAACTATCATGATCTATTATTACTTTAAAGTTACTTCCTATTAGGTATGGGCAACATTTCTTAAATGTATGTATTATGGCCAACATTTCATTTTCATATATGAGTCTAGGTAAGTTATTTCCTTTGATTTTTCTACTATCAAAGGAAAGGGGCCTTCCTTATTGCATCAAAACTACACAAATTCGATGTCCAAAGGAATCACACTCCATAATGAAGGTTTTTGTCAAGTTAGGTGTTACCAAGACAAGATTTGTACACATAGCCTCTTTAAGTTTTTCAAAAGCTTTAGTTTATTCTTTAGTCCAAGAACATGCTTCATTATTCAATGATTTTGTTATAAGAGTTTCTATTTGACCGTAATTCTTGAAAAACTTGTAGTAGTATCCTGTCAATCTTAAGGATCCTTTGAATTTCTTCAAGTTATTGGAGATTAGTCATTCCCTCATAGCTTTGGTTTTATTACGATCCATTTTCACACCCTCATTGGATGTGAATTTTACCCAAATATTCCACTTCTTGATCCTCAAAGGGAGATTTGGAAGGATTTTCACATAGTTTTTTCTCTTCCAATGGCGTTAAAACCATTTCAACATGTTCTACATGCTTTTCCCTAAATTTGTTGTAGATTAGTATGTCATAAAAAAAATTAGCACAAATTTTATAAACAAAGCTTTGAAAATGGAATTCATCAAGATTTGACATGTTGAAGGTGCATTTGTAAGTCCAAATGGAATAACCAAAAACCCATAATGACATTCATGTGTTCTAAAGGTTGTTTTGGTAATTCTTCTTGCCTCATTCTGATTTGATGATATCTTGGATGAAGATCCAACTTATTAAAGAAAAATTCTCCATGTAATTTGTCTAATAATTCATTAATGGAAATAACTGGAAACTTATCTTTTATTTCCATTTTTTTGAGCTCTTTGTAATCTAGACACATACACTATGAACAATCCATTCTCATAGCCATCACCACTGGTAAAGAGAAAGCACCCTGGCTAGGTTTAATGGTGTCAGTCTAAATTTTCATGAATCATACACTCAATCTCACTCTTCGATGCATATTGATACCTATAAGGCCTAATGTTAGGCAATACACTTCTAGGTTTTGAATGAATAGCATGGTCATGGCCTTGAGTAGGAGGAAGACCCTTAGGAATCTCTTAAAATGCCTTGGAATGATTGCTAATAAATTTGTAGAGATACAACGGAGTAGAGGATATATATGTTTGAACATATAATGAACACAATTGTGTAATTACACATTGGTGCCCCCTTTTTATGAATTGTGTCGTGATATTAGAGCTTATCACTTTACTAGGTTTCCCTTGGATGCTTTTAAGCTCAATTTTATGTCCTTCTGAGGAAAATCCTATGAAAATATTTTGAATATTAAAGGCCATTATTCCCAATGATTGTAACCATTGGACCTCTAATACAACATCAATACCACTCATTTGTATTTCCATCATGGGACTATCCAAAAAATACTCCCCAATATTTAGTTTAATAGTATGGAACTTCCTTGAACAACTTATGGTACCTCCATCTACAATCATTATTGAAATTATGGTGGTGGGTATACAAAGAAATTAAGAAGTTTTTCCAATTTGTAATTGATGAAGTTATGGGTTCTACTTGAATCAATCAATATTTTTATCTTTTTTGTTTTTATATATCCTTCTATATTGAAGATCTGTGAAGTATTAATGCTAACCAATGCATGATAACATATTTTTTTAGTAGTCTCTTTTATCTCTATATCTTGCGATGGCTCCACTTCATGATCTTCTTCATGTTCACAATTTATGTAGAGTAATTTCTTCCAACTAAATTTATGCCCCTTATTGTACTTATTGTCACAGTTGAAACAAAGTCCCTTTCTTCTTGTATCATCCATTTTTTGAGGAGTCAACCTTAATGATTTAGGAGAAGGAGCACGATTTTTTTTATAGTTACTAGTGACCAATTTTCTAGTGGCCAAATTTTTACTTACAAAATTTATTTCTTGACTAAAAGCATGTTATAGATATTTCGGTTCAATGAGTTGCAGCTTATGTTGGATTCTTTCCTTTAAATATTCCATAAATAGGTCTAGAAAATTATCCTCTGAAATGTGCTTTACCATAAGGCTCAACTTTTGGAATTATTGAATGTGCTCTATAATTGGACCTTTTTGTTGAAGATTTAACAATTGACTAAAGAATGTATTGATATTAATATCCCCATAATGTGTTATCATTTCCTCTATAAAAATGGACCAAGATATAATAGAATTTGTTTTCCTTTCACAAATCTATCGATACCATACATGTTAGTCCTATTAAAAAAACATGGATGAAATATTTACCTTTTGTAACATCTCCACTTGGTGTAGATTAAAATATTTCTCCATCTAGAATATCCATGTTATGGGATCATTACCATCAAATATCCTCATATCAATATTTGAAATGTAGTAGTTCCTTGGTGCTAACTTGAATCTCTAATGATGTGAATCTTGGACTAAAAATTCCTCATTATGGTTTTATGATTCAATATTTGTGCTCTCCAATTATGATAAAATATTTGTCATATGTGATTTCCTCAATACCATTCCTCTCCTTATTTTCATGATTTCCTTTGAGATTTGTAATAAAATGTTTTTTTTATTTCTTCCATGTTTTGATTCATGGATTTTTTTAATTTCTTCCTTAATTTCGTTCATATTCTTTTCCATTTCATCCATCATATTTTGTTCCATATTTCCAATTGATCCTTTTTGCAGTGGAAATTCAACAAACACAATATCACTTATTTTCTTAAATTGTCTTTCCAATGTGGATAACTAGTAGTCAAATTATTTTGTTTCTTCCCAAGTCATGAATAAGCCTTCATTTGGATTAATTGGTCTACTAGATTTCATTGGAGGCATGTTGGAAAATAATAATAGTGCTCCTATTTATCACAACTTTCAATCACCAATAAAAGTGACTCTTCTAATCAAAAGTTATGTCACTTGTAATTTGCATACCTTGAAAACCTTAATTTGGAGAATATATGAATGGCTAACCTTTTTCTTGATATATCTCCAATATTTGAGCCCTTGCTAATCTGAAAATTTGGTTTGTAATACTTTGATATGTCCTCTTTACAATTCCATAAGCTTGATCAAAATTCGATGTGTCAAGTGAAGGTTATGGTAAGTTTCCCAAAACTTGTTGATTTTTGGCCTCTTGCCACGAGAAAACATGTATGGTGTGCCATGTGTCCATAATTTTAAGATTTTTACTCAAAGTACATTTGTATGTCTCCTAAGATTTTTGAATATCTCACAGTCTAAAAAGTCCCAAAAAGGAAATTATAGAAAAAATACCAAGCTGACATGTTTGAAATTGATTTAAGGATCCTTCACAAATCCTAACTAGTGTAGTAGATCCTACCCTTCACCCTAGAGTAGCACCCAATTTTCATCTTAGTTCCCATGTTTTGATCATTCTTAGGACCAAGAAGCCTCTTTAGAGCCCACCATGACATTCAAATATAGCCTCATTTCTCTCTTTTTCTACTATTTTTGGCCCAATATAGCTCATAGAGAGGGTTCCAAATATTTTTTATGTCACTTTTTTTGTTTTCCTGTGCCTATGGTTATCAATGTCTCACCATATGTTTCTCTATAATTATTTTCCATGATCTCTTTCACCTCCTTTTCGTTCCCACTTGACCTCTTACATCTGCATTAGTCTTTCCTCCATCTTGCAACCTATGTCTACCTTTCAAAGAGACTACTACAATGAGTGGAATTTCGTTTTCCAGGAACTTCACCACTTCTTCTTTATTTTCTTAGGTCAATTCCATCAACTTTGGAATTATATTCATATCATCATGCCACTTGTATCCATATAATAATCTTCCTTTTCTCCATTTTTTCATGCTCATTAAACAATAAAAATGAAAAGATTATTTTGTTAATATTTCCAATCTCATTAAACATCTAAAATGTTAAACTCTTTCCATTATTTCCTACTCATAGTCAAGTTTAAAGTTGAAGAGAAACCTCTTTTCCATTCTTATGCTAATTAAACCATGAGAAAGACACAAGTACACTTGTATCTCTTTATCGGACTCAATAAAAAAATTGAAAAAGAAAAAAAAAACTCTTACAGAAAAATACTCAGATCCGAGTATATTTTTAACACTTTTAAAGGATCATTAAAAATTAATGAAAATGTAACTAATAAGCTCACTTGTATTTTCTTTCAAGCTCATTAAACTATGAATGGGGTCATCTATCCAAGAAGGGGGGGCAGGGGGTGGAGTAGTATTAATCCTCATTTTATCAAGTTAGTCATATGTCACCCGTGAACATTGCATTTGTCTAAGTCACCCTCTTATAGTTGGTCTTAGCCTAGAATCTAAGCCAAACCATTAGAATGAGTAGAGTCACTCCTTGACGAAGTCAGTATCTCACTAAATTGGTTACTAATTAAGGTGGATATTGGTGGCGACTTGCTTATTACTTGGACCCCCAGAACTCCTTCCCATATGTTAATTTTAGTTTAACATGTTCTTTTCTTAGGTCAATTACTTCAATGATTCATATGAGCCTAAGATTAATTCCATTTCTTTCAATAGAAATCACATAAACTATTATTTCATTGACAATAATTGAAGAAAGAATATAAGAAATCATATTTAGAAGACAATCCAAGACAAGAGAACACAAGAATTGGCTCAAGCCAGGGGACCCCCAAAGATGGGGAAACCCTTGATCAATCTTCTTAATATTAATATCAAATGTTCATCAGAGAAAGAGAGAGAGAGTACAATCAATGTTGAGATTGACTTGCCAATATCATGACCAAAAGCACTGGCCATATGCCAAATTTATAGCGAAGACAAGTTTGCAAATTTGTCTTCAAATAATAGCAAACAATCTCTACCCTAACTAGTGGTCAACAATATTCAAAGAAACAACAAAATAGTATCCAAAAGGAGCTCAATCCTAGTTCATTTAATGTGGCCTCCTTTTTTTATTATGATGAGCCCATGATAGTCTTATAATGAGTAGTAAAACTTGTTCAAAGAGATCAAGAACTTTGTGGTCAAATGTTTGCAGTTAGGGCTTGTAGACATAGAGCTTAGATATCCTAGATCTTGTGTCAATTGTTTTTGTCCTCCCTCAGCTATATTTTTGGGCTAAAAACAACCCCCAGTAAGCCTCCATGTATACCTACGCATGGGGTTTAGGTCTATGACTTGTTCTGCTCCTTAGAACAACCTTTCGACCCCCTATCCAAGACACACAAGGCCTACGGTCCACCTGAAATAAGTACATAGAGATGCAACCTTATCAACAGAAGAGAAACCTCACTAAATTCAATGCCTATACATGTGGCTGCCTCTTTGCTTCAATCTCAGATATGTGGAAGAGAGTATACACCAAAACAAACCCAACACTTGTCATCCTAGCTCCTCCAATCTGTGGCTGCCTCAGAGATACATTAGAGCCCTTAGATGTGACAAATGATATTGGAGGACACCACTATATATACAAATTTGTTAGGGTCAATAGACATGACATTTGAGATTTATGAGCCTACATGGAGGTGAGGCTGACCTTGACAATTTTCATATGAGTGGGAATAAATTCAAAAACACATTTCTCCTTATCTGAATTTGATGATCTTTTGGTAGATTTTAGCCCTCTCGAAAAGAGGAATTCAATGCAATAATCATCTCCATAAAATGAGTTTTCCAAAGTGAAATTTTGCCCTTGTTGCCAATTTTAACAAGGTGGATATTTGTGGTCACTCGCCTATTCCACTTGGACCCCCAAAACTGCGTCCTATATGTTTCTTATTTTTCATCATGGTTTCCTATTTCGACAATTTTCTATTTTTGGAAATTTTTTAGGTCCTGAACTTCCAGAGTCGTTTTGAGACCCTAAATAACATTTTTTAGGGAAGTAGGTAGTCAAATTTTTTTTCCTCGCATAGAAATTTCTAATGAGATAATATATGTGCCAAATGGAGATCATATGCAAACGTTATGACCCCAATCACATCTCTTCTCAGGGATAAGCTACTACTACTCGAGCTAGTTTACTTTCATTCTACATGTAAAAAAAATTAGTGTTTTCTATTTATTAATTGAAGTTTAGTTTCATTGTATATATGTGCTTTTGGTTTAAATATGTATTTCATTTCATTCCCGGATAAATCGAAATCAATGATATCAGAGTTTCCTGTTCTTTCTTAGTTTTTCTATGCATGTCCCCAATGAAATCGAGATATAAAGAGTTAGGACTAAAACTACTTGAAAACTTACAAGACCGCCCTCATTGACCTTAGCGACCTCACATGGTGGAACAAAAGAAAGATGAGGGAGAAGGATATCTTATAAAATTTATGCTTGAAGAAGCCCTTGGGTGACAAAGGAGAATAAAATATGGATAATATTTCCCAAGTCCTTTAGAGATTACCAATAGGCAACGTACCTTCATCCAGCAGTCACTTCGGAGGTGCTTCCCCCTTTAAGGTACAATTTATCTTTTATATTCTTGTATCTAAAGCCAAATAGATGCAAATGTTGTAGATAAATGGTTAAAACTATTGGAAAGATATTTTTTAGTCCATTATTTTTCCGATAGAGAAAATATTACTTTTGCACTGCTGAAAGTCACCCCCAACATCAAGGACTAGTGGGAAAGTTAGTATGAGAAAATGGCCACAGATGAGTCCACATTGTTTTCAATCACACCCTCTTGTAACTCATTTAAGGATGTTGTCAAGGAATTGTATTACCATGTTGAAAGCTACAAAGACAAATATATAAATAGACCACACTACGATAGGAAAGGAACCAAGACATGCCAGAGTTCATGAATATCTTTCATAATTTGTGCATGAAGTTAGGCATCAAGGACTATGAGAAACATATGTTTCTCAAGTATCATGGCTTTCTACACAAATACATCCAGAAGGAGATAGGGTTCCTACATATCCTCACTTGGAGTAGCATATTGATATTCTACTCGAACTGAGTAAAAATTTAAACAGAAGAAGCAAGACATTGTCTTTGTGAATCCAAAGCAGGGAAAGGGCACACCCAAACTGTAGAAAAAAAGGACAAAGCCAAGGCGAAATAGCCTAGGAAAAACCATTGAACGCATAATCAAAGAATAAGATGAAGAAAGACACAGGAAAGTGGTGTGAGTTCCACAATAGCCCCAATCATAACACAAATGAGTGTTACGTGAAGCAGTCATTGGTGATCAAGATTGTTAATAAAACAAGGCTAGTAGAGTTCGGGTTATATTTATGTTTGTTGATAATTGCTTGTGAATTATATTGGCTTCTTTTATATCTTTGTTATATTATCTTTCATCAAGCGATTCCAAAATTATATGTGTATGAAGATCACAAGAACAAGAGACACAATATGTAGGCACTCTTAAAACTTCTTTCTTAGGTAGTTAAGATGAGATAATCCAAGACTCTTCGACCTAGACACAGATCTCCTCCAACCACCAAGTCATCATCTCCTTCCAGCAACTTCGACCTAGATCTTCGTCCTTATAGCAACAACATTTCAACCCAGAAAATCCAGAATTTTGACCTTCCAGCAATAAAATATTCGAACCAACACTTTCACAATTTTGACCCCTCCAGTAGTATAACTTCGATCAGAAACTATCCCAGTAACTTCAGATAAGAGAGAGAAAGAGATGCCCAAAATCTTCGTCTTGTATCTTCGACTTTTCTACACTTCCTTGATATAGATCAAACTTCTTGAGTTGATGTCTCCAATTGAAATTGAACTGCTTGTATATATAGGCTTTAGGTGAGTTTGAATTTCCTATATTGAAGTTGACTTTATCTTCTTGTGGCCAACTTGGTGTGGAGGTGACAAATACCTTATTTGACTCAATAATAAAGTTTTTTACATGATTCAAAAGTCGAAGAAGGGTCTCTTTAAATGGAGAATGACTCTAATGACTCAAAATAAAACCTATAAGTCCTCAATGGGGACTTTTACGTAAAACATGATGACCCAAGCATGAAACCCATGACTTAATAAGTCATAATAATAATAATAATATTTTTTGTTCATTCTTTGACTCAAATATAAATATGAAGACCGAACTTAGTTACATTCTTCAACACTCCCTCTTAACTAGGGAGGTATTCATAAATCATACATGTATAAACAAGTACAATTAATATCTCATAACACAAGAAATACAAAGAAATTTGGCACACAAGGTGCCATGGACTAGATTCTTGACTAGGGAAATCTATCAGGGTGGGACTAAGATGGAATAAAGATTTTAGCCAGTCTAGGTACCATCTAGCTTACTTTCTAACCATCAACCTAGGGATCTAGGTGTGTATCCAAGGTCAGAGCTCCATGACCAATGCCACCCTCCCTATTCGGGATCTATACATCAATACATATGCCAGCTAGATGTCCTCCCAGGCACTTTGTATCACACATGATTCCTCCTCAGCTCTCTTCCACACATATTTTGTTAACGAAATCAATAATATCAACCAAACCAAGCATGATTCTCAAATACTCAAAATTCTTATTAGGAAGAGACTTTGTCAACATATCAGCTACCTGTTCATCAGTTGGAACATACTATAGCTTAACGATCCCATATTGTACCATTGAACGCATAATCCTTTCATGGAACATGGGTTTTTCATACATATTAATGTTGCTTTGATTATCACAATTCATTATTGCAGGACTTAGAGGTTTTTCAAACAAATATGACAAAATCTTCCTTAACCATACAGCCTCCTTTCCCACTTCACATGCAGCCACATACTCAGCTTCAACACTACTTAAAGCAACAAGATCTTGTTTTCTACTCATCCATGAAATCTTTGCAGACCCCAAACTAAAACATCCATTGGTCTCACTGACACCTCAATCAGAATCTGTAAAACTTGTCAGCTTGACTTCCTTACTATCATACTTTAGGCAGTGATGAATAGTACCTTGTAGATATCTCAATATATGCATTGCATCTATCCAATGATCATGACAAGGCTCCAACTGAAATTGAATAAGAATGTTCACAATAAAACATATATCTGGTCTAGTGTTTATCAAATACATCAAAGAACCCACCAACTTTTGATAGGAGGTAGGATCTATGAGACTTGAGTCATAGCTTCTTAACTTCTTGAGATTGGTGATCATGGGAGTAGTCATGGGCTTGGAATCCATCATACCGAATTTCTACAACAATTTGATTATATAATTTCCTTGCCCCAAAAAGATTTCCTAGGTTTTTCATACTTCCAATCTTAGGTAATAATGCATTATACCAAGATCCTTCATCTCAAATTTGGTTGCTAGCATCTTCTTGCATTCTTGTATCCTTCGTTCTACACATGTAACAAATAGATCATCCACATATAGTATAATAATGATTGGATCATTATCCACAACCTTGATATAGAGATTCGAATCAACATAACTTTTGACAAACTTGGTTCTGAGAAGGTATGCATCCATTATTTCATACCATGCCCTAAGAGATTGCTTCAAACCATACAGGGTCTTCTTGAGTCTACACACATGAGTATCTTTGTTATTTATTTCAAATCCTTCAAGTTGTTCAATATATACTTCTTCATATATGGTCCCATTCATGAATTTTATTTTCACATCCATTTGATGGATATTCCATCCCATTGTTGCAGCCAACAAAACCAAAGATTTGATAGTAGTATATCTTGTGGTAGGTGCAAAGGTTTCTTCATAGTCTATGCCTTTCTTTTGAGTGAAACCCTTAGCAACAAATTTGGTTGTGTACTTATCTATGCTTCCATCAACAACATGTTTGATCTTGTAGATCCATTTGGAAGTGACAACCGATTTGTCACTAGGTCTAGGAACAATTTCCCAGACTCCATTCTTCATTATGGATTGATATTATTCCTGCATAGATTTCTTCCATACTTCTTGATGAGAAATTTCCTCAAATGTAGTAGGTTCATCTTCTATTATCTTTTTCATGTATGCAGCATATCTAGAATATTTTTTTGGTATTTTACTTTCTCTAAAGGTTCCTTTCGTAGCTTCATGTCATTTGGCATCTTCAAGAGTATCTTTTAACCAATTTGGCCTTTTCCTTTTGTCGGGTATGATCAAAGGTTGAATAGGCTCACTTGGTCCTTCTTCTTATTCTTCTTGATTTGTAGTAGGATTTTTGTGGTGCTCTTATTTTTCAAATAGTGTTATGTCTTTGTCATCAAAATCAATAGGAATTTCTTTAGATCTTTTGTAGGAATGATTTTCATCAAATATAACGTCCCTTCTTACTTCAATGTGTCTTCCTTATTTGATGTAGATTTTATATGCCTTTGAAGAAATACTGTATCCAACAATATCCCTTTAATGCTTGTAGAATCCAACTTCTTTATTTTTTCCTTTGTAACATGGATATAGGTAGGACATCGAAAGATTCGAAGATGGTCCACACAAGGCTTCATTCCTGTGAGTTCTTCTTTGGATGTCGTATTATCGAGGATTCTATGAGGACTTATATTTTGAATATATACAATAGTCATTGCATATTCTCCCCATAGAAATTTTGGAATTTCTTTATCAAAGATCATTCTTTGAATACATTCTTCAAATGTTCTATTCTTCCTTTCTGCAACTCCATTTTGTTAGGAATTGTAAGGAACAATGAGCTCCTTATTAATTCCTGCTTCTTTGCAATATACAATTATTTCTTTTGAAGTGTATTCTCAACCAATATCAGATCTTAAATTCTTTATTCTTCTTTCGGATAAAGCCTCTACTTTAGACCTGAATTCCTTGAACTTTTCAAATACTTCATCCTTTTTTTTGAGTAGATAGAGCCATGTCTTTCTAGAGTGATCATAAATGAAGGTTACATAATAGAGATTACCTCCAAGTGATTTATTAGACATAGGCCCACATACATATGAATGGATAAGGTCCAATTTTTCTTTATACCTTTATTCACTTCTTGTTAACGGTTTTCTTGTTTTCTTTCCTAAGGCACATCCCTTGCATGTTCCTTCACGATCTTCTTTAATATTGGGAATTCCATTTACCAATCTGTTGAGAGAGGGAATAACCTTGTAATGTAAATGACCATATATTTTATGCCATAGTTCAATGGGATTGCTTTCCATGTGAACTAGGGCTTGAGGAGGTGGTGTCAATAATCTATATAAACTTCCTTCACGAATTCCAATGAATAGCTTTATCGATGCTTAAATCTTTACCCCAAGTCAAAACCTTTCCATCTAAAAAACCAACTTTATCACCTTTATCTTATATGCAAGAAATTGAAATTAATTTATTTTTCAAACCTGGAACATATAGTATATTGTTGAGATGTAGCGTTGCTCCATTGACCAACTTTAAAGAAGTTGATTCCAGGCCTTTAACAACATAGCTTTTGTTGTCTCCCAATTCCACTACATGAGAAGATTGTTCTTTTGATAGAGTATGAAGTTGTTTTTAATGTCTTTTCATGTGCCTTGGTGCTCCATTATCAATAATCCATGCATTGTCATCATTGAGTGAACCTGTGAGTGCATCCAAAAACCATTTGTCTTTGACTTTGTTGAATAAGTTGTAGATGACCCTTTTGATCCAGATTCCTGCATTTTTGAGCCCCATTTTCAAGTATCTTATCATAGAGGGAGCATACCTTTCTTTCAAGCCAATAGAGATATATTCAATCTTCTCTGGCCTTAGCTCTGAAACCATGTTGAGAAATTAAGGCTAGTAGAGTTAGGGTTAGATTTCTCTTTCTTGATAATTACTTATGAATTATATTTTATTCTTATATATATTTTTTATATTATCTTTCATCAAGCAATTACCAAATTATATGTGTATGAAGATCACAAGAAAAATAGACACAAGGTGTAGGCACTCTTCCAGGGGAAAACCCCTATATAGGGGAAAACCCAGTCAAACTTCTTCCTTAGGTAGTTAAGATGAGATAATCCAAGACTCTTCGACCTAGACACAAACCTCCTCCAACCATCAAGTCATCCTGTCCTTCCAACAACTTCAACCTAGATCTTCGACCTTGTAGCAGCAACACTTCAACCCAACACATCTAGAATTTTGACCTTTTAGCAGTAGAACCTTTCGACTCAACACTTTCAGAATTTCAACCCCTCCAGCAGTATAACTTCGATCCAGTAACTTTGCATAAGATAGAGAAAGAGATATCCCAAAATATTTGACTTGTATTTTGTCCTTCTTCACCTTGAACTTCACTCTTTTCTGCACTTCCTTGATATAGATCAAACTTCTTGAGTTGATGTCTCCAAATGAAATTGAACTACTTGTATATAGGCTTTAGGTGAATTTGAATTGCCTATATTGAGACCAAATTGATATTCTTGAGGCAAACTTGGTGTGGAGGTGAAAAATACCTTATTTGACTCAATAATAAATCTTTTTACATGATTCAAAAGCCCAAGAAGGGTCTCTTTGTTGGGTCCCTATAATACTAGTGATTAACCCATTACTATTGTAGTTATACCCCTTATTTATATTTTTGTGCTCCTATTACCCCCATATTGTTATTTCTGCGCCCCATAGAATCCCTCTATTGTTATTTTTGTGGCTTTATATTATTATTGTTAGGTCGGCTGGATTATATTGTGACTCCTTAGACTCCTATATATAGAAAGGAGGTTTTGTCATTTGAATCATCCAAGAATTGTTCATTTATGTAATGTAAAGGAGGTTTCCCCCTCGAAGAGGCTGAATTCTAAGGCGTTGATCTATCTTTTCTATCTTTTCTTGAGCTGGTTTCATAACATTTGGTATCAGAGCTTTGGATTCTAGGGTTTCGCTGCTCCAAACAGGTCATCGTGGCATTTTCGCTATAACTTTTTTTCTGTGACGTTTCAGAAGTTAAAAACAAAACCCATTTGAGAAGAAATCGCTTTGAACCTTGGGTCCAAGTTTCAGATCTTTTAGCGCGATATTTGTGGAGATATGATCTGAGGAAGTTAGTCTTTTTGCAGACTCCTGAATTACATTCAAAACAGGTGACCTGGGGAAAATCGTCATAGCTTTCTCTCTGGGGATTGGATTGAAATTTTGTAAGAAGGTATAGAAAGAGGACGGAATTTAGTTTCTTGTATGCATTTTTTAGATCCAAAGATCGAAACAGTGACTCGTGGCACGTCGTACAAGTTCGCTCTACTGAACTAGTCTATAATCAAGTCACTGTGGGAGATTTCGCATAACTCTTCCTTGGAGAATCCAATTTGGGTCAGACTTGTGGCATTGGAAAGAGGACACAGAGGGCTATTGCAGGTCACAAATTCAGAACTAGATGATTAAAAAGTATAGAGATACATCAGAGGCAATATTGAGCTCCTACAAAGTGAAAAAAGGTGTGTAGATTTTCTTAAATTTTTGCTTAAGCTTGGTTCGAAAATTTATTTTGAACGAATTCAAAGGGCATAATAGAGCATTATTATCGGTAACTGATGCCCTGAGGAAAGAAAATGCAAACACCTAGTAAGGAACCTGAAAGCTCTAGCATGACTCATGAAGAAGAAGAAGAAATGCTATATGATATATCAAAATTACAAGAACAAGTGCAACGAGTGTCACTTGCACAAAAAGAACCAGAATCTAGAATGGATGGTTTAAGGAAAGATGTAG
The DNA here is from genome assembly GCA_031772625.1 of Pinus tabuliformis. Classification (NCBI taxonomy): domain Eukaryota; kingdom Viridiplantae; phylum Streptophyta; class Pinopsida; order Pinales; family Pinaceae; genus Pinus; species Pinus tabuliformis. Next base: position 693,609,572 of record CM062814.1, on the reverse strand, counting down.
AAGCTAAGATGGATGGTTTAAAAAAAGGTGTAGAAGCTAAGATGGATGGCATGGAAGCTAATGTGAATGGCATGGACGCTAAAATTGATGGCATGGATGATAAGATGGAAGAATTGAAGATAAATATGAATAAGTTGCTACAAGAAATGGTCACTAAGGGTGAAAGGGTACTAAAGGAAACTCATGATGAGAACAAAAGAAATGTTAATCATGATTCCATAGACTCTAATGTTGGACCAAAGACTCACCATGTTCCAAAAATCGATATGCGGAAGTTTGATGGCAAGGATCCCGCCACATGGATATTACAGATGGAGCAATTCTTCGATCTCAATAATGTGCAAAACGCACAAAAGGTACGTATGGAAACTGTATATTTGGAACCAAATCAGTTTGTATGGTATCAATGGCTTTGTTCTCGTAAACAATTTATCACTTGGGCAATTTTTACGGAAGAATTGATAGCACATTATGAGGATACAAAAAGCAACACTTTTTTTAGCCAATTGATAAGTCTCAAACAAAAGGGTTCAATAATGGAGCACATTGAGGAGTTCCAAAAATTGAACATAAGGGTAAAAGATATTCCAGAGGAGCATAGGATTGATGTGTTCATAGGGTCTTTAAAGGATAATATCCAACATGATGTTCACCTTTGGGAACCTGATTCATTAGAGAAGGCATTCAGGTTAGCAAGAAAAATGGAAAGCAAAATTATGGCAACTAGGAAGCATACCATGCACAACTATAAAGACGGAAGTGTTGTTGTGCCTAGTCTTCCACAACCTACAAGGTTGACACCACAACAATTGGAAGAAAAAAGAGCAAAAGGGCTTTGTTACCGTTGTGATAGCAAATACACAAAAGGTCATAAGTGTGCTGAGAAGAAATTATTCTACATAGATTGTGAAGAGGAAGAAGAAAAGGAGCAAGAAAGGTCAAAAGAAGAGGATATACTCCAGGAACAAAGCCTAGATGAAGAACAAATAAATCCAACCATATCTTGTAATGCATTGGCGGGAATTACCACTCCTCAAACCATCAAGATAGAAGGACAAATCAAGAAGAAAAAGGTAATAGTGTTGATTGATTCAGGAAGAACCCACAATTTTATTCATTGTAGGGTAGCAAAAGAATTGAATTGCTTCCTATATCCAGCACCAGAGTGTCAAGTGATGATTGCAAATGGAGGAACAATAAATTTCTCTGGAAAGTGCCATAATATCAAGCTATCCATGGGAGAATATGTATTGACTAGCCCAATGCTTTCCATTCCAATGGGAGGTGCTGATGTTGTACTAGGAGTCCAATGGCTACAATCCTTGGGTACAATAGCTTTTAATTTTCAAGAACTTTTCATCAAATTCTCTACGGAAGGAAAGGAAGTTGAATTAAGTGGCATTGTAGGGAAACCAGGAAAAAATATCAGCTCTAATGGCATGACTAAGCTTCTAAAAAAGGAGCAAAGAGGTGTAATTACACAATTATGTTCGCTAGATGTTTCCACATTGGAATCATCTATTTCTCCAGATCTCCAAAAAGTCCTGGACAATCATTCCAAGGTATTTGAGACTCCCAAAGGTCTCCCACCTATGCGTGATCATGATCATGCTATTCATCTGATTCCAGGAAGTGTTCCTCCAAACATCAGGCCGTACAGATATCCCTATGTCCAAAAAAGTGAAATTGAATGTATGGTTGCAGAAATGCTAGAGGCTGGTATAATTCAACCGAGTCAAAGTTCTTTCTCAGCTCCAGTAGTATTGGTGCACAAGAAGGATGGATCATGGCGCATGTGTCCGGATTATAGGGAGCTCAACAAGCTCACTATTAAAGATAAGTTCCCCATTCCTGTCATTGATGAATTACTGGATGAATTGCATGGATCAATTTACTTCACCAAGTTGGATCTTCATTCGGGATATCATCAAATCAAAATGAAGATTGAAGACATTCTGAAAACGACATTTAGAACTCATGAGGGTCATTATGAATTTTTGGTCATGCCTTTTGGCCTTACCAATGCACCTTCAACATTTCAAGGTTTGATGAATTCAATTTTCAAACCATTCCTTAGAAAATTTGTGTTAGTATTTTTTGATGATATACTAATCTACAGCAAGTCTTGGAAGGATCATGTTGAACATGTTGACAGGGTGCTACAACTATTGGAGGAGAAACAATTATATGCAAAAAGATCCAAATGTTTCTTTGGAGTCCAGGAGGTGGAATATTTGGGTCATATTGTATCTCATGAAGGAGTTAAGGTAGACCCTAGAAAAATTAAAGCCATTAAGGAATGGAAAATCCCCACATCCATAAAGCATCTGCGAGGATTTCTTGGGTTGACAGGGTATTATCGCAAGTTTGTTAAGAATTATGGGAGAATAGCAGCACCTCTAACAACATTATTGAAGAAAGATTCATTTTCATGGACTCCGGAAGCAACAAAGGCCTTTGAACATCTTAAAGAGGCAATGTGCCAAGCACCGGTCTTAGCTACACCGGACTTCACAAAAACCTTTATTGTGGAATGTGATGCTTCAGGAAATGGAATTGGTGTTTTTCTAATGCAAGATGAAAGACCCATTGCTTTTGAAAGTCGTCCAATCAAGGGAAAGTTTTTAAGCAAAGCTATTTATGAGAAGGAAATGTTGGCAATACTCCATGCACTTAAGAAATGGCGACCCTACCTAATGGGAAGACACTTCAAGGTAAAAACGGATCATGATAGCCTTAAATACTTTTTAGAACAAAGATTATCCTCTGAAGAGCAACAAAAGTGGGTCACAAAGATGTTGGGTTATGACTTTGAAATCATCTACAAAAAAGGGAAGCAAAATGTGGTGGCAGATGCACTCTCAAGAAAGGATGAGGATGTGGAAGCATTGTTGTGTGCCATTTCTATTATCCAACCAGATTGGATAAATGAAGCAAGGGAGGAATGGAAGAATGACGAAGAAGTGTGGGCACTTATTCAAAAGCTACAACAAGATTCCAGTACTTCTGATACATTTAGCTGGCAAAATGATTCGTTATGGTACAAAGATCGCTTATACCTCTGTAAGAATTCCCAGCTAAAACAAAAGATTCTTATGGAATTGCACACTTCTCCCTTAGGAGGGCACTCAGGATTTTTAAAAACTTACCACAAGGTTAAGAAGGAACTTTTTTGGGATGGCCTTAAATCAGATATTCAAAAGTTTGTGGCGGAATGTTTGGTTTGCCAACAAAATAAAGTTGAAACAATTAAGACACCGGGTCTATTACAACCTTTATCCATTCCAAGCCAACGTTGGGAGGAGGTTTCAATGGATTTTATCACAGGTTTACCCAAGTCTGAGGGAAAGAGTGTCATCATGGTGGTAGTTGACAGACTTACCAAGTATGCACACTTTTGTGCATTATCACATCCATTTAAAGCCAGTACAGTTTCTACTGCATTTATGGAAACAGTTCAAAAGCTACATGGAAACCCAAAGATTATTGTAAGTGACAGAGATCCCATTTTCACTGGAAATTTTTGGACAGAATTATTTTCTTGTCTTGGTACTCAGTTAGCTCATAGCTCATCTTATCATCCTCAATCTGATGGGCAAACTGAGATAGTAAACAAATGTTTGGAAGGATATCTTCGTTGCTTTGTATCTGATAAACAGACACAATGGGTCAAATGGTTGCCTCTGGCTGAATGGTGGTATAACACTTCCTTCCATACATCAACAAAAATGACCCCATTTATGGCACTTTATGGGTATCAACCACCATCCATCACATCATATTTAAGAGAAAATTCTAAGGTTCAGGCAGTGGAACATCACATCGAACATCAACAACAATTCCTCCAACTCTTAAAGGATAACCTCGTGTTGGCACAAAATAGAATGAAACAACAGGCAGATCAACATCGCAGTGAAAGAAGTTTTGATGTAGGTGATTGGGTATTCTACGGCTACAACCATATAATAAAATGTCCCTAAAGAAAGCTAAGAAGGATAATAAATTATCACCAAAGTATTATGGTCCGTACAAGGTGTTGCAAAAGATTGGTACTATGGCATACAAATTGGAGCTTCCTGCAGCTTCTCGATTACACCTAGTTTTCCATGTTTCATGTTTAAAGAAGGTTATAGGCGACAAGCTCCCAATTCAAACAATATTGCCAGAACTTGACAAGGAAGGAAAAATTATATTGGAACCAGAAGCAGTCACAGAAAAAAGAACTCGACAGCTACGAAATCGATCAATTTCAGAGTATCTTATCAAGTGGAAGAACTTATCCGCTGAAGATTCCACATGGGAGGATGAGAATTTTATGCAGAAGTATCCAGAACTACTCAAGCATTGAGGACAACAATTTTTTGAAGGAGAGGGGCATGTTGGGTCCCTATAATACTAGTGATTACCCCATTACTATTGTAGTTATACCCCTTATTTATATTGTTGTGCCCCTATTACCCCCATATTGTTATTTCTGTGCCCCATAGAATCCCTCTATTGTTATTTTTGTGGCTTTATATTATTATTGTTAGGTCAGCTAGATTATATTGTGACTCCTTAGACTCCTATATATAGAAAGGAGGTTTTGTCATTTGAATCATCCAAGAATTGTTCATTTATGTAATGTAAAGGAGGTTGCCCCCTCAAAGAGGCTGAATTCTAAGGCGTTGATCTATCTTTTCTATCTTTTCTTGAGTTGGTTTCATAACACTCTTTAAATGGAAAAATGACTCTAATGACTCAGAATAAATCCTAGCAGTCCTCAATGGGGACTTTTACCTAAAATATGATGACTCAAGCATTAAAACCATGCTTTAATATGTCATAATAATTTCTTTTTAATTCTTTGAATCAAATATAAATATGAAGACCGAACCTAGTTACATTCTTCAACACTCCCTCTTAACTAGGGAGGCATTCATAAATCATACATGTATATACAAGTACAAGGAACATATCAAAACACAAGAACTATAAAGAGCTTTGGCACATAAGGTGCCGCAAACTATATTATTAACCAGGGAAATCTATCCGAGTGGGACTAAGATGGACTAAATATTTCAGCGAGTCTAGGTACCATCAGGCTTACTTGCTAACCATTAACCCATGGATCTAGGTGCATATCCAAGGTTAGATCTCCATAACCAATTCCACCCTCCCTCTTTAGGATCTAGACATCAATACATATGTCAACCAGATGTCCTCCTAAACACTTTGTATCACACAAGATGCCTCCTCAAGTCTCTTCCACACATCTTTCCCTAATGAAGTCAGTAATATCAACAAAACCAAGAATGCTTCTCAAATACTCAAACTTCTTATTAGGAAGAGAATTTGTCAAAATATTAGCTACATGTTCATTAGTTGTAACATATTGTAGCTTCACGATCCCATCTTTTACCAAACTTCTAATATAGTGGTACTTATTGTTGATATGCTTCGTCCTTGCATGGAACACATGATCTTCAAACTTCTTAATGTTTATTTGATTATCACAATTTATTATTGTATGACTTAGAGGGTTTTCAAACAAATATGACAGAAGCTTCCTTAACCATATAGCCTCCTTTCCCACTTCACATGTAGCCACATACTTATCTTCAACACTACTTAAAGCAGTGGGATCTTGTTTTCTACTCATCCATGAAATCATTGCAGACACCAAACTAAATCATCCACCAGTAGTGCTTCTTCCATCTATCTCACTTCCACCCCAATCAAGACCTATAAAACTCATCATCTTGACTTCCTTGCTTTCATACTCTAGGAAATGATGAATATTACCTTGTAGATATCTCAATATATGATTGGAAACTATCTAATGATCATGAAAAGGCTCCAACTGAAACTGACTATGTATGTTCATAGAAAAGCGTATATATGGTCTAGTATTTACTAGATACATCAGAGAACCCACCAACTTTCAATAGGAGGTATGATATATGAGACTTGAGTCAAAGCTTCTTAACATCTTGAGATTGGTGATCATGGGAGTAATCATGGGCTTGGAATCCATCATACTGAATTTCTGCAGCAATTTGATTATATACTTTCCTTTCCCCAAATAGATTTCCCCAGGTTTCTACCATAATTCCAATCCTAGGTAATAATGCATTAGACCCAGATCCTTCATCTCAAATTATTCGACTGATAGCATCTTCTTGCATTCTTGTATCCTTTTCTCTACACATGTAATAAATAGATCATCAACATATAGTGGAATAATTACTGGCTCATTATCCACAACCTTGATAGAGAGATTTGGATTAGGATAACTTTTGACGAACCCAATTCTTAGAAGGTATGCATTCATTCTTGCATACCATGCCCTAGGAGATTACTTCAAACCATACAGGGCCTTATTGAGTTTACACATATGAGTATATTTTCTATTTATTTCAAATCCTTCAGGTTGTTCAATATATACTTCTTCATCTATGGTCCCATTCAGAAATGTTATTTTCACATCCATTTGATTTATATTCCATCCCATTGTTGCAGCCAATGAAACCAAAGATATTATAGTAGTATATCTTGTGGTAGGTGCAAAGGTTTCTTCATTGTCTATGCCTTGCTTTTGAGAGAAACCCCTAGCAACGAATATGGCTTTGTACTTAGCTATGCTTCCATCAAAAGCTTGTTCGATCTTGTAAATCCATTTGCAAGTGACAACCGATTTTTCACTAAGTCAAGAACACATTCCCAAACCCAATTCTTCATGATGGATTGATATTCTTTTTGCATATCTTTCTTCAATAATTATTTATGAGAAGCTTCCTCAAATTTAGTTGGTTCAGCTTCTATTAGCTTTGTCATGTATGGGGCATATCTATGTTATATTTTTGGTCTTTTACTTTCTCTAAAGGTTCCTTTCGTAGCTCCATATCCTTCGACATCCTCAAGAGTAGCTTTTAACCATTTTGGACCTTTCCTTGTGAGGGGCATGATCACAGGTTGAATAGGATCACTTGGTCCTTCTTCTTCTTCTTCTTGATTTGTAGTAGGATTTTTGTGGTGCTCTTCTTCTTTGAATAGTGTTATGTCTTTGTCATCAAAATCAATAGGAATATATTTGGATCTTTTGTAGGCATGATTTTCATAAAATATAATGTCCCTTCTTACTTCAATGTGTCTTCCTTCTTTGATGTAGATTTTATATGTCTTCAAAGAAATATTGTATCCAACAAATATCCCTTTAATGCTTGTAGAATCCAACTTCTTTCATTTTTCCTTTGGGACGTGGATATAGGCAGGGCATCCAAAGATTCGGAGATACAAATACAGTAATAACAATATGGGGACAATAGGGGCACAACAATATTAATAAGGGATACAACTACAATAGTAATGGGGTAATCACTAGTATTATAGGGACCTAACATTCCCCTCTCCTTCAAAAAAGTGTTTTCCTCAATGCTTGAGTAGTTCTAGATGCTTTTGTATAAAATTCTCATCCTCCCATATGGAATCTTTAGCGGATAAGTTCTTCCACTTGATGAGATGCTCCGAAATTGATCGATTTCATAGCTGTCGAGTTCTTGTTTCTGTGACTGCTTCCGGTTCCAATATAATTTTTCCTTCCTCATCAAGTTCTGGCAATATTGTTTGAACTGGGAGCTTGTCACCTATAACCTTCTTTAAACATGAAACATGGAAAACTGGCTGCACTTGAGAAGCTGCAGGAAGCTCCAATTTGTATACCATAGTACCAATATTTTGCAACACCTTGTACAGACCATAATACTTTGGTGATAATTTATTATCCTTCTTAGCTTGCTTGAGGGACATTTGTTTATATGGTTGTAGCTGTAGGAATACCCAATCACCTACATCAAAACTTCTTTCACTGCCATGTTGATCTACATGTTGTTTCATTCTATTTTGTGCCAACACAAGGTTATCCTTTAAGAGTTGTAGGACTTGTTGTTGATGCTTGATGTGATGTTCCACTACTTGAACCTTAGAATTTTCTCTTAAATATGATGTGATGGATGGTGGCTGATATCCATAAAGTTCCATAAATGGGGTCATTTTTGTTGTTGTATGGAAGGAAGTGTTATACCACCATTCAGCCAGAGGCAACCATTTGACCCATTGTGTCTGTTTATTAGATACAAAGCAACGAAGATATCCTTCCAAATATTTGTTTACTATCTCAGTTTGCCCATCAGATTGAAGATGATAAGATGAGCTATGAGCTAACTGAGTACCAAGACAAGAAAATAATTCTGTCCAAAAATTTCCAATGAAAAGGGTATCTTTGTCACTTACAATAATCTTTGGGTTTCCATGTAGCTTTTGAATTGTTTCCATAAATGCAGTAGAAACTGTATTGGCTTTAAATGGATGTGATAATGCACAAAAGTGTGCATACTTGGTAAGCCTGTCAACTACCACCATGATGACACTCTTTCCCTCAGACTTGGGTAAACCTATGATAAAATCCATTGAAACCTCCTCCCAACGTTGGCTTGGAATGGATAAACGTTGTAATAGACCCGGGGTCTTAATTGTTTCTACTTTATTTTGTTGGCAAACCAAACATTCCGCCACAAAATTTTGAATATCCAATTCAAGGCCAAACCAAAAAAATTCCTTCTTAACCCTGTGGTAAGTTTTTAAAAATCCTAAGTGCCCTCCTAAGGGAGAAGTGTGCAATTCCATAACAATCTTTTGTTTGAGTTGGGAATTCTTACAAAGGTATAAGCGATCTTTGTACCATAACGAATCATTTTGCCAGCTAAATGTATCAGATGTACTGGAATCTCGTTGTAACTTTCAAATAAGTGCCCACACTTCTTCATCATTCTTCCATTCCTCCCTTTCTTCATTTTTCCAATCCCAATGGATAATAGAAATGGTGCACAACAATGCTTCCACATCCTCATCCTTTCTTGAGAATGCACCTACCACCACATTTTGCTTCCCTTTTTTGTATATGATTTCAATGTCATAACCCAACATCTTTGTGACCCACTTTTGTTGTTCTTCAGAGGATAATCTTTGTTATAAAAAGTATTTAAGGCTATCGTGATCCGTTTTTACCTTGAAGTGTCTTCCCATTAGGTAGGGTCGCCATTTCTTAAGTGCATGTAGTATTGCCAACATTTCCTTCTCATAAATAGCTTTGTGTAAAAACTTTCCCTTGATTGGACAACTTTCAAAAGCAATGGGTCTTTCATCTTGCATTAAAACAGCACCACTTCCATTTCCTGAAGCATCACATTCCACAATAAAGGTTTTTCTAAAGTCTGGTGTAGCTAAGACCAGTGCTTGGCACATTGCCTCTTTAAGATGTTTGAAGGCCTTTGTTGCTTCTGGAGTCCATGAAAATGCATCTTTCTTCAATAATGTTGTTAGAGGTGCTGCTACTCTCCCATAATTCTTAACAAACTTGCGATAATACCCTGTCAACTCGAGAAATCCTCACAGATGCTTTATGGATGTGGAGATTTTCCATTCCTTAATGGCTTTAATTTTGCTAGGGTCTACCTTAACTCCTTCATGAGATACAATATGACCCAAATATTCCACCTCTTGTACTCCAAAGAAACATTTGGATCTTTTTGCATATAATTGTTTCTCCTCCAATAGTTGTAGCACCCTGTTAACATGTTCAACATGATCCTTCCAAGACTTGTTGTAGATTAGTATATCATCAAAAAGTACTAACACAAATTTTCTAAGGAAGGGTTTGAAAATGGAATTCATCAAACCTTGAAATGTAGAAGGTGCATTGGTAAGGCCAAAAGGCATGACCAAAAATTCATAATGACCCTCATGAGTTCTAAATGTTGTTTTCAGAATGTCTTTAGTCTTCATTCTGATTTGATGATATCCTTAACGAAGATCCAACTTGGTGAAGTAAATTGATCCATGCAATTCATCCAATAATTCATCAATGACAAGAATGGGAAACTTATCTTTAATAATGAGCTTGTTGAGCTCCCTATAATCTGGACACATGTGCCATGATCCATCCTTCTTGTGCAACAATACTACTGGAGTAGAGAAAGAACTTTGACTAGCTTGAATTATACCCGCCTCTAGCATTTCTGCAACCATACATTCAATTTCACTCTTTTGGGCATAGGGATATCTGTATGGCCTGATGTTTGGAGGAACACTTCCTGGAATCAGATGAATAGCATGATAATGATCATGAATAGGTGGGAGACCTTTGGGAGTCTCAAATACCTTGGAATGATTGTCCAAGACTTTTTGGAGATCTGGAGAAATAGATGACTTCGATGTGGAAACATCTAGTGAACATAATTGTGCAATTACACCTCTTTGTTCCTTTTTTAGAAGCTTTGTCATACCATTAGAGTTGATTATCTTTCCTGGTTTCCCTGCAATACCCCTTAATTCAACTTCCTTTCCTTCCACAGAAAATTTCATGAAAATTTCTTGAAAATTAAAAGTTATTGTACCCAAGGATTGTAGCCATTGGACTCCTAGTACAACATCAGCACCTCCCATTGGAATGGAAAGCATTGGGCTAGTCAATACATATTCTCCCATGGATAGCTTGATATTATGGCACTTTCTAGAACAATTTATCGTTCCTCCATTTGCAACCATCACTTCACACTCTGGTGTTGGATATAGGAAGCAATTCAATTCTTTTGCTATCTTACAATGAATAAAATTGTGGGTACTTCCTGAATCAATTAACACTATTACCTTTTTCTTCTTGATTTGTGCTTCTATCTTGATGGTTTGAGGAGTGGTAATTCCAGCCAATGCATTACAAGATATGGTTGGATTCATTTCTTCTTTATCTAGGCTTTGTTCCTGGAGTATATCCTCTTCTTTTGACCTTTATTTCTCCTTTTCTTCTTCCTCTTCACAATCTATGTAGAATAATTTCTTCTCAGCACACTTACGACCTTTAGTGTATTTGCTATCACAACTGTAACAAAGTCCTCTTGCTCTTTTTTCTTCAAATTGTTGTGGTGTCAACCTTATAGGTTGTGGAAGACTAGGGGCAACAACACTTCCATCTTTATAGTTGTGAGTGGTGTGCTTCCTGGTTGCCATAATTTTGCTTTCCATTTTTCTTGCTAACCTAAATGCCTTCTCTAATGAATCAAGTTCCCAAAGGCGAACATCAAGTTGGATATTATCCTTTAAAGTCCCTATGAACACACCAATCCTATGCTCCTCTGGAATATTTTTTACCCTTATGTTCAATTTTTGGAACTCCTCAATGTGCTCCATTATTGAACCTTTTTGTTTGAGACTTATCAATTGGCTAAAAAAAGTGTTGCTTTTTGTATCCTCATAATGTGCTATCAATTCTTCCGTAAAAATTGCCCAAGTGATAATTTGATTACGAGAGAAAAGCCATTGATACCATACAAACTGATTTGGTTCCAAATATAAAGTTGCAATACATACCTTTTGTGTGTTTTGCACATTATTGAGATCAAAAAATTGCTCCATCTGTAATATCCATGTTTCGGGATCCTTGCCATCAAACTTCCCCATATCATTTTTGGAATATGGTGGGTCTTCGATCCAATGTTAGAGTCTATGAAATCATGATTAACATTTCTTTTGTTCTCCTCATGAGTTTCCTTTACTACCCTTTCACTATTAGTAAGTATTTCTTGCAGAAAATTTGTCAAATCTGTTATGCCTGTCTTCAAATCTGTCTTCAAATCATCCATCTTAGCTTCCATGTCATTCATCTTAGCTTCTACATCTTTCTTTAAACCATCCATCTTAGATTCTGTTACTTTTTGTGCTAGTGACATTTGTTGCACTTGGTCTCGTAATTTTGATATATCATGTTGCATTTCTTCCTCTTCTTCATAAGTCATGCTAGAGCTTTTAGGTTTCTTACTAGGTGTTTGCATTTTCTTTCCTCGGGGCATCAATTACCGATAATAATTCTCTACTATGCCCTTTGAATTCCTTCAAAATAATTTTTCAAACCAAGCTTAAGCAAAAATTTAAAAAAAATCTACACACCTTTTTTCACTTTGTAGGAGCTTGATATTGCCTCTAATGTATCTCTGTAATTTCAGATCATCCAGTTCTGAAATTATGACCTATAGTAGCCCTCTGTGTCCTATTTCCAATGCCACCAATCTGATCAAATTTAGATTCTCCAAGGCAGAGTTATGCACAATCTCCCAAGATGACCTGATTATAGACCTTTTCAGAAGAGCGAACTTGTAGGAAGTGCCACGTGTCACTTTTTTGACCTTAGGATTTGAAAAATATACACAGGAAACTACAGTCCATCCTCTTTCTGTAAATTCTTACGAAATTTCAATCTGATGCTCAAAACAAAAGTTATGACTATTTTCCCCAAGTCACTTGTTTGGAATGTAATTCGGGAGTCTGCAAAAATGCCAACTTCCTCAGATCATATCTCCGAAAATATAGTGCGAAAAGCTCTAAAATTTGGACCTGCGGTTTAGAATGATTTTAGCCCAAATGGTTTTTTTTTTAGCATCTGAAACGTCGCAGAAAAAAATTATAGCGCAAATGCCACGATGACCTGTTTGGAGCAGCGAAACCCTAGAATTCAAAGCTCTGATACCAAATGTTATGAAACTAGCTCACAAAAAGATAGAAAAGATAGATCAACGCCTTAGAATTCAGCCTCTTCAAGGGGGAAACCTCCTTTACACTACACAAATGAATGATTCTTTGATGATTCAAATGAAAAAACCTCCTTTCTATATATAAGAGTCTGAGGAGTCACAATATAACCCAACCAACCTAACAATAATAATATGAAGGCACAAAAATAACAATAGAGGGATTCTATGGGGCACAGCAATAACAATATGGGGACAATAGGGGCACAAAAATATTAATAAGGGATACAACTACAATAGTAATGGGGTAATCACTAGTATTATAGGGACCTAACATTTAAAGTCTCCACGTCAGACGTAAATTCCTTGAACTTTTCAAATACTTCATTTTTTGTTTTGAGTAGATAGAGCCATGTCTTTCTAGAGTGATCATCAATGAAGGTTACATAATATATATGACCTCCAAGTGATTTGTTAGACATAGGCCCACATACATTTGAATGGATAAGGTCCAATATTACTTTAGACTATGTTTCACTACTTGTAAATGGCTTTCTTATATTCTTTCCTAAGGCACATCCCTTGCATATTCCTTCATGATCTTCTTTAATATTGGGAATGTTATTTATCAATTTGTTGAGAGATGGAATAACCTTGTAATTAAATTACCATATCTTATATGCCATAGTTCAATGGGATTGATTTCCATGTGAACTAAGGCTTGAGGAGATGGTGCCAATACTCTATATAAACCTCCTTCATGAATTCCAATGACTCTAGCTTTATCAATGCTTTAATCTTTACCCCAAGTCAAAACCTTTCCATCTACAAAAGAAAATCTATCACCTTTATCTTCTAAGAAAGAAATTTAAAATAAATTCTTTTTCAAACCTAGAACATATAGTATATTGTTGATATTTATCTTTGCTCCATTGTCCAACTTTAAAGAAATTGATCCCGGGCCTTTAACATCATAGCTTTTTTTGTCTCCCAATTCTGCTGTGTGAGAAGATTGTTCTTTTGATAGGGTATGAAGTTGTTTGCTATCTCTTGTCATGCACCTTGAAGCTCCAATATCAATAATCCATGCATTTTCATCAGTGAGTGAACCTGTAAGTGCATCGAAAAACCCTTTGTCATTGACTTTATTGAATAAGTTATAGATGACCCTTTTGATCCATCTTCCTGCAATGTTAAGCACCATTTTCAAGTATCTTATCATAGAGGGAGTATCCCTTTCTTTCAAGCCAATAGAGATATCTTCAATATTATCTAACCTTAGCTCTAAAACCATGTTGAGAACTCAAGGTGTTGTAGCGGCTGCAGCACCCTCCAAAATTTTGGCCTGCATCCAAATTTTGAAGCCTTCCTTTGTTTTTTCCACTGATGGTTGCAAACACTCGGGCTAATTCCATGAGCTCTTGTTGAGTCTTTACACCCTTTTTTATTGGTCGACCACCGGTCGTCTTTTGGCATGTTGATTTCTATGTCATGCTTGTGCTCTTGTTCTGGAAATTTTGAAGGTTTGTCTTTGTTTGCATGAGTTGTTTTCGCTCTGTGAACATCGGTCATACTCACACACAAAGTTACAAGCATTGTCACGCAAGTGTCGTCATTGTCATTCGAAGATCTGTCTCAGGTGTCGCACTTGTCACTCTTAACCTTTAGGCACTCTCACTGAGCATATGTTTGTCTTGTTGGTTTGAGGTGTCTTTTCATCGATTCATGCTAAGTGTGTGATCACAATGTCGTGTAGGTACAAGTTCACTTGCTCTTACACTTATCCATTTTTCCTATAAATATTTCGACTAGACAACCCTCCTTCAACTGGACCCAGACTGAGTTGCACTGCGTAGTCTCAGCTCTCTGTGACTCTACTCTTATACCCAAAACTGTGCAGAGATTGAGGCTATCCTCTGGGGTAGCCTACACTGCAAAATCCTGTAAGTGAGCAAGCTGACTATCTCCTAGAACTACGCAAAATTTGTCCCCGAGTCTGATCCAATCTATGCTTCTCGCAAGATCACTCATCAATCTTCCCTCTAGTCTACCATAAATCTAAATTGCATTGTGACCTTGAGGTGCACTTCTCTCCACAACTGCGTAGACATGCCCAGTTTCCTACCTTGCACTTCCTGTAGAAACTACACAGTCATGTGAGTCAGGCCTCTGCTGCCTGACACTAAATTGTTCCAAGAAATTGTGCATATCTGACTAGCAAGCCACCCTGCTGGCTTGTTTTGCTCTGTCCCTGAAAATTGCATACTTTTGACTGGCACTCTCCCTGTTTCCCTAATCTGCATTCATCCTAGAAACTATTCAAATGTGTCAGGAAGGCCCCTGTTGCCTATCTGACACTGTCCCTCAAAACTGCGCAGTTGTGACTAGTATCTCCCTGCAGCTCGATCCAACCTTTCTTTGGAAAACTGCACAAAAATTTTTGTCACTGCCTCTTGATGCCCACTCTGTCTTCCTTGGAGAAACTGCATAAATTCCTAGCTGGACCCTCGAATAAACTTCCCAGTCCTCATTGTGAAAACTGCATAAATTTCTGAGTAGTTCCTCCCAACACCCTGCCTTGTCTTCCTCCTAGGAACTGTGCAATTCTTCCCTGCTAGGTTCTACCTTGCACCTATCACTGTTGTCCCAAATTACACAAATATTCCTCCCAATGACATATGCACATTTTTTCCCAACAGTGCTCCGAAGCCTCTCATCCTAGCCTAAGTTGTGCTCTGCACAGTTTCAATACCTTTTCCTCCCTCCCAGTCACCTGCACCCGAAATGGAAAACAATGCATCATGCTATACTAGGAGATTTTTGAATTTGATTTTGTCTCATCATGAGTGATTGACAGAATAGGTACATTGATGAAACATGGCATGAAAATGAATGGGATGAAGAAGGAGTGCATGTTATAAGACTTGCTCGTAGTTGAACGAATGTACGAAGCACATCGAGTAGCAAGCGAAAGGGACACATACACGTGAACCATCAATAAAAGACCAAGAGCATCGAAGACCCCGCAACACTTTGCCTTGTGGAGGTGAAGACATAACACACCGATAGCACATCCATCACTCAGCAGCGTACCATCTCGGCATGGACACCACAGTTAGCCAGTACATGTCAACAGTTTCATGTCGAGTTGTGTCATGAATTGTCTCGGCCACATTACTATTATGGGCCATACTTGTTGTAATCAAATGTAATGTAATGTGAAAGTCCAAGAGACGCACATATGAAGTTGACAAGTCACGTCAGTTGAAAATTCATAGGAAGTTGAATGGTCATGAGGGATGTCCTAGAGTCACGAGGTTCAAGCATCACCCTTTGCTATATATACCCCCTCATTGTATGAGCAAAGGAATTTTCACCTTGGCTGCTCCCACTTCGCCTTGAAAGTATATAGTTTGTTCTTTGAGGAGTGAGGAGTGGCTCCAATGTCCCACTACTAGGCTAGTGATGTATGGTCTATAGATGTGTCTTGGAACTTTTTCTTAATTCAGAAGCCTGTCTCAGGCCAGCACATTTTAACAAATGTTTTGTATCCATTTGCAAGACTATTCTTTAAACGTTTGTAATGCATGTTTTCTTAACCTGTACTAAGATAGTTGAACTACTTCAGTTATTTTTGTACTTACATTGTTGATGATGTGTTGTATTTTTTATCACTATTGTCTTGCCCATGTGGACTACTCCATTGGACATTAGACATACCGTTCTTGTTTTCCTTGGTTATAATGACTGTCACCTCCATGTGGACTACTCCGCTGGATGGTGTACGTGTTTTCCCTACAATTTGGTTTTAACGATTGACGCATCTATTGTGGACTATTCCACTAGATGCTAGACATACCCTTGTTGTTTTCACGTGTCTCTCCCTGGGTGGTACTACTACCTCTCATCTAGAGGCTCACTTTTACCCTCTACATTACAGTAAGAGAACCTGAACACAAAGTTACATTATGCACTCACCAGGCATACTCACCTCGCTTTTGTGAAGTTACAAGCATAACACTCTCACATGCTGAACAACAAGAGCTAAGGTAAATCTCTAAGATAATGGAAACCAAGCCATCGTACTGGATAGGACTCCTACACCAAATGGTGTGAGGTATATTTGGGACTTCATACTAGGGAGATCCCCTGAATGTTGGTGGGTCCAACACTGTAAACATTTTGGGCACTAGAAAGAGGACTGGCAATATTTTATTGTTGAATTTCCTCGCAATCCCATGTATTTATCATCTGGTCAAGGAAGTAACATGAACTCCCTCTCTCCCACACGCAACTCTGAAGTTGGTTACTCCTCACCTCCCAGAAGCGAACAAGAAATTTCATATCATCACACTAGTGTTGTATGTCCCATCACCTGTTAGTTTTTTAAGGCTGTTGGACTGATTCCAGGAGTACATGCTCTTCCCTCTTCGCAGAGGAAGAAAAATACTACACCCACAAGAGTGGTAGTCTCATATGTTGAAGAATTAACCCTCGCCACACTTGAAGAGCTGGCAGAAGTTGTTAAGAACGAAGAGGAAACTCACTTTTTCCTAGAAGGAGAATACATTAACAACTTACTCTTGGGCTCAGGTTTTGGTGGAGGCAGCAGAGGGGAAGGCAGTGGAGGAGTCGGAGGCAGAGATGAACCAACAGATTCAAAGATTGAACCTTCAGATTCAAAAGAAGAGGAGGAGGATGAAGAAGAGGACAATATGGTTGATCAAAATATGGAATGGATGACATAGGACCCATTGTCACTCCAGGGTGTCTTTCACAAGATGCCAATACATGCAAAGAATTTGTTAACAAAGTATCACCCTGACAGAAGAGTGAAGGCAGAAGATCATCTAGACATGTTCTACCTACATATGCAGACACTTGAGGTATGTTATGACGATGTTGCATGTAGATTGTTTCCATGTACCTTAGATGGTAGAGTAGTTGTATGGTACCATTTCCTTCCTGTCAACTCCATTCAAAACTGGGGGATGTTCAAGAGAATTTTTCTTGAGAAATTTGCTGAGGACAAAACCCCCACCATGTTGTTAAAAGATTTGGGTAGTCTCGAGATGGAGTAGAAAGAAAAAGTGAAGGATTTTAACCAAAGTTTTAACCATATCTTGAACAAGTTCACTGTAGACACTAAACCTCATGACACCATCACATTTGACTACTACATGTATGCACTGCTGACCAGTATTGTGCAGTTCGTCAAGTGAGCTACGAAACCAACACTTTTAGAAAAATTCCAAGAATAAATTGATGTAGAGAAAGACTTGTGCACTATTGAAGTCATTGTAGATGATGAAATAGCTAAGGACTCCAAAGACATGGGCAAGAGGTCTCAGACTGATGTGAGTAAGGTAAATGAAAAGGAAGCAAGTGAAAATGAGAACCTTACTCATCTCCTTAAGACCTTGACAACCAAAATGCCTGAACTTAAGCAACGGACGACCGAGACAGCTGTGAGTAGCAAACCTCCTAAATTTGTGTAGAGGAAGAATGTGACATCAAGTAGTAGCACAACCACCTTGTAAAATCTGTGCAGAGCTCCCATGTTTTGTTCCAAGTGGACCAAATTGCAAAGGATCACTATTGCGTGATCCACGAAGAGTGACATTTAGAGAAGTATTGTCCATAATGGAACCGAGCTATGAGCATTATGGCTTTAAGGTTGGTTGATCATCTTAAATCCAGTAAGCATGTTTAGGCAGAGGATGAAGATGAAGAAGAAGATGTTGCATCTGATAAAGCTCCAAGTTCTGGGCATTTTAATTAACATGTATCAATGTCTTAATGCTTCCTGGACGAAAACAACCACTTAGAAGGAGCCCCCAAAGTAGAAAAGTCGATACAACTTGAGAAGTCAAGGGGCTCCCACTGTGTTTGAGATACCAAAATAAAAATTTAAACAATTTCTCAAAATAGTTGATCCACCGGCCTCAACAAAGAAAACACAAAGCAAGTCTAGGAAGACAACTACAACAAAAGATACGTCCATGAGCAGCAAACTCCAAAACACTCCACTGGACAGTACAAACACAAGTCTCCCCTTGGAAAACTCAGTGAGTCTTCCCACCTTGGATTACAATATTGTTGAAGACATGAAGAAGACTCATGCAAACATTTCTCTGTACAAGCTAACCAAGCTCACAAGTCAGTGGGATATTCTTTTACTCGCACTAGGGAAAACCTCCACAGACAATGTTGCCTCTTCCAGCAAGGGACCAAGCAAGTCTCCTGGATCACTCGCATTTGTGCTCAACGTGCTTTGCATGGAATAATCAAACTCGCTCTGCCCACCATTTTTATTATCATTTGAAATATTCGACTTCAACATCCACAACTATTTGGTTGACTCTGGCGCATCAGTCAATGTCATGCCACTCTCCATTGCTAAATAGATCAATGCGCAATGGAGTATTACAATTGCACAGATCATCCAACTTGAATGAACATGTGTACCATCCATTGGTGAACTCCGAGATATGATCATCCGTTATCATCTGACAGACGAGTTCATCAATGCATTAATATCGTGAGTGTCGACATCTCGAAAGCATATGCCTTATTTCTCAACAGAGACTGGTCTAGTAAGTTGCAAGGATATTTTTCTACAGACTGGTCACACTTATGGCTTCCTTACCAGGGCAGAAACAACTAGATCCGAGAGTTTTCAGAGAGATATATGAAACATAATGTTACTCCCTTGAACGATCAAAATGAACTGTTGGCTTTTGCAGAACTTCTATTTGGAAATTGCTTTTTGGAAACGCAGTTGGGTTGTTATCTTGTACAACTGAGCCCCACCCCACCAAATACATAGTTGGGTCTCCTTCCTTGCCCAACTGACAGAAATGAAACATGTACAATAAATTGTAACAGTAGTAGCAGTAGTGTTAGCAGTACTAGCGCAGAAAGCGAACCTTGTACAGATGACTTGTAGACCTTGTCTTTCGATGGATCCAAAACACAGGATGTCTCTGGAACCGGGTGTGTTTTGATGGACCCAAGGCAAAGGAAACACTTAGTCTCAAGTCACTTGGAGTTCGAGTGCATGAACAATACTTTTGAATATGAAGCACTCGTTTTAGGCTTGCAAAAATCCCTCAGCCTCAACATTGTTATGCTGAAAGTGGTAGGTGATTTAGAGATTGTGGTACGTCAGGTATGTAACACCATACACTTTGTTTCACCTCATCTGAAGAGTTACCAACAAGAGGTATGGTGACTTATTTCTAATTTCTAAGATTTCAATATCATCTATGTACCAAGAATGTGTAACGCAAGTGAAAATTCTTTGGCAAATGCAGCTGTTAGGATGACACCGCGTAGGGATATATTTTCTATTGAAATTTTGTATAAGCCATATGTCCCTAACAACATCACTAATTGATGTGTTTTTGATGATGATGAACAGATATTGCATTTAATGGCCAATGCTGACGTCTTCATGGACACAACGATAGACGAAGATGCGCACGAGCAGTCTCTATAGGTTTTAAACTCGTACAAAAATTCTAAAACACAGAAAATGAACAATGTGAGAGCATAACACATAAAACACATATACACAAAGATTTTCCCCTAGATCCCGAAACTGAGACTACCAGATTGATTTTTCATTATGTTCCTTTCAATGTTACAATACATATATATATATATATATATATATATATAGACATGCCGAAGCATCCAATACCATGGATCAAAAACCATCACGTCCAAAACCATGTGTGAAAACCATGCACAAAACCATAGGTAGGTCCTCCCAACCTAATATAGGGTCCAAAAAAAATTCCCCAGGGCGTTACCCCAGACCCCATAGAGTGGGGCTACCCACCCCCCTCAAACCCCTTGTGACCCCCCTCACTATGCAATCGGCACAATGAAGGGGGCGATCCGTCCCCCCTCTAACCCCCCGGTTAACTAGGGTAGCTAGTCATGGAAAGATATAACACAACCCAACGTTCTCCCACTTGTTGTTTTCTTTCCACAGGGGGCCACATGAGAGCTTAGTCATTTATCCAGCCCTACAACGCCCATTTTTTTATCTACACTAAGAGAACTTCTCAAAGCTCACAGATTTTGTCAATGCAACTGTAATATTCTTCAAAGTGTCCACCTTTACCAGCAACACTTTTCTGTCTTCTTTCATATCCCTCAAAAAATGATACTGAACATCAATGTACTTTGTCTTTGAATGATAAGTAGCGTTCTTTGCCAAGAAAATTTCACTTTGGCTATCACAGTCTATCCTTATAGCTCCCTGTACTGACCCCATACTTCAACAAAATCTCTGCAACCAAACTGCTTCCTTGCTTGCATGAATGGCAACCATGTATTCTGCCTCTGTAGTTGATAGTTCCACCATAGATTGTTTCTTACTCATCCAACTGACTGCACCTCCAAATAGGTTAAACACATACCCACTTGTAGATCTTCTCTGATCCAGATCTCCAGCCCAATCTACATCAACAAAGGCACGAATATCTAAAACTCTGTCCAATCCTGGTCTTCCTTGGTAGCACAAACCATAATCACTAGTGCCACACAAATACCTGAAAACCCGCTTCACTGCTGTCCAATACTCCTTTCCTGGTTTTGACATAAACCTGCTCAATACTCCCACTGCATGTGCAATGTTTGGTCTAGTATAGACCATTGCATACATCAGGCTACCGACTGCAATTGCATATGGAACATGGGACATGTCCTCTTCCTCTTCTTGTGTCTTGGGACACTGTTCATCATATAACTTTACACCAACAGGAATAGGAACCTTCATCGGTTTACTATCTTGCATATTAAACCTCTGCAGTATTGTCTCGACATAATTCCTTTGGTTTAACTAGAGTTTCCTCTTTGCCCGATCTCTTTTAATTTCCATGCCCAAAATATAGTTTGCAACACCAAGATATTTCATGTCGAATTTGGAGGACAATTGGGTCTTCAAATCCTAGATAATTTCTTTTTCATTTCCAACCAACAACATATCATCCACATACAAGACCAGATAAATAAAATGGTCACCAATTAATTGAAAATACACACAGTGATATTCTTTGCTTCTAGTGAAGCCAAGTCCCCGTATAAATGTATCAAATTTCTGATACCACATCCTTAGTGACTGTTTTAGCCCATACAAAGACTTCTTTAACTTGCATACCAGTTCTTTCCTACCCTTCACCACAAAGCCTTCAAGTTGCTTCATGTAGATCTCCTCTTCCATATCCCCGTGGAGAAATGTTGCCTTCACATCCATCTGTTCTACCTCAAAATCAAAAGCAACGAAAATAGATAAAAGTAATCTAAGAGAAGATACCTTGGCAACAGGAGAAAAAATATCACCAAAATCAATTCTCGGCACCTAGGAATAACCTTTTTCTACCAACTGGGCTTTGTATTTCTCCACTTTTCCTTCTGCATTTGTCTTCTTCTTGAACAACCATTTGCTGCCAATGGGTTTCCTTCCAGCTGGCAATTGCACTAGATCCAAAGCCTCAATTTTGTGCAAAGATTCCATTTCATCAACCATGGCCTCTTTCCATAGTTTTCCATCCTCTGAATCCACTACTTCCTTCACAGTTCTGGGATCATCATCAGTAATAGATAAAGAAAAATTTGAACAGAAAGCAGATGGACTATACCTTTTTGGTTGCCTTCTTTCTTGAACTGATCTTCTCACAACTGGAGTTTGTGGCTCTTCATCTTCTGATTCCTCTTCCGTTGTAGAGTCTGATTCTTCCTCCTTTAGCTCAAACTCTATATTCTCAGGTTCCTTTAAAGGGACTTCATGTTTAATAAAAATTTTCACCTCTCTAAACACCACATCCCAGATGTACACAACCTTCCTTGTTACTAGGTTCCAAAGCTTATAACCCTTTAAACCATCCTTATACCCAATAAAGATGCACTTTTCAAATTTAGTATCCAACTTTGTTCTTTTCTCCTTTGGAACATGTACATATGCATCACATCCAAATACCCTCAGATGTGAAAGAGAGGGTTTCTTACTAGTCCATACCTATTGTGGAGTCTTAGCCTCCAGTGCTGATGAAGGTGATCTGTTGACCAGGTAACATGTTGTCTCCACCGCCTCTACCCAAAATGCTTGTCCTAACCCGACACCACTGAGCATCCTTCTTGCACTTTCCATCAACGTCTTGTTCATTCTTTCTGCAACTCCATTTGGCTCAGGTGTATATGGAGTAATCTTCTGTTGTGCTATACCACACTTCTTACAGAAGTCTTCAAATTCCTTACTGCAAAACTCTCCACCGTTATCTGTCCTCAACACCTTTATCTTGTTTCTCTGTTTGGTTTTCCACTAGAGCCTTAAATTCTTTAAACCTTTCAAAGACTTCAGTTTTCTTCTTGAGGAAATATATCCATGTATTCCTTGAGTAGTCATATATAAATGATACATAGTACACAGAATTACCCAATGATGGAACTTTCACAGGTCCAAACACATCATTCTGCACAAGATCTAATATCTGTTTCGCCCTCTTACCACCAGAAGGGAAAATCACCCAATTCTGCTTCCCATATACGCAATTTTTACAAAAATCAAAAATCGAGAGAGCTATTACTCATACCTTCTACCATACCTTTACCATGAAGTATTCGAAGGCCCTTCTCTCCAATATTTCCAAGCCTTTGATGCCATAGCATGGTCTTCTCTCCATAGACCACTAGATTTTCTACTCCACTTTCAGGAACCACAAAACTATTGCACCCATCAACAACAGTGCTACCTTGTAGCTTGTACAGAGTTCCAATCTGAACTCCCTGTATCAATACCAATGCTCCCCGAACCATCTTGCAGGTATCTTTCTCGAACATTGTTTTTACACTTGCATCATCCAACTTGCTTATGGAAATCAGATTTCTGGCTAATGCAGGAACATGTAAAACACCCAGAAGTGTTCTAATCCTTCTACCTTGCAACATCAACTTTACTTTTCTGCGACCAACGATTCTAGCCTTCCTGTCATCCCCCAAGAAGACATCACTACCATCATATTTCTCATATTCGCAAAACCACTCTCTATGGGGAGTGAAGTAAAAGGATGCACCTGAGTCAATCAACCATGCCTCATGATCTACATGTGTACTTGAAGAAGCCATCCCCTCCGTCATCTGAGGTGGTTTTCGCCTCTGTAGGAAGAGCATCATCAGATCCCTTTCCTTTGTTAGGAGCTTTAGATTTACAGTCCCTTTTGTAGTTCCCTTCCTTTCTGCATTTTCAGCACACCACCTTTACAGGTTTTCTTGAATATATAGATCTCCCTCTAGATTTAGATCTCCCACTCGATGACTTATTTTTGTTTCTATTCTGGGACCTTCCTCGTACGGACAAGGCATCACCATTATGGCTCTCCATATTTTTCTGTCTCATCTCCTCCGTCAGCAAGGATGAGACTATTTCAGCAAACTGCAAGGCAGTTGCATTGCTACCTATTGCAATAACTAGACTATCCCACAAAGGTAGAAAACACAACAAACTAATGCATTTATCTTCATCTAAAATTTTAATATCAACAAGTAATAACTGAATTACCACAGTATTAAATGTGTTTATATTCTTTGTCATCGAGTCTCCATTCTTCATCCTCAGGTTATACAACTTTTTCTGTAGGAACAATTTATTCACCAGAGACTTAGATTGGTACAAAGTCCCTAACTTGTCCCACAAATCCTTCGTCGTAGCTTCCCCTAATACATTCAACAATACTATATCTGAGACACACAATCGTATTATGCTCTTTTCCTTCTGATCCAACTTCTTCCATTCTTCATCAGACACTCCCATTGGTTTAGTACACAAATCTACCGCGATCCACTGATCTTTATCCACCAACAGATCCTCCATCTTGAGTTTCCACAACTCAAAAATATGACCATTAAATTTCTCGATCTCTATCTTTCCACTGCTCGCCATCTCCTTTCACCACTTGAATCAATCCCGCAGATCTCCCACTGAACAGGGTCTACCACAGGCTCGAGCGAAACCCCTCAGCAACAAAGGGGTCCCCTTGAAGCCAAAACAACTTTGATACCAAATGTAGGTTTTAACCCCATACAGAAATTACCTGCATACGAATTCTAAAACACAGAAAATGAACAATGTGAGAGCATAAGACATTAAACACATATACACAGAGATTTTCCCCTGGATCCCAAAACCAGGACTACCAGATTGATTTTTCATTATGTTCCTTGCAATGTTACAATACATATATATACATGCCGAAGCATCCAATACCATGGACCGAAAACCATCACGTACAAAACCATCTTCGAAAACCATAGGTAGGTCCGCCCAATCTAATATAGGGTCCAAAAAAATTTCCTCGGTGCGTTGCCCCAGACCCCATAGAGGGGGGCTACTTGCCCCCCTCAAACCCCCTATGACCCCCCTACTGCACAATCGGTGCAACGAAGGGGGGGCTCCACCCCCCTCTAATTCCCCGGTTAACTAGGGTAGCTAGTCGTGGAAAGAATATAACACAACCCAACAGTCTCTGCAAGACACAACTGATGACAATAAAGGAAACCTCATCCCCAAGGGTGTGGTTTCACTCAAGAAGTTATATGACTTGAAGAACCACTTCAAGGGGCCCAGGAACACTAAAACCCACAGTTCCACATTGATGCACGAATAGATTAATTTGGGAACAGACAGAGATCCGAAGTTCGTAAATCTTGGTATGTGTTGCACACCAGAAGAGCGGCAAGCCTTTGTCTTCCTGTTTAGATAGTACCGTGATGTATTCGTGTGGACATACGATGACTTGAAAACATATGACATGCGAATAATCCAACACATCATTCTGATCAAAGAAGGGGTCAAGCCATTTCAGCAGAAGCTCAAAAAAGTCCATACGTCACTTGAAACCCTCATACAGAAAGAATTGAACAAGTTGTTGGGTGCTTGGAACATTTACAAGGTTTTTCATTCTACTTGGGTTTCAAACTTACTTCCCGTGAGGAAGAAGTATAGGGAGATCTGCCCGTGTGTATATTTCTGAAATCTTAATCGTGCCTCGAACAAAGACAACTACCTAGTGTTGTCTATGGACCACATCTTGTAGACAATATCTGGAGCAGAAATGTTTTCTCTACTTGACGGTTTTTCCAGATATAACCAAGTTCTAGTAGAAGAACCTGACAGGCTTAAAACTACATTCTGTACCAAGTGGGGTACGTTCACTTATCGAAGAATGCCATTTGGGCTGGTAAACATAGGCACAACTTTTCAGCGCACTATGGACATCACCTTCCATGGGCTCATTGGACAGAGCATGGTGGTCTACCTTGATGACGTAATAGTTTTTTTCCGAAAAACGGGTAGACCACCTGTGCCATCTCAAGAAGATCTTTGAGCGATGTCACAAGTACAGGATATCCTTGAATCCCAAGCAGAGCATCTTTTTAGTGTCGGAGGGGAACCTCCTTAGGCATATCATGGTCAAGAGTGGGATCAAGGTTGATTCAGACCAAGTTCGG
This sequence comes from Pinus tabuliformis, assembly GCA_031772625.1. NCBI lineage: Eukaryota > Viridiplantae > Streptophyta > Pinopsida > Pinales > Pinaceae > Pinus > Pinus tabuliformis. The sequence goes on along the minus strand of CM062814.1, from coordinate 693,583,497 downwards.
ACCATCACGCAGATTCCTCATCCAGTGAACAAGAAAATTATGCAGTCCTTCTTGGAGAAGATCAACTTCCTCCGAAAGTTCATCTCAAATTATGCATAGATAGTTAAACTTATCTGAGATATGATCAAGAAGGACGCAGTCTACAACTAGGGAAATAAGGAAAAGGATGCATTCACCTGTATCAAGTAGGTGATAGAAGATGCACCTGCGCTATATAGCCTAGATTACAACAAGGATATCTTGCTTTATACTTTTGCTTTTGAACTTCATTCGCTGTAGTGCTCACTCAGAAGGATGAGCTAAAAAATGAATGTACCATATCCTTCATGAGATTGAGCATGCAAGGACCTGAGCTCAACTATCTCGTCATGGATATACAAGCATACCCAGTATATGAGGCAGTGGAACACTTCATACCCTACCTTGTTGAAAAATCATTGCATAGTCTTTGTGTCACATCCAACAGTTAGATCGTTGCTTGATTAGCAAGAGTTGGGTGAAAGACGTGTGAACAAGATGACAAGACTGCAAGAATATGATCTTGATATCAAGCCAGTTCACACTATAAAGGGTCACAGTCTCTGCAGACTTGCAGCAGAAGCGGTACACACACAAGAGGAAGAAGAAGATCTCGATGGATGGGAGCAAGAAATCGATATGTATAATGTAGAGCGAGTACCACCCCCTTCGTACAACAACGCTTGGTATGAATAAGTGCACCAGTACCTTGAGAACGACACCATTCCCTCTCACTTTTCCATGAGGCAGAAGAGGGAACTCTAACTAAAAGACTTATCTTACCAGTTGGCGCATGGAATGCTTTACAGAAAGCACAACAATGGAATTTTGCTCATGTGCCTGGAAGCATAGGATTCAGAAAGAGTATTACGTGATCTTCATGATGGACCATCCAAAGGTCACTTTGCAGGTAACACAACAGTGCATAAATTCATGAGTCAGTTTCTATATCCCCACATTGTTCAAAGATGCACACACTTATGCCCGCAACAATGCACCGACAGAACTCGAAGATCAGCAGCCCTGTTGCAACCTATTGCAGTGGATGAACCATTCCAATATTGTGGCTTAGACATCATTTGAGAAATCTTCCCACATTCATCAAAGCATCACCGCTACATTCTAACTTCTACATATTACTTCACGCGGTGGACAGAAGAAGTTCCCCTAAAACAAGTGAATGACTAGGATGTCATCAACTTCCTTCAACAGAACATCATTTCGAGTTTTGGCGTTACTGTATCAATTGTTTTTTATAATGAAACTTACTTCTCTTAGCTAAAACTTTATGATTTTTCATTGCAATATGGTATTGTGCTTAAGCATTTAGCTAACTGCTACCCACAGGGAAATGGTCTTGCCAAATCTACAAACAAAAATCTCATTTGCATCATAAAAAATACCATTTACTTTGAACAGTGAAACTGGAATTCTGCTCTGGTGAATGCTCTTTGGGCTAACCGAGTTACACCCAAACCCTCTCTGAACACATCTCCATAATTCCTAGTATACGGAAAAGAAGCCATCCTCCCACCAAATATCTACTTTCTTGCTCTCTAGTTATCCCAATAATCCCAAGCCAAGTCGTGTCTATTAGTTTAGCATAGGATGGACACATTACTTGAGTTATAGGAAGAACAGATGAAAGAAAAAGAAAAAAAATCACTCCACTAGAACCGCATCAAGAGATGGTTCGATAGAAAGTCTGCAAGGAACACCAGATTCATTGTGGGTGACTTAGTCTTGAAGTGGGATAAACCCCACGAAGACTGTTGAAAATAGCAACAAGAAATGCTAAAAATAACATTGCTATAGATAGCATTTCAGGATATATTCCAATTTTAATTTGTCCTTGAATTCAAATTGAGAATTAAAATTTGAATTTAGTCTCACCAACTGTTTGAAAAATAATTAATTAATTCATCTTGAGTTAATTAGTTGGAGAAATTCAAACATGAAATCTTTGTGAAGACATGCAACAATTATCCCTTTGATTGAGGAAGTTATCCCTTAATTAAGGAGATAAGGATGAGTTGTATTTGAGTTGTAATTAGTTAGGTCAGTTAACTGAGTTAAGTCCAATTAAATTAGTTCCAAATAGTTTTTGGAACTAATTGTGAGTTCAGTCAGTTAATGCATGCATGCATGCAACTAGTTTTCTCCAGATAACTGAATATTCTCTCATAAATAACCAATGCATGTCAGTTCAGACAAATACCCAGTTTAGATTAAAGGCAGGGAGAGTGTACTATCAGTTGCTAGAATATTACCATGTGGATATCTCTTGCATGCAGAAGGAATTCATTCCTTGAGGATTGCGCAGTTACTACAGAGGTCAGAGCAGTGTGTGAGGTGAGAATCACACAAGTTATAGCTGGAGGACCCAGGAGAAACTAGAAAGGGAATAGGAGGCTTGGAGGATAGAGGAGAAGGCATATGTGTTGTCTATTCTGTCTATGAGCAGTAGTGAGGGATTGTACTGAGAGTTGGATAGCTTGAGAGCTAAAGCTTTGTGTAATCCTGAGATATTTCCACTTGTATGATAATACAGATGGCAGGGTTTTTAGCTAAGGCTTTCCCAGGAACTAATTGTGAGTTCAGCCAGTTAATGCATGCATGCATGTAAATAGTGTTATCTAGATAACTAAATATTCTCTCATAAATAACTCATGCATGCCATTTTAGACAAAGACCCAGTTGAGATTAAAGGCAGGGACAGTATACTATCAGTTGCTAGAATATTCCAATGTGAATATCTCTTGCATGCAGAAGGAATTCATTCCTTGAGGATTGCACAGTTACTACTTGGTATTAGAGGCAGGTTATCAAATAGGAGAAACTGCGCAAGGAAATAGGAGGCTTGGAGGATTGAAGGAAGGCATATGTGTTGTCTATTTTGTCTATGAGCAGCAGTGAGGGATTGTACTGAGAGCTGGATAGCTTGAGAGCTAAATCTTTGTGTAATCCTGAGATATTTCCACTTGTATGATATTACAGATAGCATGGTTTTTAGCTGAGGCTTTCCCTGGAGTATTATTTTGTGTTTCATGTGTGATTGAATCTTCTTCTCTATTATATATGTTATGTTTGATCTTTCTCAAAATCGATTAAGCTTCTGCAAGTTTGATTGTAGAAGTAGATTAAGTATTTTACTTTAGTACATTGCATAATCAGTTTAATCTACAGTTAGAATTTCTACATGGTATCGAAGCCAAGTGATCAGAGCTGTGAACATCATATTGAGAAGGGAAAAGTTTGAAGTTTGAAGTTCTTGATTGCAACAAAATTGATTTCTTATCACATCTAAAAGGGCTTTCAATGGCTTGAGACTCGAGTATTCCCTGGATGGAAGCTCGAATTACATAGCATAGAAGGATCGCATTGAAGTGGTATTAGAAGACAATGGTTTGAAGGACTTCATTGATCAAGAAGTCCCCAAGCCAGCAACAGCTAATGCCTAAGAATTGGCGGAATGGAAGAAATGTGTGGCGAGAGCGAGGATGATTCTTCTGGAGGGAGTTTGAGACCATATTGTCTCGAGTCTCCATGGGAAGGAGACTTTGTTTTCAATGTGGAAGACATTGAAGGACCTGTATCAGAACAACAACGACTAGAGGAAGCTGGCATTGAAGGACAAGCTTCAAAAAATCAAGTGTGAAAAGGGTGACACAATTTCTACATATCTAAACAAGCTCACTACCTATAGATATGAGCTTGGAAGTGTAGGAATCACAACAACCAATGATGATATGGTGAGTCTTTCTCTCCTCGGTCTTCCTAAGTGTTATAGACATTTTTGGGCACTCAACCTGAATCATACATGCCCATAAACCAAGGGCTCCTAAGTCCCTAAAAGTGTTTCTTGACACCCTAAAGGAGCAAGGTCAGCTGATTACATCATCTCCCAAAAGTTCTCCATAGAAAAATGCTCAAAACTGGTCAAAGTTGGACCATACAGACTACCTAGGGCAGAGGGTGTGATGCATCTCACCTACTCAATGTAAAGGGTGCGATGCATACTAGAAAGCCCTTCTGTAGGGTGCGATGGGTGAGAGTAGACAAATGGCAGAGACAGTTTGCAAGGTGGATCGTCATGGAATCTTCCAGAAACTCATCCTTGTGACACTTGCCTCTCTGAATTCGCCCAGGTGTTATAGACATTTTTGGGCACTTCAACCCCAAGCATAAAATGTCCATAAACCAAGGGCTCCTAAGTCCATAAAAGTGTTGTTCCAACCCCTAAAAGAACAAGGTCAACTGATTACAGCTTCTCCCAGAAGTTCTCCATGAAAAACTACTCAGAACTGGTCAAAACTGGACCATTTCACCTGCTCCATAGGCAAAGTGCGTTGCATCTCACCTAAATACACACAGTGGGTGCGTTGCATTTCAAAAAGCCTTCTATGGGGTGCGATGGGTGAGAAGGGACAAATGGCAGTGTCAATCCGCGAGGTGGAGAAGCATGGAATCTTCCAGAAACTTCTCCTGTGACACTTGCCTCTTTGAACTCAACCAATGATGAGTAAGAGATCATCAATCTCCAAGTGGAAGCAAGAAATATCAGAGGGAAGACACTAATCAAATCACAAGCTGACTCATCTCCCTTACAGACATCTATATATGGATCCCTCATCCTAGAGATCCAGAGGCTGGAATTTGGCATATTGTAAGGAATTGTTGTTAGTTTCTTGAGGTAACATCATAGTGTTGGGTGATATAAGATTTTCATGAGGTGAAGAAGGGCTTACTTGCTGAGAGGATGATGCTGGGTCAGAACAATTGGTTGTAACTCTCTTGGCTCTTTCTTGATTATCAATAAAGCTATTCAAGTTTTCCTCCATACTCTTGTGTGATTTATGTTTTATGCATTTGTATGGTCAATTTACATCTGATCCTAGATTGTTTATGATAATAGATCTATGTTCTCGTATAGTGTTATGCTGCTTTGATTCTACAGGTACTCTGTGAAGCTGGGTATACAAGAAAGCAAGTAGCAAAAGACTATCAGAAGAGAGAGGAATCGAGCAAGGAACCAAGCGCAAGACAGAGGTTGGTCTCCTTTATTCTTCTCTCATCTATCTTTCATAAAGGAAAACGAAAGTAGTTTTACTTTGTTTGTTTCTAAGGTAGCTACCAGCCTTAGTGGGATTAGCAGTTCTGCATAGACACTTTTCCCTGTAACAAAATGGCGACTCCACTGGGGAACGAATAGATTGATTGTTTATCTACATTTGTTTACTTTATAAACTTACAGATGGAGCCTGAAGTCAAGCCAGCTAGCCTTCGAACTGCATTTGCTATGCAAGTGCAAAGTAGATCAACGCTGCTTCAGTCAATCTCCGGGTTTTGTTTATGAATTAAACAATTGATTTACAAGCTTTCTAATTGCCCTCGTGGTGGCTCTAGTAACCTCCTTAGATCTACCCCTATGATTGATTTACTGATTACCACTTGCTCGGCCAAAATCCCTGAACTGAACTGCAAACTGTGACCCGGAACCCAATCAAAGTCTCGTCCCTGGTCCAGCGCACTGTCTGTTCTGTGAATCTCAAATTCAGCGCACTTCCCGAGTGTAGTAGGTGCGCTGCATTTCAAATTCACTGTGTTACAGGTGCGCTGATCAGACTAGGCATTGTTCCTAAATTTTGGTTTCTGTGTTCACTCTTTTCAGATCTATTCAAGAGTTTTGCTGCCTGTAGTCAGTACACCTCTGTTTGAAACCCCTTTCCTTGCTGTTATTCCGCCTCCATTGTGCAAAGAACTGTAAATGTTTTTATGTATTTGTTGAGTCATTTTCAGTTCTCCTTTACAAAGAAGTAATGTAATTGTACTGTCGTTTCTTGATTTGAAAGTGTCGCAAGTGTCGTTTTCAGTCATAGAAGAGAATCTGATTGTTCTTGATAGTCGATTACCCTGTTACTATTGTATTTGATCTTAATTAGTAGTTTTTCTAGTGTCGAAAGCAAGTTTTCATTTCCAAATCGCAAGGTGTTGTCATTGTCTTCATTTTGATTTTGAAAAGAAATTTGTTAGTAATTGTCGCTTTGAAAAATAATTCATATTTGCGCATTAGCTTTCTTTTCATCATTCACATATTAAGAAGGCTGAAAACAAATACATGCATGTGCATTTGCATTTAGACTGTTTGATTGGTTTGATTTAGGACAGTGCATATAGTGTGTGCTCTTTGCTCTTTGTTGAAAGAATACTGTCTCTCTTTCCTTAGTAGCTATGATTTTCATTGCACAAAGAAGATAAAACGACTGTTTATCATCTTAGATTGCATTTTAGGAATTGTATATATACATCACGCAGTGAACCTGAAATGAAAATTTCTTAAGCAAGATCAACTATAAAATAAATTTAATGAATCTAACAACGCTTTGGAACCTAACGCACAACATCTAGAAGTCTAGGCTAGAGACGTATTCCGGCGTCGTAAAGCCTGGTAACTGTTGTTTTCACTGTTGGTTGGGTGATTCCTCCACTTTGAGACGATAAGTGCCAGTACGGACTTGTGCTCCCACGTACCGTCGAGTATATTTTGGGAGACCAAAATAGGCTTAATCCTTTATCCATAGGAAGACGTGTCTGCCACCCTATCGATCGCAATGCACTGAACACAGCATTCGGGAAGATTGACTGCCGTACCGTAAAAAGTATTCTGCAGTTTTGCAATTGGTTTGGTAATCCCTCTGTCTAGATTTCCAGAGCAGACCCTTTCGTTCCTTTTCAAACTCCTTAACGGAAAAGGTCCATCTGAGCACTTGTCACTTCAGGCTCATTAAAAATCGAAGGCGACTAGATTCATCTTTTGTTTTTTCTCGACTCTTAAAAATTGAAAAAACAAGTTGTGTCAAAGCCTCTAAAATTTATTTTAAACAGAATAATCATCACCTTTCCTACGTTGGTATTAGGTTGAGAAAATGGAGTCCACCAACCAAGAAATTCCCCTTGGAGGAAATCCTAGTCCCTTCTCCTCTTGGGGAGATGTGGGTGCACCCCATATGGCCACATTGTCGCTTCCAGGATTGACAATCGGCTTGCCCGTATGGTTTTTCTCAACCTCTGTCGTTCAGAACGCCGCAATTCCTGAACAATCGAGTCAGCAACTAGACAATTCCATAGTTATCCCCCAACCCTCTACTTCGTCCAATTCTTCCTCTCCTCCTTCCTCTTCGCTTGATGAGGCTGGTAAAGCCAAAAATCAAGTACCTAAGAAGAAGAAGGAAAAGAAGAAGAAAAGAAGAAGAAGAGAAGAAGAAGAAGGAGCCAAAGGCGAAAAGGGGCAACCAATTGTTGTCTAGCAAAAATCCACACACTACAATCGCCATGTGTCATTTGCAAAGGAGACTACTATCATAGATATTTTCCTTGCATCCCTCGGATCTTAAGGGACTGGTCTGCTCGTTTGCACAACCTGGTGTCGTCAACCTCTGATGATCATGTTGAAAACACACCGTCAACTAGTGAAAGTGAAGCCCCTGGACAAAAAGGAAAGTGCAAATTTCCTTGTAAACTGTGTGAAGGCGATCACGCCGTCCACCGTTGTCCCTTCTTAGACAAGGCTAAAAGAGTTTTGGACGATCGTCTGGTTTCACCATTACGACTCCCTCCTGGATATAAGAAACTCTTGCCGAGTCCATCACTAGTTGAAAATCTGGCTGACTCACCCAGGTGGTCGGCCGAAGCGTCTATCATTGAAGATAAATCATCTGAACCCATACCAGATGAAAGTCAAAAGGTCGAGGTGGCAGTTGACCCGGTCTTGCCTTCAGAGGTTCCATCTTCAGATGATACAGTCACCGAAGAGAACAAGGATGACACCGTCCAAATTCTTTTCGTAAACACAGACTCCGATGAACATGGGACAATTTACCCATTTGATTACCGCAGAAAGGAAGTTCGTCAGAGTCGTACCCGACCGTCTATTCGGTCCCACCTCCAAGCAACCTAGTTGTTTCCTTTGACTGGAATCTACTAGGCAGACACCGTTTACCAGCTAGTGTACCATTCCGAATCATTGCTCAAATATATAGGATGGTTATGGCCGGTACCATCATAGATGAAGGGGCTTCTGTGAATATCCTTTCCTCGACTGCTTGGAAAGCGCTTGGTTCGCCATCGCTTTTTCCTGAGATGAGAAATCTAACAGGCTTTGACAAAGGAACCAGTCGACCGTTAGGGATCCTTCCCAATGTGCCCATAACATTTAGAGGGAAAATCGTTCAAATGAACGTAATGGTAGTCCAAGGACCCCTGGATTATAATATACTCCTTGGAAGAGACTATATTTATTGCATGGGAGTCATTGTCTCATCACTCTTTAGAGTAATGTGTTTTCCGCACGAAGGAAGAATGGTCAAGCTCGTAGACCAGCTTTCATTTCCCGGTTCACACATGGCAAATAGTCATATACCATCCCTGAATGGTCTTTTCACGCAAGGAATGTCTCATAGATCCCCAGTCCATCCATCTGATGAGCACGAGTGATTTGGAGGACATGACTGAAACCCAGGGGGCATGCACCCTGGTCTACTTCGGCAGGAAAACTTCAGGTATAGGATAGGTTTCCGCGAGAGATATATGACTAGTCTGACACTCCCGTCCGTGATTGGAAAAGGGGGTTAGACTGGAATAAGATTCCTTTGTCAAAGTTATGTGGGTGGAGGTGTCTGTGCCACTCGCCTTTGTCTATTTCGGTAGGCATCGTTGAAGAAGTGTTTTATTTGCGGTGCAGATAAAAAAATCTTTGGCAACCTGAAAGAGGTAAGCCTTTCCTGATAAAACAAATGTTTTGTCTGTAGATTGAGGGGTGGCCTTGAAACTCTATTTTATACCTGGGGGCATGCAAACCTTTTGGCGTGCAAGCGAAGAGCGACCATTTATTTTTTTTTAAATTTGTAGGTCCTCTAACCCTTTAAACTCGTAGGATTGGTCGTTTCCTAACTTGCATAAAGAAAGGATGTGGGGCAAAGCTTTGGAAAATTGCCATTTTTATACATGAGACATCCTTATTATGCGACTGGATTAATCGAGCAGTTTTAACGCGGACTTCATGCTCGTTAAAAAATAAACATAAGCAATGAGCAAATGTTTCCCCCAGCGTTTAAGCTCAATAAAAAATGAACCAATTTCTGGTAAATAACTGTCGTGAATGGTACTTCAGCATTTAAAGCCTTGGTCGTGTTCTCATCATCACCTCCACTCCGTATTGGCCGATCATTCACCTCCATTTGATTGTTTACCCCTTTTGAGGAACAACTGCGAAGAGTGATTCTGCTAGCCATCCTTGTAACACTGTCGTGATTGGGAAATTCCAAACCTTACCTGGAATCAGCTGCTACCCAAATTTATCACTCGTTCCTCAAAGACGAGTCTCGTTTAAGCTCTTTTCAACTGAATCGTAAAATATGAAAAGGTTGCCGAGCCATTGGCCTCTCCAGCTCGTTAAAGTGACTGGAAGTGCTATCCCTCCTTTAGATTTTAATCTTTTTGGACCTGAGGGATTATTACACAAAAAGATCGAGCGCTTGTTTTGTTCGGCTCGTTAAAAGTATCGAAAATTCATCCCTTCTGTATTGTTTTATACTTTTTCAGACTTAAGGAATTAGATGACGAAAAAAGGATTTTTGGAGTTTCCTTTACGCCCTTTTCAGACTCTCTAAAATTGAAAAGGACCGAGTTATCTTTGTCGTTAAACTCGTTAAAACCTAATAGCGACAAACTTGTCCATAGCAGACAAGAACGAGTTTCACTATCGCTAGGCTCGTTAAAACATAGCGATGGGTTTGCCCGAAGGGAAAATTATAGAACAAGCATATGTTATCCTCCTCAAGCTTGAAAAAAATAAAGAGGTACTGGTCAGCAATGACTGGGGAAAAATTGGGAAGAAAACTTGAAGAAACTTTGTTGGTAGCAAGTCGCTCTTGAACATGACGCTTTCACTTCGCATTCAAGTCGGGTTGGGTTGTTTCATTCACCGGTCACATCACCATGGTCACATCACACCATCCACATTTGGGGTTAATGCTACCAATCCATCATGTCAGTGTCGCCAATATGTTCAAGAGAAGTCACTCAGAGAATTCACCTGTGTCTCACCCGCTACAATACATTTACGCTCCATTCTTTCATGACCGCCACCCTGAACCTTATATCACCAGACCGTTTTCACCTCCATTAAAATCATTTGCTCCGTTCCATGTCATTGATGTGGGATTCATTAAGGCCCTCCTATGACGGATCGCTTCTTGTCGACATCAGCTCATTATCCAAGAAGTCGATATAGGAACACCCATTTCAGTACTTTGAAGCTTGCATGCCTCAATGGCAAGTTTCTCACTTCTGGCGACAGGTTTACATCAATGGCCTTCGACTGAAAGATTTTGCGTGGTGTTCGACGCCAAGTCCCTTATTCACACCACATGAATTGTACTGTAGTACCTTGAGGATCATTATCATTATTGGTGATTCCTCTCGCGCCTATTAACAGCTTACATCATTGGCTGGTAATCAGGCGATGTCTTTCCATGTTCGACTCCAGAACATCTCTCACATGGATCGACTTGTACTTTGAGTGAAGATCGAACGAGATTGAAGACCTCGGATCTAGTTTCATCCATTCGGGCTGCGATATATATTTAGGAAATAAAGACATCAAATGTACATCGTTGCTGCACAGATAATCATCCAATATAAGGGATGATGACTCTACCAGAATCATCAGTCTACACTCAGACAATTGTCTGTCCTATGTACATGAAAATGAATTTATAAAGCTGAGCATGGGAATGCCCGACTCAGCTAGATCATGAAAATATTATGAAGATAATGTATTGTATTGTATCTTATTACAGGTCTCCTTCCAGCTCGAAAGAACTACGGATCCTCATGATAAAGCATTTCGCCCGACATCAATTAACGACCTCATGCTTTAGGGGGCAACTGTTATAGACATTTTTGGGCACTGCAACCCCAAGCATAAAATGTCCATAAACCAAGGGCTCCTAAGTCCCTAAAAGTGTTGTTCCAACCCCTAAAAGAACAAGGTCAACTGATTACAGCTTCTCCCAGAAGTTCTCCATGAAAAACTACTCAGAACTGGTCAAAACTGGACCATTTCACCTGCTCCATAGGCAAAGTGCGTTGAATCTCACCTAAATACACACAGTGGGTGTGTTGCATTTCAAAAAGCCCTTCTATGGGGTGCGATGGGTGAGAAGGGACAAATGGCAGTGTCAATCCGCGAGGTGGAGAAGCATGGAATATTCAAGAAACTTCTCTTGTGACACTTGCCTCTCTGAATTCGACCAGCGATGAGTAAGAGATCATCAATCTCCAAGTGGAAGCAAGAACTATCAGAGGGAAGACACTAATCAAATCACAAGCTGACTCATCTCCCTTACAGACATCTATATATGGATCCCTCATCCCAAAGATCTAGAGGTTGGAATTTAGCATATTGTAAGGAATTGCTATTAGTTTCTTGAGGTAACATCATAGTGTTGGGTGATCTAAGCTTTTCATGAGGTGAAGAAGGGCTTACTTGCTGAGAGGATGATGCTGGGTCAAAACAACTGGTTGTAACTCTCTTGGCTCTTTCTTGATTATCAATAAAGCTATTCAAGTTTTCCTCCATACTCTTGTGCGATTTATGTTTTATGCATTTGTATGGTCAATTTACATCTGATCCTAGATTTTTTATGATAATAGATCTATGTTCTCGTATAATGTTATGCTGCTTTGATTCTACAGGTACTCTGTGAAGCTGGGTATACAAGAAAGCAAGTAGCAAAAGACTATCAGAAGAGAGAGGAATCGAGCAAGGAACCAAGCGCAAGACAGAGGTTGGTCTCCTTTATTCTTCTCTCATCTATCTTTCATAAAGGAAAATGAAAGTAGTTTTACTTTGTTTGTTTCTAAGGTAGCTACCAGCCTTAGTGGGATTAGCAGTTCTACATAGACACTTTTCCCTGTAACACCAGGGATGAGTAAGAGATCATCAATCTCCAAGTGGAATCAAGAACTATCAGAGAGAGGACACTAATCAAAATCCCAAAAGCTGACTCACCCCCCTGCAATCATCTATATATGGATCCCTCATCCCAGAGATCCAGAGGCTAGAATTTTGTATCTTGTAAGGAAGTGTTGTTGGTTTCTTGGTGGAATATCATAGTGTTGGGTGATCTAAGCTTTTCATGAGGTGAAGAAGGGATTTCATGCTGGGAGGATGATGCTGGGTTAGATCAATGGGTTGTAATCCTCTCTTCTAATCTTTATATCAATAAAGCTATTCAAGTTTTCCTCTACATTCTTGTATGTCTGATTGTATATGCATTTGTGTGGTCAATATATATCTAGTCCTATATTTTTTATGATTGTATATCTCTGCACTTTGAAGGTATTATGCTGCTTTGACTTTACAGGTACTCTTTGAAGTGGAGTGGTCAAGGGAGAAGCAGCAAAGACCTGTCGGTGAGGAGAAGGGACAAGTGAAGAACCGAGCGAAAGATCGAGGTTGGTATTCTTTGATCCTCTCCTATCTACTTCTCATAAAGGAAAACGAAAGTAACTTTAATCTGTTTGTTTCTAAGATAGCTACCCATCTTAGTGGGACTAGCAGCTCTGCACAGACACTAGATTTCCCAATAACAAAATGGCGACTCCACCGGGGAATGAATAGATTGTTTGCTTGTCTATATTTGTTTGCTTTATAAACTTACAGATGGAGCCTGAAGTTAAGCCAGCTAGCCTTCGAACTGCATTTTCTATGCAAGTGCAAAGTAGATCAAAGTTGCTTCAGTCTATCTCCGGGTTTTGTTTATAAACTGAACAATCGATTTGCAAACATCCTAATTGCCCAAGTGGTGGATCTAGTAACCTCATTAGATCAGCCTCTGTGATTTCTCTTTACTGACTATAATTAGCTCGGCCTAAATACCTGAACTAAGCTGCAAATTGTGACCAAGAACCAAGTTGAAGTCTCGTCCCTGGATCATCACACTTTCTCCTCTTGAGAATCTAGATGCATCGCACCTCCCGTGTGCAGTAGGTGCGCTGCATTGCACTTTCCCTGTGTTGCAGGTGCGCTGATCAGATAAGACCTCTTCTACTCTCAGATTTTGGTTTCTGTGTTTACTCTCTTCATCTTTATTCAAGAGTTTTGTTGCCCATGATCAGTATACCACTGTGGAAACTCCTTTCCTTTGCATGATTCCACCTCCATAGTACAAAGAATTGTGAATGTTTTTATGTATTGTACGCCGTTTACAGTTCTCTTTTACAAAAAGTAGCATAATCAAACTGTCGTCTTTTGATTTGGAAGTGTCGCAAGTGTCGTTTTCAGTCAAAGAAAAGAATTCTATTGTTCTTGATGGTAGATTATACAGTCACTCTTGTATTTGATTTGAATTAGTAGTTTTTCAAGTGTCAAAAGTAGTTTTCAATTCAAAATGGAAAAGTGTCGTCATTATCTTCCTTTCGTTTTTGAAGAGAAATTTGTTAGTACTGTCGCTTTGAAAATATAATTCAGATTTGTACTTAGCATTCTTCTTGTCATTCACACATTAAGAAAGCTGAAAACAAATACATGCATGTGCATTTGCATTTAGACTGCTTGTTGGTTTGATTTAGGACAATGCATCTAGTGTGTGATCTTTGCTCTATCTTGAAATAATATCATCTCTCTTTCTTTCGTAGCTAGGATTTTCATTGCAAAAAGAATATTAAATGATTGTTTATCATATTAGATTGCATTTTAGGAATTCTATATCTACATCACGCGATGAACCTGAAAGGAAAATTTCTTAAGAAAGATCAACTGTAAAATAAATTCAATGAACATAAAAACGCTTTGGAACCTAATGCACAACATCTAGAAGTCTAGGCTAGAGACGTATTCCGGCGTCGTAAAGCCTAGTAACTGTCGCTTTCATTGTTGGTTGGGTGATTCCTCCTCTTTGAGACGACAAGTGCCAATATGGACTTGTGCTCCCACATACCATCGACTATATATTGGGAGACCACAATAGGCTATATCCTTTATCCATAGGAAGCTGTGTCTGCCGCCCTATCGATCACAATGCACTGAACACAGCATTCGGGAAGATTGACTGCCGTATCGTAAAAAGTATTTTGTAGTTTTGCGATTGGTTTGGTAATCCATCTATCTAGATTTCCAGATTAGTCTCTTTCGTTCCTTTTCGGACTCCTTAAAGGAAAAGGTCCATCTAAGAACTTGTCACTTCAGGCTCATTAAAAATTGAAGGCGACTAGAGTCATCTTTTGTTTTTTCTCGACTCTTAAAAATTGAAAAAAAAAGTTGTGTCAAAGAGTCTAAAATTTATTTTAATCGGAACAATATCACTATTCCTGCGTTGGTCTTAGGTTGAGGAAAATTGAGTCCACCAACCAAGGATTCCCCCTTGGAGGAAATCCTAGTCCTTTCTCCTCTTGGGGAGATGTTGGTGCACCTCATATGGCCACATTTTCACTTACAAGATTGACGATTGGCTTGCCAATATGGCTCTTCTCGACCTTCGTCATTCAGAACACTGTGATTCCTAAACAATCAAGTCAGCAACTAGATGATACTAAAGCTACCCCCCAACCTTCCTCTTCGCTTGATGAAGCTGGTAAAGCCAAAAATCAAGTAACTAAGAAGGAGAAGAAGGGGAAGGAGAAGAAAGAGAAGAAGAAGAAGGAGTCAAAGGCAAAAAGGGGTAACCGGGCATCGTCTAGTGAAAATACACACACTGCACCGTCCAAGCCTAAATCTCCATGTGTCATTTGCAAAGGAGACCACTATCATCGAGATTGTCCTTGCATCCCTCAGATCTTAAGGGACTGGTCTCCTCGATTGCACAATCTGGTGTCATCAACCTCTAAAGATCATGTTGAAAGTACACCATCAACTAGTGAAAGCGAAGCATTTCGACAGAAAAGGAAATGTAAATTTCCTTGTAAACTGTGTGAAGGCGATCATTTCATCCACTGTTGTCCCTACCTAGATGAAGCTAAAAGAGTCTTGGACAACCGTCCTGCTTCACTGCTACGGCTTCCTCCTGGATACAAGAAACTCTTGCCGAGTCCATCACTAGTTGAAAATCCAACTGACACATCATTGTGGTCAGTCGAAGCATCTGTCATTAAAGATAAACTCATTGAATCCATACTATACGAAAGTCAAAAGGTTGAGGCGGCAGTCGACCTGGTCTTCTCTTCGAAAGGTCCATCTTCAGATGATACAATCACCAAAGAGAATGAGAATGACACTGTTCAAATTCTTTTCGTAAACACAGACTCCAATGAACATGGGGGCAATCTACCCGTTCCTTCACCACAGGAAGGAAGTTTGTCAGAGTCATATCCGGCCGTCTATTCGGTCCCACCTCCAAGCAACCTAGTCATTTCCTTCGATTGGAATCTACTAGGCAGACCCCGTTTACCGGCTAGTGTACCATTTCGAATCATTGTACAAGCTTACAAAATGGTCATGGTCGGTACCACCATAGATGAAGGGGCTTCTGTGAGTATCCTTTCCTCAACTTCTTGGAAAGCGCTTGGTTTTCCATCGCTTCTTCCTGAGATGAGAAATCTGAGAGGCTTCGACAAAGGAACCAGTCGACCGTTAGGGATCCTTCCCAATGTGCCCATAACGTTGAGAAGGAAAATTGTTTATATGAACGTAATGGTAGTCCAAGGACCTCTAGATTATAATATACTCCTTGGGCGCGACTATATTTATAGCATGGGATCCATTGTCTCCTCACTCTTTCGAGTAATGTGTTTTCCGCATGAAGGCCGAGTGGTCCAACTCGTAGACCAGCTTTCGTTCCCCAGCTCACACATAGCTAATAGTCAAATGCCATCCTTGAATGGTCTTTTCACACAAGGAATGTCTCATCAATCTCCAGTCCGTCCACCTGAAGAACATGAGTAATTCGGGAGGACATGACTGAAACCCAGGGGGCATGCACCCTGGTTTGTTTCAGCAGGAAAACCTTGGGTATAGGGTAGGTTTACGCGAAGGATATATGACTAGTTTGACACACCCGACCATTTAGGAAAATGGGATTAGACTAGAATAGGATTCCCTCGTCAAAGTTATGTGAGTGGAGGCGACCGCGCCACTCACCTTTGTTTATTTCGGTAGACATTGCCAAGGAAGTGTTTTGTCTGCAACGCGGATGGAGCAATCTTGCAAATGCGAGAGCTTTCATATGGTAACCTAGAAACTCTACTTCGCTATGCCTGGGGGCATGCAAACCTTTTTGCCTGAAAGTAAAGAGAGACCATTTATTTTCTTAGTTTGTAGTTTCTCAACCCTTTAAACTCGTAGGATTGGTCGTTCCTAGCTTGCATAATGAAAGGATCCGGAGCAAAGTTTCGAATGGTGCAAGCTCCCTAAAATTGAACCTATCGATGAGACATACTTATTATACAACTGGCACGAGCCGTTTTTATGTGAAGTTCAAGCTCGTTAAAAATTAAACCTAATTAATGAGCAAATGTTTCCCCCAGAGTTTAAGCTCATTAAAAAATGAACCAATTTCCTATAAATAAACATTGTGAATGCATTATCATCAGCTTTTGAGCCCTGGTCATGTTCTCATCATCACCTCCACTCTGTTTTAGCCGATCATTCACCTCCATTTGATTGTTTACCCTTTTTTGAGGAACAACTGCAAAGAGTGATCCTGTTAGCCATCCTTGTGACACTACCTTGATTGGAAAACTCCAAACCTTACCTGGAATCAACTGCTACCTGAAATTATCACTCGTTCCTCAAAAGACGAGTCTCCTTTAAGCTCTTTTCATCTGACTCATAAAATATGAAAAGATTGCCGAGCAGTTGGCCTCTCCAGTTCGTTAAAAGCTACTAGAGTGTTATCCCTCCTCTAGAGTTTAATCTTTTTGGACCTAAGGGATTATTACACAAAAAGATCGAGCGCTTTTTTTGTTCAGCTCGTTAAAATTATCGAAAATTCATCCCTTTCGTATTATTTTATACTTTTTCGGACTTAAGGGATTATATGACGAAAAAGGATTATTGGAGTTTCCTTTACGTCCCTTTCAGACTCTCTAAAATTGAAAAGGACCGAGTTATCTTTGTCGTTAAACTCATTAAAACCAATAGCGACAAACTTGTCCATATAGACAAGAACGAGTTTCACTATCGCTAGGCTCGTTAAAACATAGCGACGGGTTTTCCCGAAGGGAAAATTATAGAACAAGCATATGTTATCCTCCTCAAGCTTGATAAAAATAAAGAGGTACTGGTCAGCAATGACTGGGGAAAAATTGGGAAGAAAACTTGAAGAAACTTTATTGGTAGCAAGTCGCTCTTGAACATGACACTTTCACTCCACGTCCGAGTTAGGTTGGGTTATTCCGTTCACCGGTCATATCACCATTGGTCCATCGCACCATCCATATTTTGGGTCAACGCTACCAATCCATGTCAGTGTCATCAGTATGTTCAAGAGAAGTCGCTCAGAGAATTCACCTGTGTCTCATCCGCTGCAATACATTCACGCTCCATTCTTTCATGACCGCCACCCTGAACCCTGTATCATTAGATCGTTTTCACCTCCAAAATAATCTACTCTGTTCTGTGTCATAGATGTGGGATTAATTAAGGCCCTCCTACGATGGGTCGCTTCTTGTCAACATCAGCTCATTATCCAAGAAGTCGACTTAGGAACAACCCTTTCAGTACTTTGAAGCTTGCATGCCTCAATGGCAAGTTTCTCATTTCCGGCGACAGGTTACATCAATGGCCCTCGACCGAAAGATTTTTCATGGTGTTCGACACCAAGTCCCTTTTTCACACCACGCAAATTGTGCTGTAGTACCTTGAGGGTCATCGTCATTATCGGTGATTCCTCTCGCGCCTATTAATAGCTTACATCATTGGCTAGTAATCAAGCGATGTCTTTCCATGTTCGACTCCAGAACATCTTTCACATGGATCGACTTGTACTCCGAGTGAAGATTGGACGAGTTTGAAGACCCCGGATCTAGTTTCATCCATCCGGGCTACGATATATTCAGGAAAATAAAGACATCAAATGTACATCATTGCTGCACAGATGATCATCCGAATCAAAGGATGATGGCTCTATCAGAATCATCAGTCTGCCACATAGACGGTTGTCTGTCATATGTACATGAAAATGAATTTATAAAGCTGAACATGGGAATGCCCGCCTCAGCTAGATCATGAAAAATATTATGAAGACAATGTATTGTATTGTATCTTATTACAGGTCGCCTTCCAGCTTGAAAAAACTTCGGATCCTCATGATAAAGCATTTCACCCAACATCAAAAGATTAACAACCTCATGCTTTAGGGGGAAACTGTTATAGACATTTTTGGGCACTCAACCCCAACCATACATGTCCATAAACCAAGGGCTCCTAAGTCCCTAAAAGTGTTGCTTCACACCCTAAAGGAACAAGGTCAGCTAATTACATCATCTCCCAAAAGTTCTCCACAGAAAACTGCTCAGAGCTGGTCAAAGTTGGACCATACAGACTGCCCAGTGCAGAGGGTGTGATGCATCTCACCTGCTCAGTGTAAAGGGTGCGATGCATACTGGAAATCCCTTCTGTAGGGACGATGGGTGAGAGTAGACAAATGGTAGAGACAGTTTGCAAGGTGGATCATCATGGAATCTTCCAAAAACTCATCCTTGTGACACTTGCCTCTCTGAATTCGCCCAGGGATGAGTAAGATATCATCAATCTCCAAGTGGAATCAAGAACTATCGGAGAGAGGAAACTAATCAAAATCCCAGAAGCTGACTCACCCCCCTGCAATCATCTATATATGGATCCCTCATCCCAGAGATCCAGTGGCTGGAATTTTGTATCTTGTAAGGAAGTGTTGTTGGTTTCTTGGTGGAATATCATAGTGTTGGGTGATCTAAGCTTTTCATTAGGTGAAGAAGGGCTTTCATGCTAGGAGGATGATGCTGGGTCAGATCAATGGGTTGTAATCCTCTCTTATAATCTTTATATCAATAAAGCTATTCAAGTTTTCCTCTACATTCTTGTATGTCTGATTGTATATGCATTTGTGTGGTCAATATATATCTAGTCCTATATTGTTTATGATTGTAGATCTCTGCACTTTGAAGGCATTATGTTGCTTTGACTTTACAGGTACTCTTTGAAGTGGAGTGGTCAAGGGAGAAGCGGCAAAGACCTGTCGGTGAGGAGAAGGGACAAGCGAAGAATCGAGCGAAAGATCGAGGTTGGTATTCTTTGATACTCTCCTATCTACTTCTCATAAAGGAAAACGAAAGTAAATTTAATCTGTTTTTTTCTAAGATAGCTACCCGTCTTAGTGGGACTAGCAGCTCTTCATAGACACTAGATTTCCCGATAACACTAAGAGCTGGCGTAGCTACCAGGACTTAGGGAATGGAAGAGAGAAACTGTCATATTGGCAATGACTGTGGTCGGATCTGATGCATGAGGAGATCAAGAGAAGCACCAGAGATGGTTCTTCATCTAAGCATGATGATGAAGAAAATCTAGCCTTAGCAAGTAAGGCAAGGAAAGGGAAAGGGAAAGCTTCCCATTGCAAATCAAGTTCTTCTCATGGAGGGAAGAAGGGTGACAAATCTAAAGTGAGATGCTTTAATTGTCATGAGATGGGTCATTATGCGACTAATTTCCCATCGAAGAAGTCCAATAAGGGGTCCTCAGAAGGATCTGAAGGTGAGGCATTGGCCTCTCAGTTCAAGATGGAGTTCACCCTCATCGCATGCATGGTTTCATCGATGATGGGTTGTGGCTGGTTTCTTGATAATGGAGCCTCATTCCACATGACCGGCGATAAAATTTTATACAGTACCTTGGAGGAGAAAGACCTCAAGATACTCATAGAGATGGGTGACGATGAAAGGTATAGTGTTCCAGGAGTGGGCACGGTTGCTTTTTAGAGGGAGCATGGCGCTTCTGTCATCTTGAGAGATGTGAAATATGTGCCTGGACTAAAGAAGAACTTGGTATCAATCGCGATGTTGGAGGACAAAGGCTACGATGTTGTCTTTAATAAGGGAAAGGTTTTCCTTAGACACATCACCACAGGACAGGTGAAACAGATCAGTTCACGGGTACAGAACCTGTATGAACTTGAGGTTCAAGATACATGCAAAGCCTTGAGGAGAAAGGCCAATGTTAGAGACTTGGTGGTTGAGAGGGAGATTACATTACCTCTCAACATGTAGCGCCAGAAGAAGTCTCAGACAATTGTGGAGGAGCCACAATTGGAGAAGTCAGCAGAGGGATCATATGCATCCATACCTCCAGGTGTGAGGTGGGGAAATGTGAAGTGATAGTCTCATGAAGGCTGAAATAGGGGTAGGATCCTTTAGGTACCCAAACTCTTTGATCAGACCTCGCTACGGGAGCCCTAATGAGGAGTAGCAGGACTGGCTAAGTGAGTAGAGACAGATGCGGATGGAGTGGCAGAGGGAGCTTCAACATCAGAGGGTGTTTCTAGCCCAATAGGGAGGTCAGTTGGGAGATCAATTACTTACTTCTCAATAACTGAGTTGCAGTACAGCAGTGGGTAGCACGATGCAACATGATGAGAGGAGGTGCAATGCGGATGGAGTGTTGGGAGAAAAGTACCAGCAGCAGCACGAATGCAGAAAGAGGTGTACATAGAGTAGCCAGAAGGATTTGAGACCTTCGATTGTGAGTCACATGTGTGCCAACTCAAGAGAGCTTTGTACTAGCTGAAGCAAGCACCTCGTGCTTAGTACACCAAGATCGACAACTACTTCACTTTGTTGGGCTTCACAAAGAGTGAAATGGATGTGAACTTGTACCACATCATGGTGGAAGGTAAGCAGTTGATCATTGTTCTTTATGTTTATGATCTGATATTGACAGGTGATGATCAGTTGATCATGTCTTGCAAGGAGGACCTTGCAAGAGAGTTTGAGATGAAAGACATGGGTCTCATGCACTACATTCTAGGCATGGAAGTGTGGAAGAAGGATGGGGAATTTTTTGTGTCTCAAGGCAAGTATGCCAATGAGATACTCAAGAAATTCCACATGGAGAACTGCAAGCCCATGCAGACTCCTCTAGTAGGTAACTAGAGGAAGGAGGATGATACTTCAGGCGAAGTAGTAGAGGTTATTGTGTATCGGCAGCTTGTGGGTTCATTGATGTATTTAGTGAACACGTGACCAGATTTGTGCTTTGTGGTGAAGCAGCTGAGTCAAGCTATGGTTCAGCCTACCAAGTTGTTTTGGAAGGTAGCGAAGCATGTTTTGAGATACCTCATAGGCACATCTTAGTTTGGATTATGGTATAGACATTCAAAGGGAGTGAATCTATAGGGCTTCACAGATGCAGATTGGGCAGGGAGTCCATCAGATCGGAAGAGCACATCAGGAGGAATTTTCAACCTTGGTTTAGTTGCAGTTTCTTGGTATAGTAGGAAACAGAGGTCATTTTCACTTAGCTCAGCAGAGGCTGAATACATGGCTTCAAGCCAGGCAACATGTGAGGCCATTTGGATGTAGAAAATTCTAGTTGGGTTGTTTGATTAGAGGATGGATCCAACTATGATCTATTGTGATAATCAAAGTTGTATCAAACTCTCTGAGAATCCAATATTTCATGACAGGTCCAAGCATATCAACATTCGATACCATCATCTCAGAGACTGTGTGGTGAGGAGGATCATGTTGTTGTAGTATATTTCGACCAAGGAGCAAGATGCTGACATTTTGACTAAAGCATTGTCAAAGTGTAAATTCGAGTTCCCCAGAGACCGGATCGGGATGGGAGATAATCCCTTTCTTGTTGAGAGGGAGTGTTGAAAATAGAAACAAGAAATGCTAAAAATATCATTGCTATAGATAGCATTTTAGGATATATTCCAATTTTAATTTGTCCTTGAATTAAAATTGAGAATTAAAATTCGAATTTAGTCTCACCAAATGTTTGAAAAATAATTAATTAATTCATCTTGAGTTAATTAGTTGGAGAAATTCAAACATGAAGTCTTTTTGAAGGCATGCAACAATTATCCATTTGATTGAGGAAGGTATCCCTTAATTAAGGTGATGAGGATAAGTTGTATTTGAGTTGTAATTAGTTAGCTCAGTTAACTGATTTAAGTCCAGTTAAATTAGTTCCAAACATTTTGTGGAACTAATTGTGAGTTCAGTCAATTAATGCATGCATGCATGTAACTAGTGTTCTCCAGATAACTGAATATTCTCTCATAAATAACTCATGCATGTTAGTTCAGACAAAGACCCAATTGAGATTAAAGGTAGGGACAATGTACTCTCAGTTGCTAGAATATTCCCATGTGAATATCTCTTGCATGCAGAAGGAATTCATTCCTTGAGGATTGCGCAGTTACTACATGGTATCAGAGGCAGGTTATCAAATAGGAGAAACTGCACAAGGAAATAGGAGGCTTGGAGGACTGAAGGAAGACATATGTGTTGTCTATTCTTTCTATAAGAAACAGTGAGGGATTGTACTGAGAGCTAGATAGCTTGAGAGCTAAAGCTTTGTGTAATCCTGAGATATTTCCACTTGTATGATAATACAGATAGCAGGTTTTTTAGCTGAGGCTTTCCCCAGAGTATTCTTCTGTGTTTCATGTGTGATTGAATCTTCTTCTCTATTATATGTGTTTTGTTTGATCTTGCTCAAAATCAGTTAAGCTTCCGCAAGTTTGATTGTAGAAGTAGATTAAGTATTTTTCTTTAGTACATTGCATAATCAGTTTAATCTATAGTGAGAATTTCTACAAAGACGAAGGCAAATACATGAAGTTCTAGCCCCTATGGATTGGTCCTTTCACGATGCTCAAAAAACATGGCCAACACATGCATCATCTACAATCACTTGATGAGAGGATTGACAACCTTCCTATCGATGGTCAAGATTTAAAATGTTATTTTCAATGATCTAGGGTCGCGCCCCAACCTATGTATATACCATGCTTATTGTTGTTGTGTTGTTTTTCTTTGTTTTTTTTGCTTTGTTTTTATTTACTTTGTTTTGATGACTTTTCATTTTTTTTTGTAAATAAGTGTTGTCCCGCACTATGTTCTAGCTTTTGAATAAGTATGTGGTTGAAGTACAAGAGTCTTGTGACACTGCAACGCTTGGCCAATCCTGTTTCCGTCTTCTCTATGCTTGGTTATAACTTTTGGTCAATGAAGTCTTGACAGAAAAGATGATCTGTCTGTAAAGGAAGCTCTCGTCAAACCATGAACTTGTGTCCAAACTAGGAAACCCCATGCATGTACTCAGTCTTTTTGTCTATGTGTTCAAGCTCATCCAACTAGTAGAAACGGAGAAGGGGAAAAATATAAATGAGAAAACCTAAATCATAGGTCTTACATGATTCTCTGGAGGAAAAAACTCTCCTACTCTCAATAAGTGAGGATCCCTCTTCTGCCCCAAAATAAATAAGTGCCTATCCACAGTCCTCTTTTAAAAAATACAAATTCAAAAGAAGAGAAAGGCTTCCTGCGTAGAGAGGTGAAGCAGGAAACTCCATCGGATATTGACCAGGCTTGCTGGCAGTGGAGCAATGCTTGTGTTCCTACATGACTTCGTTGAGGTACTATCTAGGCCTGTTGGTAGCAAAGCAACACCAAAGATAAAAACTTATACTCTGAAAATCCTAAGCTCACGAGCCAAACTACCCTTCCCGATTTTAAAACACTATGATCTGGCTTAATCATTTTTTGTTGTGTTTGACTAAGTTGGTACAAGATGAACCATGTTTGTACATGGGTTAAGGGGGGAAGCCAAAGTAACCAACACAATGAATCAATACTCCTTGAAAGGCCAAGGCCCTGTGCTGAAAATGAACTGAAATAGAGAAGTTAGTATTCAACCAGTGTGTCGCCAAGCGTTGTAGCGGCTACAACACCCTCCAAAATTTTGGTCTGCATCCAAATTTCAAAGCCTTCCTTGGTTTTTTCCACTAATGGCTTCAAACAATCAGGCTCATTCCATGAGATCTTATCGATTCTTTACACCCTTTTTGCTTGATCGACCACCGGTTGTCTTTTGGTGTGTTGATTGCTATGCCATGCTTGCGATCTTGTTCTGGAAATTTTGAAGGTTTTTCTTTGTGTGCATGAGTTGTTTCCACTCCGTGAACATCGATCGTACTGACACACAAAGTTGCAAGCACTATTGAGCAAGTTTCATCACGTCGTTCGAAGATCTATCTCAAGTGTCACACTTGTCGCTCTTAACCTTTAAGACACTCTCATTGAGCACATGTTTGTCTTGTTGGTTTGCGGTGCCTTGTCATTGATTCATGCTAAGTGTGTGATCACAATGTCATGTATGCACAAGTTCACTTGCTCTCACACTTAGCCATTTTTCCTGAAAATCTTTCGACCAGAAAACCCTACTTCAATTGGATCCTGACTGAGTTTCACTCCGCAGTCTCAGCTCTCAGTAAACCTACTCTACTACCTAGAACTGTGCAGAGCTTGAGGTTGTCCTTCGGGGCAGCTTGCACTACACAATCCTGGAAGTGAGCAAGTTGTCTGTCTCCCAAAACTGTGCAAAAGTTGTCCCCAAGTCCGATCCAATCTGCGCTTCCCGCAAGATCACTCATCAAGCTTCCCTCTAGTCTACTAGAAACTTGAATTGCATTGTGACCCCAAGCTACACTCCTCTCCAAAAATGCACAGAAATACCTAGGTGCCTGCCCTGCACTTCTTGCAGAAACTGCACAGTCATGTGAGTCAAGCCTCTGTTGCCTGGCACTGTACTATTCCAAGTAATTCCATAGATCTGACTAGCAGGCCCACTTGCTAGCTTGCTCTGCTCTGTCCCTGGAAATTGCACAGTTTTGATTGGCATTCTCCCTGCTACCACGCTCTGCACTCATCCCGGAAACTACACAGTTGTGTCGGGAAGGCCCTTGCTTCCTGTCTGACAATTGTTGAGCTATGGAAAAGGTATTAATTTAACATTTATTTTCTTATATTTTCCCTTAATCATATCTCCTTTATATTCTAAGATGGTAATATATCAAGGAATTATAGCGAAAACAAGGGAGTATTGATTATTGCAATTTAGTTAATTATTGTCTTTTTCCATGCAGGAAGAGAAGAAATGGAAAATTACCATTCAGGAGGAAAAGAAAGAATAGAGTAACTGTTGTTCCTTCACCAATAAGCCGTATCCAGACAGGCAGATCAAGATTGGAGTGTGTAGTTAAGAATAAGAATAGAAAATACCACAGCATCAGCGCAAAAAGACAACAAGTTGACTGGAGTTAGAAGATTGAGCGAATCCCTCAAGATCTCTTGATCCTGAGGGATCATTGTTTCAAAATCTATCTGTTATTTCTTGTTTTATCCGCCCTGGCCATTATAAAAGGGACATCGCTTGTAAAGATTGGGGGATTCATTATCGTTATTCAAAACTCACTGTTGTATTTCCACTTTGATCATCGACTCTCGTTGACTAAAACAGAGTACGATTGCCTATAAACATTTTCGCATATGATTAATACATAAGTCGGTTGTTGTTCCATTATTTTATACTGAATTAGTCTGGCGGTGCTTCACTAGCGGCTAAGGACCCGGCCCTGGTGGATCCACTTGCTATTATGTACCATTACTTTACAATCGCAGTTGTGTGATGGTTTGGTTTTATTTTCATTTATTTGAATCACATTGCTTTACTACTCCTTGTTTCAAGAGTTTATGAATTGTTTTATTGTATATGTTGTAACTGAATTGCGTTGTGGTTCCTTTTCATCATAATAAGATTATTATTCTCTACAACTATATTGTTATGTTGTTCATTTCAATAAACTGACTATGTTGTTCATTACGGTTTCATAAGTTCTATTGTTCATTTCTACTAAATAGCATTGTTGTTCATTTCCTTTCTGCAAGTATTTGGTTTTGCCTTTCAGCATCATTACAGTAGCATATTTATTCCATTTCTATTGGTAGCATTGTTGATTTAATTCCTTTCCAATCAGTCATTTTAATGTGGAGTGTGAGATCAACAACTGTAAAGGAAATTTTCTATTACTGTTAGAGTTCTTAGATTAAGGATCTTGTTTATGTTTGATTTCATTTATATCAGTTGACAGAGGAAAGAGCTATTGCTACTGCATCCTTGACTGATAATTGCTGTTAATTTCCTGAGTGAATGATTTAGTTTTAGAGCATTGAGTTTCTTTTAATTGCAAGTAGGTTTTTCAAGCATCTGTTTACTCTTGTATTTGAAAGCATTGTACTACAATTTAGAAACATTACTCTTGGATTAAATTGCCGCCACATATTGTGTACACTCTTGAAATAGAAAATCATACCTGGATTGATAATTAATGTAGGATAAAGAGGAGTTAAAAAGACACCTTTTATCACTCAACATTTTGGCGCTGTTGCCGGGGAGAGTGCAGCCATTTTTTCTTTCAGAGAGTAGTGTGCATTTGATGAGTTCTTGCTAGGAAAGAATTGGGTATTAAAAATGGAAGGTAAGAACCTGCGTACAGAGCATGTAAAATCCAATACCCAAAACCGCTACCCAAACCTAACAAAGTTAAGGGACTAGTGACCCTTGGTTGATTAACCTTCATAGACAATATCATTAAGCAAGCTGAATATCAACCATCAGTGGGCCCTAGAAAAGTTTCTTCTAGACAACCTATTGGCTCCCTTCAGGCCACAGGCTCACCATCTGTAGGATTTGCTGAGGTGCACAACAAAACATAAGAGACTGAGCAAGATTTTCAAGAAATTGAGAATTCTTGCCCAATTTCTTTACAAGAAAGGAATTCTATTAATCTCTGTGAAGGAGGAGGAGAAATAGGGGAAATAGAAGAGCCAAAATCCCCTCTCGAAATAGTTCAAACACTCAGCAGCCCAAATAAGGGAAGTGTTGTCATGATCATCCAAAACAAAGTAGAAGAACCTAAAGAGCCAAGATCCCCCTAGATAGTAGTGTAGCAAGGAACACTCATTATCCCAGACCAAGGAAGTGTTGTTAAGGTCATTCCTACTTCTTCTAGTCAGCCTAGGAATAACTCCCTAGAGATCCCAGAAGGGTATTGGCACATATTTGATCAATTGGCCCAGAACCAGCAAACACCTTAAACCTCCACACTACAATATCCCATTGTGGACACTGCAGTCAATGCACCTATGAAGGCCATTCCTCTCCAGAATATTCCTACATTACATGGCTTAACATTAGAAGATCCAGATGAATTTCTATTTGAGTTTGATGTATTATGCCTGGGGTATGACTATACCACCAATCCCCAAAAACTAAAATTATTTCCCTCCACATTAAAAGGAGTAGCTTTACGATGGTTTATGGGGTTAGGTGGAGGTGTTATAAACGACTAGGATCAAATGAAAACTGCTTTTCTAAAGAAATATCAGGATTATTGTAGATCCAGAGAATTAAAGGATGAAATATTTCAAATGACAGCAAGACCTTGTGAAACACTGCAGGAATATGTAGAACGCTTCTAATACAATCTCCAGAGATCTCCTTATGCATCTTTACCCTTGCCTGACAATGTGTTAAAAACTACATTAATTAAAGGGATGAAAGAAAAATGGGTTGAAACATTAAACATTATGGGAAAAGGTGACATATATCAGGAAAATTTTGCTGACATCATTGATTTGTGTATCAGGAGTTCAAGAGGAAGCACAAGACTGAAGCTGGCAGAACGTGACATGATCACAAGGGATAACAAGATCTCTGGTGGAGGGATAACCCATGCAGAAATCGACAATCTACTAGAAGATTTCAAAACTGATATTCTAGGGACTCTGACAATGCAGTTCGACATCATGCAAGCTAAACAAAAGCAAGCAGAGGCAGAGCAAAATTTGGCGATATTCTGCACGAGATGCAGAAAGAAACATAGCCACAAAGAGTGCCCGCTAGATACAGTCCAAGTCCGCACCATTTGCATGAAAGATCACTCCACAGAAAGCTACCCCTCACTCTCGAGATTGAAAGTAGTCTACAAAGAGGTAGAAGAAGAAACAGAACCAGTTACCTACTAAATCAGCGCCGCTAGTGGCAGCCACGACAAACAAGTATGCTTGTTGATCCATCCTCTTCTTTTCAGTGTCCTCAGTATAATGCTCAACAATATAATGGAATGCGGCAGAATCAACCACCTTCCCCCAGTTGGTCAGAGCAGCCATTCCCCATATCACCATGGCCAAATCAAACAAATCAAACCAATTGGCCGAACTTTCCTTACTGTCCACCATTTTGGCAAAATAATGCATATTCAACACAATGGTCACCCTCCACCTCGCAGAGTCAAACTTGGCAGTTGAACTAGCAAAGACCCATGAATCAGCCAACTGGAACGATTCCTCTCCCTAAACCTACACTACCAGCACCATATACATTGCAACAAAATCCCCAGACGAACTTAAGACCACAGCTCCCAGCCCAACCCAACCGAACCCCAACAATATACCGGTTCAATCTGTTCAAATAATCGAAGGACCAAAACTAGAAACCAAGTTAAGGGAGTGCAACGACCTTCAATTAAGATTTGGGCGTATAATAGAATTAGAGGGAGATAAAAATGTTCAAGTTGAAAATTCGTTACCTTTAGAACAAACACCACAAGAAGAGAATTTGGTTAGACAACAAACTCATGAACAAGCAACCACCTCTTCTCCACCGACTAATCATACCTCGCCCAATAGAACATCCTGATTTTGATCTTCTGGGAGAACTAAAAAATTTGTGTATAAAAATTCCACTCCTCCAGGCTATCCAAGACATCCCAATTTACGCAAAAACCATCAAAGAATTATGTATAAAAAAGCCAAAGAGGAGAATAACAACTAATCCAACTGTCCAAGTAGTCAGTACCCTATCTGACTTACTATCAGGAAGAGAAGCACCTGTAAAATATGAGGACCTAGGGAATCCTATAGTCACGGTGCAAATCAATGGATGCTCCTTCCCAAATGCCTTAGTTGATTTAGGAGCTGCAATCAATATTCTAACAACCACCACTTGTCAAAAGCTTGGCATTACATCATTAGATCCAACCACAACCTTATTGGAGTTGGCTGACTGATCAGTAGTCAGACTAGAAGGCACATTACATGATGTAATGGTATCTGTAGACTCCTGGGAGTACCCAGCAGACTCCCTGATCATCAATCCTAAAAAATGACTGGATGGACATCCCTTAATTTTAGGTAAACCTTGGCTAGAAACTGCTGACGCTTACATTGGTTGTCGACAAGGCAGCATGACGATAACACGAGGGAGTAATGTCAAGAATTTAACCTTATGCCCTCCAGCCCAGCCAAGCTTAACAATAATCAAAACAAAAAAACAACCTGTATCATACCTAACTAAAAACATTAGATCACCATTAACCATAGAATATTCCCTCGAATTTAAAGACCAAACAGAGGACGACATCATTAACAACTTCATTAACCAACCGAAACTAGATCCCATTTACAATGTCACATGATTAAGGCAGCATTTGATAATGAAGTAGAAGAAGATCCCCTGAAAGACACTCATGATCAATCAATACCTACCACCTCTGTTTACAATAGCAAAACTATAGAAATTGAGCCAGGAAAAACTTTGAACATTAACACAACTTGACTGCTGAACAGAAGAAAAGTTGGTCCAACTACTGAGAAAATATAAGGAAGCTTTTGCACAGGATTACCCAGACATGAAAGGAATTGATCCCCAGCTATGTACACACCAAAATTATACAGAAAAGGATGCTAGACCCGTTCGCTAACCCCAACAGAGATTAAACCCTCATCTTAAGGATATTTTGAAAGTTGAATTACAAAAACTTTTAGATGTAAACTTTATTTACCCAATATCTGATAGCAAGTGGGTCTCTCCACTAGTAGTGGTGCCAAAGAAGAATGGAAAGTGGCGGATATGTGTAGACTACAGAGAATTGAACAAAGCAACCCAGAAAGACCACTTCCCCCTTCCATTCATTGATCAGGTATTAGACACATTAGCAGGAAAGAAATTCTTTTCTTTCCTAGATGGCTTCAGTGGATACAATCAGATTCATATTGCCCCTGAAGATCAGGATAAAACTACTTTTACCTGTCCTTGGGGAACATTTGCTTACAGAGTCTTACCCTTTGGGTTATGAAATGCCCCTACCACATTTCAGAGGGATATCCTCAACATTTTTTCAGATTTAATAAATGAAGGGCTCGAAGATTTCACACCTTATGGAGATGATTTTGAGCCAGCATTACAAACATTGGCAAAGGTGCTACAAAGATGTATTGCCACCAGGCTCTGTTTGAGCCATGAAAAGTGTCATATGATGATGACCAAGGGACTCATCTTAGGTCATTATATCTTAGTAGCTGGAATACAGGTAGATCCGGCTAAAATTCAGATAATTTTGTTAATACCTACTCCTACCACACAAACAGAGGTACGCAGTTTTCTGGGATTTTCTGGTTATTATAGAAGATTTATAGAGCATTTTTCTCAAATTGTTGCACCTTTGTATGCACTAACAGGAAATGTTGATTTCATTTGGACAGATAAGTGTGACCGTGCTTTTGAGGATCTGAAAAATCTTGTGTCGACAGCCCCAGTGCTAAGGGGCCCAAATTGGGATTTGCCATTCCAAATTTCATCTGATGCTTCAGACACAGCAATCGGAGCAGTTCTTGGGCAGGAAGAAGATAAAAAGCCATATGAAATTTATTATATTAGCAAGAATCTATCTCCTACTGAATTAAACTATACTGTGACTGAAAAAGAATTTTTAGTTGTAATACATGTTGTAAATAAATTTAGACATTATATAACTGGGTATCCTGTAGTTTTATATACAGATCACTCTGCCATAAAATATTTAGCAAATAAACCAGTTACAAATGGAAGAGTGACAAGATGGTTGATTCTCTTGCAGGAATTTGACATCACAATTAAGGATTGACCTGGAAAACAGAATCCTGTAGCTGATTTTCTCTCACGAATGCCAAAGCCAGTGGACGCAACAGCAGTTGAAGATCAATTTCTGGATGAAAATTTGTTTTTTGTTACTGTAATAACAGCATGGTACGCCGACGTTGCAAATTACTTAGCAGTAGGAAAATTACCCAAGCATCTAACGCCTAATGAACGAAAATAGATAATGCAGCGCAGTACCCTATTCTCTTGGATTGGGGGCTACTTATTTCATACAGGGTCAGATATGCACATCAAAAGATGCGTATGAGAAGATGAAATATTTGACATTCTGAAAGCATGCCACGATGGGCCATGTGGCATACATTTTTCAGACCACAGAACCGGTAATGAAGTTTTACAAATAGGCTATTACTAGCCCACTATTTTTAAAGATGCTAAAAAGTTTGTTCAAGCTTGTGATAGTTGCCAGAGGGGGGGACGCCCTAGACAATCTGATGAAATGTCTTTGAACCCACAATTAGTTTCCAAGAGCTACAGAAGATTCAGTAATACATTTCCTTTTCCAATTATTTGTTCAATATGACCTCCCGAGGGACATAATTACAGATGGAGGACCGTAATTTGTAGGTAATAAAATCGCTGCAACATTAAAAAATTACCACATTCGGCAGAAAATTACAACTCCATGCCACCCACAGGAAAATGGCTAAGTAGAAAGCACTAATAAGGTGATTGAGGCAATACTTACAAAAATAGTTGCATCACACAAACATGACTGGGCTTCAAGATTGTCGGAAGCCTTGTGGGCATACCGAACAACGTGGAGAAACACCACCGGGTATTCACCATATCAATTAGTATTTGGAAAAGAACCCATCTTCCCAATCAAATTCGAAATTCAAACATTAAGAACAGCGCAGGAGGTGGGTTTGAATTTAAATGAGGCCCAGACCAATAGATTACAGCAAATCAATGAGTTAGATGAAATCAGGCTCTCAGCTCTTCAACACATTGCATTAATCCAACAACAGAGAGCAAAATGGCATGACACCCTTATTAAAAAGAAAATCTTCCACAAAGGAGATTGGGCACTCCTATATGATTCCAGGTTCCAGGATTTCCCCAAAAAACTCCAGACACGATGGCTTGGACCTTATGAGATACAGAAAGTTCATGACAATGGTACCATTACATTGACTACCATTGATGGATCTAGACATTCTTTCAAAGCGAATGGTCATCGAGTGCGACTTTACCACAAATCGCTTACCCAGGAATCCTTTTACCAACAATTACGGGAAGATTCCACTATGCAGATTCTTGCTGAGGAAGATAACCCCTCCTCAGCATTAATTCACTGAACAATTCCTTTGTTTCTGAATTTTGTACATAAACTTTTCTCTTTAATTTTTCTTGTATAAACTGGCTTTTTTGTACATATTTTACTGCTATTCCATTTAAGGAACAATTGTTGTTCCTCTGAAGAAACAACAGTCATTCCATTTAAGGAGCAGCAGAAGGTTTCTTTATTTCATTTTCATGTTGTTCCTCTTAATTAACAACAACAGTTCCTCTCAAGGAACAACAATCTTGCGTGCTTATATTTTCGTGTTGTTCCTCTTAAGGAACAACTATTGTTCCTCTTAAGGAACAGCAGTCGTTCCTCTTAAGGAATAGCGAACTTGTGTGCTTATATTTGTTTTTTGTTCCTCTTAAGGAACAGCTATTGTTCCTCTTAAGGAATAGCTGTTGTTCCTCTTAAGGAACAACAACCATTCCTCTTAAGGAACAACATTTTTACATGTCCCGTTTAACGTTTGTATTTTCATTGTTCCTCTTAAGGAGCAGAAGGCGTTCCTCTTAAGGAACATCACTTCTGCGTGTTTGTATTTTTGTTGTTCCTCTTAAGGAACAACTACTGTTCCTCTTAAGTAACAACTACTATTCCTCTTAAGGAACAGCTACTGTTCCTCTTAAGGAATAGCAGTTGTTCCTCTTAAGGAATAGCACTTCTGCATGTTTGTATTTTCATTGTTCCTCTTAAGGAACAGTTGCTGTTCCTCTTAAGGAACAACAGTCGTTCCTCTTAAGGAATAGCACTTCCGCGTGATTGTATTTTCGCTATTCCTCTTAAGGAACAACTTTTGTTCCTCTTAAGGAACAATTGTTGTTCCTCTTAAGGAACAATTGTTGTTCCTCTTAAGGAACAACAATCATTCCCCTTAAGGAATAGCACTTCCGCGTGACTGTATTTTCATTGTTCCTCTTAAGGGACAATTGTTGTTCCTCTTAAGGGACAGCTGTTGTTCCTCTTAAGGAACAGCAGTCGTCCCTCTTAAGGAACAACAACTCTACGTGTTCATATTTCTGTTGTTCCTCTTAAGGAACAGCAGTTAAGGAACAACAACCATTCCATTTAAGGAACAACAATATCGCTTGCTTACATTTGCGTTGTTCCTCTTAAGGAACAACTGCCGTTCCTTTTAAAGGAATAATAGTTTTTCCATTTTTTTTACTTTCTGTCGTTCCTTCTAAGGAACAAAAATTTCGATTTGGAGTGTTTTTAGGTTGTTCCACCGAAGGATCAACACTTTATTTTGCACTTGTTTTACTTGTTGTTCCGCTTAAGGAACAACTGCTGTTCCTCTTAAGGAACAGTTGCTGTTCCTCTTAAGGAAAAACAGTTTTGGGTGTAATTTTTTCTTTTTTTGTCGTTCCTCTTAAAGGAACCGCAGTTTTGCGTGTAGATGTTCTTTTTTCTATTCCTCTTAAGGAATAGTAGTTTTTCCATCTAAGGAACAACACTTTTTGGGTGCATTTCTCGCTGTTTCTCTTAAAGAACAACTTTTTTATTTTTGAGAGTTTTTGTGAATAATGTTTCACTCTTCATGATCCTTTCAAGGAAAAGATACAAATTTATGCAAGGACACAAAAATTAGAGGTTACGAAGCAAATCAAAGAAAAATTGCCATCTTTAATGAGATTCTTTGTATTGATAAGAAAAAGGAAAGGACACAACTATCTATATCACTTTGTTGTCCTTATCTTCACTAAAACTCAAATTGATTGATTATTTTTATCATGTTGGTTCTTCCCTAATTCTCATAATTCTCTTTGATTATTATTATTGAATAAAAATAAGGGCATATTTTTTCTATTGAGATGTTCAGACTTCTTCCACCATCCCTACTCTTAAGGATTGTTGAGCCATCCTCTATATATAAATAGGAAGTGTTATATAAAAGAAAAGAAAAGAAAAATATATGTATATGATTACTAACAATTATATGATTTGTTAGATGGAGGATAGGGGGTCTCATCAAGAGCCAGCCTACCATGATCATAAGGGAGCAGTGAAGTGGCATTCCCACTATGGCCACCACACCAGGGATATGATCTAATGGGCACATCAGAAAAATAAAATTCCTTGGAACAAGAGGTCTCATCACGAGCCGGCCTACCCACCTTTCACTCCTTCCTGGTGAATGGCATTGTGATTCATCTGGTTACCAAGCCAGCACAATGGCCTCCATTCTGACATCACAAAGCACTTTCCTAGGCATACATAAAGGATTATGGTTCCAAAGGGTGAAAAAGCAACTTTGTCAAGGTTATAAACACCTGTGGGCAACAAAGCTCTGCTGATGGTATTGGAGTCATATTTTTCAACATCAATAGTAATTACAAACCCTTTTCTTATTTCTTTATCTTTATTTCAAAAGAGATTATGTTCCCAATTCCTTTTGAACCTTTTATGCATGAAATATCGTTTAAAAAGTCAATCATAATGGTTTAAGTGGAATAATGACTGCATAAGCATTTTACCTACATCAACTGTCCTTTTCCCTTTTTCGCATCACTCCATAGCATCTCCATATCTATTCACGATTTTCATCATAAGCCTCAATTTCAGCAACTCGATACTTTTTGTGATCTTGTCATGAATATGTACACCTTTCCCTTTTTATACTGTACGATTGTCGTCCAGTACGTTGCTCCTCCATTTAACTAGTCGAGGACGACCTATCATATTTCAGGGGGGCGTAGGTGACTTCCAAAATACTCCTGTATACGTGTCAGTCTTCTATTTGGATGTACTAGACTGCATCAGATCCCTTAATAGAAAGTTTTAATGGTATTGATGTTAAAAAGAAGGGGTATTATTTGATATGCATAGTTTGTTGTTCCATTGTTATCTCTGTGTATTGCTGTGTAAAATTAATAGTGTGCAGAACTTAAATGAAATGGGAGGTTGATCAGTATGCAGTGAGCCACAGGTACTAGCAGTTTCCAACGCTGCACGAGAAATTTTGGTAAGAGCTGGATGGATCACATATTTTACACGACTACAGCAACCCCATGAAACTGTGGCTATCGAATTTTTGCAGAATTTGCAGGATGATCATTCCATAGTAAGAGGAAGGCGAATAATAGTGACAGATACAGTAATTGCAGAGGTATCTAGACTACCAGTAGTCAGACCCATTTGGACACATAAAAAATTGAGACTTCAAGATGTCATGGCCACCTTTCGGGACAAGGGACAGAACCTGATCGTTAAAGGAAAAGGAGTCCAGCCTTCATCTCTGGGAGAACCATGGATGGAACTGGCTAGAGTAGTGCAAAGCTACATTACATGCGACAGGAGAAAGGATGTGGTAAGACCACGTACCTCAAATTATTATCAGTACTAAAACAGAAATGTGTCGTAAATTTGCCTGCATATTTAAATTTTTTGCTACATGATGCTGCTCAAAGCATAAAGAAATCCCGTCATACAGATACTGTAGTGAGCCACCATTGTTTAATTTGATTGATAGTAAGTTATAGCCTTGCTTAGCAACAGACCAGTTGGGAAGAGTTGATATTTTCTATAGATGGGGGACTAGCCTTACCTGCCCCAAAACGAAAAAGAACCACCAGCACAGCAAGCAGACCTCAAAAACGTAGACACTCTTCCAGATTAAGAACAGGCAGGGGAATGTTTGAGAACCTCTAGGGTAGCAGCAACCAACCCTTAGAATTACATAGCTCTAAAAACGAGCAAACCTTACAGCTAGAAGGAAGAGATAACCGAGAATCAGAATTGGAGGAAGAAACTGAGCACACTAGTGAAGAAGAGAGGGAGGAAGCGGAACTTCCCTTAACCCCCAACGCAAGTCCACCACAAAACCCATTACAGGAGGACGAATTGGCCCAGATTTTGGCTAATATGAGTGAATATATTTAGCCCCAGAGTCCGCTCAACCTTAATATTGAAGCGGAGCAATTACAAGAAAACTCTGCCCACAGCAAGAATACATCAGAGGAAATAAATGATGAGGAAGAAGCAGGAGCAGAAGCCACTTAGGAAGTGGCAGACCAAACTAGGGTTACCTCTCCAGAGGAACCTAGTCCGGATAATGCGAACACTGAAGAGATGCTCCAAACAGAGGATATGGAAACTAGCCAGGGCAAAGGCACAACCCTTGAAGAGCAAAATCCAACTGAGTAGCCGAGCCCAGAAAGAATAGAAACAGTTAGAGAAATAGTTGTTCCTCCCAAGAAGAAGAAAAACGAAATTAAGAGGTTGCGAAAGGAACAGCAAAAGCTACAAAATTTAGTAAAACAACTCAGACGAAAGATAAGGACACTGAAAAGGGGGAAAATCTCAAGAAGAACCCCGAAAACAGTGGATGCAGCTATCCAAACTGAACTCCATGATACAAGGGCCACGAAGACTCAAACCGAGCCCATATTCATTCAAAATGATAAGGAACAGCAAGCAGCATAGACCTCATGCATTCCATTCCATGATAAAGGGACGCAGACTATAGGCACTCAGTCTTGTAATAAGAGTACCCAGATAGATCTTCAACCTAAAGATGTTTTGATAGGCAACAACCCTGATATAACAAAACTCCAAGAGGATCTAGCACAGGCTCAGTGGACTATAGAGAAGCTTGAGGAAGAGACTGTTCCTTAGAAGAAATACCAAGAATTACAGCAGCAATTAAGGGACATCAATGCATCAGAAAAAAGAGTTGAAGAGGTAAAGAACAGACTGAAAATAGTCATGAGTCAAATAGATACTCTCTATTCCTTATATATAGATTTTTTAACATGCAGGTCCCCTGCCAAAAACTATGCTTTATTTTTGCTAGAAAATTATTTACAGTTAAAAATTAAGGCTGTTAGGGTAGGGAAACATATAGAATTAAAAATTGTTGAGGATTTTATAAACTGCTGTAAACACCATGGAGTAAAAGTTCAACAATTACTCTGTGAGTTTTATTTATATAACTATATATTGGAAGAGGAAATGGAGAAGAATCCTAGTCCTTTTGTGGGTGATGTACAGTTTCAAGAATTTATTTCATTTGTTGTTAACCAGTTAAAGTGGCTCAAGG
Organism: Pinus tabuliformis; assembly: GCA_031772625.1. Lineage (NCBI taxonomy): Eukaryota > Viridiplantae > Streptophyta > Pinopsida > Pinales > Pinaceae > Pinus > Pinus tabuliformis. The sequence goes on along the minus strand of CM062814.1, from coordinate 693,546,123 downwards.
CCCATAATACTTTTCAAAGACAAGAAAATGGGTTAGACCTTTGGGTCAGGGGTGAGCCGAGAAACCCATTACAACTGCTGGCTAAACATAAAAGCCTAATGCAAAAGGAGGGAGTAATTCAGACCTTGGGACCCATCCACAAAGAAATTGTCCAGCAAGGGATAGAATATTTCCTCTCTATCAAAGACAATTCCTTGGCAATAGCTAAATTCATATGGAAGACTTCCAATCAGAATATACAAGACAGAGAGCCATTCAACTACAAAAAATTTAAGTTAGCTGCAGATCACCTGGTTACCTATAGTAACCTCATCTTGAGGGAAGGCCCGTATTGGCTAGGTTGTAGGTTTCGAAGCCCTATTATTTGGTATCCTGCAGAAGGATATAAGGCCATATATGAATTGCCTGAAGGGCAGACAGGGCCCATCTTTGAAGTTTTAGCTACAAATCATGGTTTTAGACCACTTCATGACAATCCCTCTCCAGCCTATTCTCTGACTACTTTGCATGCAAATTACATGGTTTTCATGAGGGCATGAAAAAGGGTAAGCAGGGGAGTGTGTTGAGCTATGGAAAAGGTATGAATTTGACATTTATTTTCTTATCTTTTCCCTTAATCATATCTCCTTTATATTCTAAGATGGTAATATATCAAGGAATTATAGCGAAAACAAGGGAGTTATTGATTATTGCAATTTAGTTAATTATTGTCTTTTTCCATGCAGGAAAGAGAAGAAATGGAAAATTACCATTCTGGAGGAAAAGACAAAATAGAGTAACTATTGTTCCTTCACCAGGAAGTCGTATCCAGACAAGCAGATCAAGATTGGAGCGTGCAGTTAAGGATAAGAACGGAAAAGACCACAACATCAGCGCAAAAATACAACAAGTTGACTGGAGTTAGAAGATTGAGCAGATCCCTCAAGATCTCTTGATCCTGAGGGATCACTGTTTCAAAATCTATCTGTTATTTCTTGTTTTATCCGCCTGGCCATTATAAAAGGGATGGTGCTTGTAAAGATTGGGGGATTCATTATCATTATTTAGAACTCACTGTTGTATTTCCACTTTGATCATCGACTCTCGTTGATTAAAACAGAGTACGATTTCCTGTAAACATTTTCGCATATGATTAATACATAAGTCAGTTGTTGTTCCATTCTTTTATACTGAAGTAGTCTGGCGATGCTTCACTAGCGGCTAAGGGTCCGACCCTAGTGGATCCACTTGCTATTCTATACCATTACTTTATAATCGCAGTTGTGTGATGGTTTGGTTTGATTTTCGTTTATTTGAATCGCATTGCTTTACTGCTCCTTGTTTCAAGAGTTTATGAATTGTTTTATTGTATATGTTGTAACTGAATTGTGTTGCCATTCCTTTTCATCATAATAAGATTATTATTCTCTACAACTATATTTTTATGCTATTCATTTCAATTACAGAGCTTCGTTGTTCATTTCAGTAAACTAACTTCGTTGTTCATTACTGTTTCATAAGTTCTATTGTTCATGTCTACTAAATAACATTGTTGTTCATTTCCTTTCTGCAAGTATTTGGTTTTTCCTTTCAGCATCGTTACAGTAGCATATTTATTCCATTTCTATCAGCAACATTGTTTATTTAATTCCTTTCCAATTAGTCATTTTAGTGTGGAGTGTAAGATCAACAACTATAAAGGACATTGGCTATCACTGTCAGAGTTCTCAGATTGAGGATCTTGTTTATGTTTGATTTCATTTATATCAATTGACAGGGGAAAGAGTTATTGCTAATGCATCCTTGACTGATATTGTTGTTAATTTCCTGAGTGAATGATTTAGTTTCAGAGCATTGAGTTTCTTTTAATTGCAAGTAGGTTTTTCAAGCATCCGTTTACTCTTGTATTTGAAAGCACTATACTACAAGTTAGAAACATTACTCTTGGATTAAATTGCTGCCACATATTGTGTACACTCTTGAAATAGAAAATCGTACCTGGATTGATAATTAATGTAGGATAAAGAGGAGTTAAAAAGACACCTTTTATCACTCAACAACAATGTCCCTCAAAATTGTGTAGTTGTGACCAGAAGCTCCCCGCAGCCCTATCCATCCTTGCTCTGGAAAACTACACAGAAATGTCTGTGAGTGCTTCCTGCTACCCTCTTTGTCTTCCTCGAAGATTCCCAGCTAGACCGCCGAATGATCTACCGAATCCTCATCTTGAAAACTGCACAGAATTGTCCATCAGTTCCTCCCAACACCCTGTCTTTTCTTCCTCCTAGCAACTGCGCAGTTCTGCCCAATTGGGTTCTACCTTGAAACTGTCACTGCTGCCCTAGATTGTGTAAATATGCCTCCCAATGACATCTGCTCAGTTTTTCCTGATAGTGCTTTGGAGCCTCTCATCCTGACCTGAGTTGTGCTCTGCACCGTTTCAATGCCTTGTCCTCCATCTCGATCACCTGCACCTGAAACGGGAAACATTGCATCATGCTAGACTAGGATATTTTTGGATTTGATGTCGTCTTGTCACGAGTGATTGCAGGAACAAGTACATTGATGAAACATGGTGCGATGAAAAGTGGGATGAAGAAGGAGCACATGCTAGAAGACTTTCTCACAGTTGAACGAATGTACAAAGCACATCGAGCAACAGGCGAAAGGGACACATGCACATGCACCATCAAGAAAAGACCAAGTCCATCGAAGACTCCACAACACTTTGCCATGCAGAGGTGAAGACACAACACACTAAGATCGCATCCATCACTCGGCATCATAGCAGCTCGACATGGACACCACAGTCAACAAGTACATGTCAGTAATTTCATGTTGAGTTGTGTCATGAGTTGTCTCAGTCACATCACTACTATGGGCCATACTTGTTGTAATCAAACGTAATGTAATGTGAAATTCCAAGAGATGCACATATGAATTTGAAGAGTCACGTCATTTGAAAAATCATATCAATTTGAACGTTCATGAGGGAAGTCCAAGAGTCACAAGGGTCAAGCATCGCCATTGGCTATATATACCCCCTCATTTTATGAGCAAAGGACTTTTCACCTTGGCTCCTCCCACATAGCCTTGAGAGTCTGTAGTTTGTTCTTTGAGGAGCAAGGAGTGGCTCCAATGTCCCACTACTGGGGCTAGTGATGTATGGTGTACAGATATGTCTTAGAACTTTTTCTTAATTCAAAAGCCTATCTCAGGCTAGCATGTTTTCACGCATGTTTTTTATCCATTTGTAGTACTATTCTTTAAATGTTTGTAATGCATGTTTACCTAACCTATACTAATATAGTTGAACTACTTCATTTAGTTTAGTACTTACATTTTTTAAGATGTGTTGTATTGTTTATCATTGTTGTCTCGCCCATGTGGACTACTCCTCCAGACATTAGACAAACCATTCTTGTTTTCCTTAGTTATAATGACCATCACCCCCATGTGGACTACTTTGTTGGATGGTGTACGTGTTTTCCCTTACACTTTGGTTTTAACGACTGCCACATCCATTGTGGACTATTCCACTAGATGTTGGAAAACCCCTTTTTGTTTTCGTGTGCGTCTCTCCCTAGGTGGTACTACTACCTCTCATCTAGAGGCTCACTTTTTCCCTCTCCCTAACAATAAGAGAACCTGGACACAAAGTTACATTACGCACACACTAGACATCCTCACCTCACTTTCTTGAAGTTACAAGCATAACACTCTCAGGTGTTGAACAACAAGAGCTAAAGAAAATCTCTAAGATAATGGAAACCGAGCCATCATACAAGATGGGACTCCTACACCAAATGGTGTGAGGTCTAGTTGGGACTTCATACCATAGAGAACCTCTGAATGTTGGCTGGTCCAGCATCATCAACACAAGGCTAGTAGAGTTAGGGTTAGATTTATCTTTCTTGATAGTTACTTGTGAATTATATTGGTTTCTTTTATATCTTTGTTATATTATCTTTCATCAAGAAATTACCAAATTATATGTGTATGAATATCAAAAGAACAAGAGACATAAGATGTAGGGATTCTGCCAAGGAAAAACCCCTATCTAGGGGAAATCCTAGTAAAACTTCTTCCTTCAGTAGTTAAGATGAGATCATCCAAGACTCTTCGACCTAGACACAGACCTCCTCCAACCACCAAGTCATCCTCTCCTTCCAGCAACTTCAGTCTTGTAGCAGCAGCACTTTGACCTAGAAAAACCATAATTTTGACCTTCCTGCAGAAAAATATTTTAACCAACACTTTTAGAATTTTGACCCCTCCTTCCGTATAACTTTGATCTGACAACTAGCCTAGTAACTTTGCATAAGAGAGAGAAAGAGATAGCCCAAAATATTCCACTTGTATTTCGTCCTTCTTCACCTTGAACTTCACACTTTTCTGCACTTCCTTGATATAGATCAAACTTCTTGAGTTTAAATCTCCAAATTAAATCAAATTTCTTATATATATAGGCTTTAGGTGAGGTCTAATTACCTAGATTGAGGTGACTTGATCTTCTTGAGGTCGACTTGGTGTGGTGGTGACAAATACCTTATTTAACTCAATAATAAACCTTCTTACATGATTCAAAAGCCCAAGAAGTGTCTCTTTAAATGGAAAAAGACTCTAGTGACTCAAAATAAATCCTAGAATTCCTCAATGGGGTCTTTGACCTAAAACATGATGACCTAAGCTTGAAAACCATTCTTTAATAAGTCATAAAATAATAATAATAAATTATTTTTCATTATTTGACTCAAATATAAACATGAAGACCAAACCTAATTACATTCTTCAACGGATATGAAAGCCTCATAATCATATGTAGGTTCTAACTTTGAACCATACCCCGATAAGGGGAAACGTATCATTGATGCAAAACCCAGTGCCACAGTTGCTACCACCAAGGTCTAGCACAAGGAGCTTGAAGATATGAAGGAAGGTGAGTGTCTCTTCCACTCACACAAGTGAATAAAGGGGGCTTCGTTGTGTTTAATTATCGATAGTTGGAGTCAAAAGATACTTATCTCAGTAGAGGTCGTTAAGCGGTTGGGCTTGTCTAAACTCATACACAACATGGTGCTTCGTTAAATGGTTGGGCATGTCGACAACACATAGTAAGAAGTATGGATGTAGTAAGATCATCTCCCATACTATGAAATTTGTATTTCTCCTTATTAGCTCTCAAAGTAAGGGGAAGATCATGGCCACATACATGTCCTCCACACAAGGCTCCTCTAGATGGAAGAGTACAGAGATATATTCTCCTCACCCACAAGGGTACCTTTGCATTTCTAGTTCAAGCAGTCCATCGATTTGACCCTCAGTGTACCTCTACCCAATGATCCAATATACTATTGATCTCTTCTATAAAATGAGGAAATGAAATGACAGATCTAGGATTGCTACAAAAAGGACACATCTGACCAAGTGCATCACCCTGTGGAAGCCCAATTGTACTCACGCAAAAGAAGGATGGGACCTAGAGGCTTTGTATTGATTATCGAGCCCTGAAAACAATCTAGGTTAGGAGAAGGTACATGATTCCATGTATTGAAAACCTTCTTGATCATCTCAAGTGTGTCGAGTAATACTTTATCAAGATTAATTTCAAGTATTTCTACCACCAAGTTCTAATAGAATCCACACATCTGTGGAAGACTTATTTCAATTATAAGAAGGGTATTTTCGAGTGGTTGGTCATGCCCTTTGGTTTGACGAATGCCCCCAAAAATTTCATGAGGCTGATGGATGACATCTTGTGGCCTTTCAAAATCTCATTCATGGTTGTATATATTGAAGATATCCTCATCTTTAATGATAGTTGGGAAGAGAACCTGCAACATATTCGACATATCCTGGATACTCTATAGCATAAAAAGTTATGTGCAAACATGGAAAAATTCTCCTTTTGCATGGAAAAGGTCCAATATCTAGGTTACATTATTTATGAGCAAGGTGTGCATGTGGATCCATCTAAGATCCAAGTTCTTTAAGATTGGCCTACCCTAACAAGCCTCACAGAGATCCGTAACTTTTTAGGCCTCACTAATTTCTTCCATAGATTTGTATTGGTATTATTTCATATCACTTGGACCTCAAGTCAAGTTACCAAGGGTGGAATGAAAGAAAAACAAAATTGGTCCAAGTCAAAACAAAATCCATTCATTGAGTTGAAACACTACCTTTTCTATGCACCAATCCTCACATTGCCGGACCTACAACAACTATTTGAGATTGAGACAATTGCCTCTGAATATGTTATTGGTGCAGTCCTCACTCATCAAGGGAATCCAGTGGCCTGTCATAGTGGGACACTCTCTGATATTATTTTGGGATACCCCACCTATGATAATGATATGTATTCTATCATGCAAGCCTTTCAACATTGGAAACATTACATTCCATGGAAGGATATGATCATCGACAAAGATCACTAACCTCTTCAATTTATCAAACACAAGGAAAGTTACATAACAATCACCATCATAAATGGTCTACATATCTACAACAATACCATTTGAATATTAAATGAAATAAGGGTAGTGATAATCAGATTGCATATTGCCTTAGTTGACCCCCAGTTGTAGCACTGACCACTGTTCTCAACTCATGTCAGAATGAGACTTATGGATGGCTACAACTGTACAAAAATGATCCAGATTTCTCCACCACATACTATATGTTAATGGAAGGAAATCAAGTTCTAGACCTCCACCACCAGGATACACTATTGTGCTACCTGGGAAAGCTTTGTGTTCCTTCAAGTGAGTGTACCAAACTAATTTTGGATACACATTACAGTCGGGTAGCAGGGCACTTTGGCATGGAGAAGATAGTTGCAATACTATAAAAGTATTTTTATTGGATGAGAACTCTAACAGGATGTTTGCAAATATATCAGATCATGTACTGTATGTGACATCTCCAAGCCAACAATTAAGAATAAAGGAATGTACACCCCCCTTCCTACTCCTATTTGTCCTCTAGAATCCATCTCTATGGACTATATATTTGATCTCCCTTCCACCAAGCATGGTGATGACTGTGTTTATAGTCATTGATATGTTTTCTAAGATGGCCATATTGGTTGCCTGCAAGAAGAGTATCATAGTAGAAGCCACTGCCATTCTCCTCTTTGAAGGGGTGTGGGTACATTTTCAGATACTGTTGACCATCATATCAAATCAGGACAACAAGTTCCTTAACGCATTCTAGTTGAGCCTTTGGTCACTTTTCGATACCAATCTCATAAAGTCAACTGCCTTCCACACCCAGACTGTTGGCCAAACAGAGGTTGCTGACAAGATGATAATGTGCATACAACGCATGTATCGCTCTAAGCAACCACAAACATGGGATGAGAGCCTCGTCTGAGTTCAAAATAGTTACAATAGATCTCTCCATATCTCAACTGGCCACATCCCCTTTCAAGTGGGCTCGGGATTTCAACCATTGCATCCCATTAATGTTGCAATGCCTCTTACAACTACATACGAAGAATATGCACATGTTCAATCTGAAGTTGATAAAGCCATCAATTTTATTTAACGCATTTAGCACGTCCATAAATAGGTTCAAGATATCTTTGATAAATCCAGTACTAAGTACAAACAACATCATAATCAACATCAGGTGCCACATAAGTTTCAAGTGGGCAACAAGGTTTGGTTGCATTTGGAGAAGGAACACCTTCTAGTATCCCACTATAAGCTTTGACCACTCTAATATGGGCCTCACACCATCACCAAGGTTATGGGTGACAATGCTTTCAAGCTAGGTATCCCCCCATTCCTTGGCTTGCACTAATTATTCAATATGGATCGCCTTCAACCATACTTTCAACCATTGTTGGACACATCAAACATTGTCAATCAACTAACACCAATAGAGGTCAACCTAGATTGCATTGACCACAACACAAATGATCGAATCATGGATACACATATTAATAACACTCACCAATATAGGATCCAACTATCAAGTTGTCAAAACCGGTCAGGTCTTGTACCAAGGCAAGTGGGTCACCAGGGACCAAGTTCAACAAAAGTTTCCCCACCTCATGGAGGGTGTTATCATAATAAAAATTTCACATCTTTTTATTTTTTTCTGGAAAATGCTTACAATTGTAGCGTTAGTATTTAAAATTGTAATAAACATGGAAAAAGTCTTAACAACAGGGCTATCATTTTTTTAGGAAATCTGAGTAAAAAGAAGAGAATTTTGCAGTCATTTTACAAGCAGTAGAAGGATTCAAAATCTACATCAAACCCTCTCCATTGGAAAGTGCTCTTAACAAGCTTTCCAGCAGTATGTGGAAGTCCAAAAATGGACTCCTAGATCAAAATATGGCATATTGAAGTTTAAGAGTTTGAAACCTTTGAAAGGAAGGAATATCAGAGGTCCGGGGCATATCGGCGATCACACATCGGTGCAAGGGCTAATTGGCGATCATATGTCGAAAGGTCCTACACATCGCAAAATCAGTGAATCAACAATCAGCGAGGTACAGGGCACACCGGCAATCGCATATCATATTTTAGAGCTCCATGGCGGATCAACACATCAGTGGGTCCCGTAAATCGGTGATCACACATCGCACATCAATGATCACATATCCAGGGCATATCGCATATCAGAAATCTGCAATCGGCGACTCAGACAATGTGAACACGTTTTAAAAATGTGATATGCAATGTTGCGGCATAAGAAGTTGCAATATACAAGCACCGATAGTGTTAAACCGTCAGGAAAGCACCAATAGTGTTAAACTGTCAGGGAATGTCGAAAGAGATTTATAAAGGATTTCATCGAAAAACCAGAGGTAGAAGGGCCTTTCTCTCTCCTCTAGCGGGATGCATGGTGAAATATGATTGGTTCTGATAAAGATACGTGGCATCTGACGTCTGCATGACATGGCGGTATGGAAGGACATATGGCAGGTTGTTTTGGCATTTTGAGGGATCCTAAGGGGGAAAATCAGGGTGACACGTGTCACCACTCATGAGGTGCCATGTGGCATTAATGACATCATAATTAGAGGTCAGTGTATCAAAGGTTGAGGATATCAAAGATTTGTAACACTTGCCACATAAAAAAGTTTCGATCAGAGGGGGCTTCGATATTGGGTTGGTGCGCAATCGTTAAGACTCAAAGAACCTCTGACGCTAAAGAATATAACAAAGGAAAATAGCCCCCGACAATGAATAAAATCCTTAGCACCTCAAGACTAGGTGGTATGGTCATAGCCCTCGGTCTTATGGAAAAGAAATGCGGAAAATGGATAAACAAAAGGGGCCAAGGGAACATCAGAAATATGTTTTCGTAATGTTTTAACAATAAAGTCTCGATGAGTTGCAGCTCCAACATATTGGGCTCTGATAGTATAACATAGAAGTTTTAACAGATGGATGGGTCGGAAGTTATTGAATCGCAGGAAAAGAGGGATGGTAGTTTGGAATGAACAGTCAACACGCTTGTGTGAAAGCAACTACAACCACTCTAGATTTAAAGGCAGAGGATTAGCATTAATAAAACAATTTCCAGTTTTAAAGGCTAAAGATTTTCTAGCGTAATTGAAGAAGAGCGAAGGAGTAGTTTTGATGGATTATTGCAAAGGGGCCTATTATGTTAGCAAAAATGCTAAAACTATAGTTTAGGGACCTGTTCTACTTTCAAGGGAAGCAGTTGACCAGATATTTCTTTTACCTAAATGAAAGCATATTTTCCTATAGCTATTCAAGGGCATACATAATAGTTTTAAGATTATATTTTACATACATGAACTTGAGAGATATTCAAAATATCTTTGTTTATATAATTATGTGATGACTATTATTTTGCAAACCATTATGTAAAGCACTATATAAATAGTTTATGAAGATGGAAATGAGGTTGGATTTTATTGGAAAAAACACTTGTAGTCCAAATATATTTGAGCAATCTTGAATGTATTCACGGTGTTTAATGAGAAGTTAGTAGGAAATTCATGTGTTATGTATCCCTATCACTATTTTCTCTATCACATAATTTTTTTCTTCCATGTCTGAGAATTTTAGTTTATGGATTGGATTTCATTGATGCTTCTCTCTTATATTATCAGTGATTAATATTTGTTATTATGGTCATCTATAAAATTTGTTTTCCTTCAGTCCTCTTTCTTCTAAATCTCCCAAATGGTCAAAGGACTTGTGACTTTTCATGCTTTGTACAACCTTCTCATTGGAGTTGTGATATCATTTGTTTAAATAGTTGGACTCCATGCCCAATGGTTTTGAAGATCACCCAACTAATTCATCCATAGATCTAAATATGGCCACTTGAACTCAATTGCACAAAACCTTCTACTACGGTGACAATAGGGTAGTTGAGTTTTACGGAGAGATCCCTCTCTAGGTTGAAGGGCTAGCTTCAACCTAAAAGAGGTTATGAGCTTACCTTGGGGTTTTTCCCTGAGTGATAACTGAGGGACTCAACACAATGGGGACCATTACTTCCTAAGGGGAGAGGGTTGATTTAGGTGGATATTGGTGGCCAGATACTTATTCCACTTGGGCCCCCAATATTATTTCCTATCAGTTTCCTATTTTTTAGTGTAGTTTCCTATTTCGACAGTTTTATATTTTTGGCAGTTTTTTTAGTCCTGAACTTCCATAGCCATTTTGATGCCCTAAATGATTTTTTTTTGGGAAACAAGAAAATGTGTTTTTGATTCAGAGAATCACATATGCATTTGAAAGTTGTTTTCCTCAGATAGACCTTTCTATAGGGCTATCATGCATGCCAAACAGAGATCGTATGCCCAAGTTACGACCCTAGGAAGTTTGTTGGAGAATTCAATAGGGAAGTGTTGATGGGTTGAAATGTACCACTAACAACTAGGGGGGTGTTACACTAAAAAATGTCACCATGACCACTTACAGTTAGTATGGCTCAAATCAACAGTCATGCTACCCTCTTAGGCAAGTCTTATGCCTCTGCTATCCATCTCGAACTCAAAGAAGAGAGAAAGTCTTGTCAAAAATATGTTTATCTCTGGGGTCGCAGGTTCTCTCTAGCCTTACCTGCGGGGACGCTGACCATGTTCACAAAAGGTGCGTCCTTGGACGCTCTGTATGTTAAGGGATAAGTGCGTCCTTCTGTAAAAGGCAAAATGCGCGAGTTTCATCTTAAAAAAGTTACTTGTGGTTACTTCTAGAACTTTCTAGAGGTCGGTTTGATGATTTGGATGCGCCTCCAGTTGGTTCATGTATCTCTATTAAGGGGGAACTTATCCCATCAATAAGGGAGTTATCCCACCCAAAGAGGGGGATTATCCCATTGATGGTGGACCTGAATAACCTCTTTATAGCACTATAAATAAAGACATTGAGCCAGAGGGAGGAGAGGTTGGAGCTATACATTTTCTTTGGGTAAATGCTGCAGGATTTAGGTCTTCCATTAGAGCCTTTGTAAGGAGAGATTGTCTTTACTTGATTCTACTTGGAAGAGGGTGAGCTTTGTCAAAGTAGAGGAAAACCCTTGATGGACCCTGGGAGGAACTTGCACAACACCAAGGCTAGGTTGTAAGAGTTTCTTTGTTTCGTTATTAATACAAACTGGTTTATTTTTCTCAATAGCTTGTGTTAATGAGTTATTTCATGTGTTCCTTGGTCTGCATGTTGAATATATGTTTTATTATATGAAATGCAAGTGCTTGGTAATTGTTTGATTGTTTGTGGTTGCAGGAATTGACTTGAAGGAGGAGCTCATCCGGATCGTCAAGAACGGACTTCAACAACAGCGTTTTGGAATAAGGTAGCCTAAACACTTGTAGTTTTCATGTTGTAAAAGGTGTATTTAGAGAAAGATCACTCCATTTTGTCTTGTTTGTCATTAGAATGTCTTAGACTTCTAGGAAGGTCAGCTGTGTCCGCACCCTTGACCAATTCCGTGTGACAAATTGGCGACTCCGCTGGGGAATCCATTAATGAGAAAGTCTTTTCCTTTGTGTGAACTTTGCTCTGAGAAAATCATTTTTATTTTCTGGTTTTTTACTGTGAGAATTAGTATTTGGGTGGCTTAGCTTTAGATTTAGTTAGATTTGGTTTTTCTTAACTTTTCCAGAAGGACGCACCCTCTGAGTACTGCACAGTGCGTCTTTGGACGTGCTGTTGCCGTTTGCACAGAGCGGGCCCGCACCTGTTATAACGGGTTGCCTGCGTCTTCCTGTAAAATTTAGGAAAATTCCATTTTTTGCTTTAATTGCTTTTAGATTTTGGTTTTTCTTAGTGTTTTCTGCCCAGATCCTTTAGTACCCTGTCAAAAATCTTCACCTAAGCTTGTTCTTGCTCTTAGCTTTCATCAATTGGGTGTTTTGAGTCTCTTTCTTGAGAAATTCTTGATTTGATTTCCTTTGATCATTACTTGGAGGTTTGTCTCAGTCTTTTCACAATTTTGCATCTTTTTGCTTTTGTTTTTGCAAAAAAATTTCCCCCTCATTCGCCGGGGGGGGCTAAATTGTGTATGAGTGTTAATCGCCTTCGAGTGTTTTTATGTTTCGATCTTTGGAACTCTCACCCAATTTTCTCAATTTGCACTTGATTGGTTCTTAGATCACATTAGAATCGTCTTGTGTTTGAGAATTCTTTTGCATAGATCACATTTGCACAATTAGAATTCTGATTTTCAGAATATTATTGAAAAATGTGCATAGATTACATTTGCATACTTTTCGAGTGAATTGTGCTTAGATTACAATTGCATAGTTTACATTCTGAAAAATCAATCGTAGATTTAGATCAGCTTTCTTTGATTTGAATTTACACAAAAATAAAAATAAAAATTGGTTTGGAATTGATTTGCATTAGTTTTTCTTGATGAAATTAGTGCATTAGAGAATTTGTTAAATTTTCTCTTAATGATCAATTTTTTGCATTGTTGGAAGTGAATGGAAACTCTCTCCTTACTCTAGTTAGGATTCATCGAATTGAAAGGATTGCATTATCATATTCGATTGCATTCAGTTGAGTCGGGTCATAACACCATTGGTTTCATCTCCATTTACCCATTTGAGTAATAACAGCCTTAATAACACAGCGCTTAATTAAAATTCATCTAGTAATTTTTACATTTCTAGGGCTCTGAAACACCAACATAGCTTAGGCTAGGGTCTTGGAGTAGGTGAGTACTTAACTCTCCAAGACTACAAAACCAAACAGATAGTTTATCTTGAGTAGAATAAATCCAATTGTTTCAATTGCACTCTGGGAAAGCTCCTCTTAAAGGAGAAGCACGAGCTCGTGTCCGAACCAGTGAGGGGATCATTCCCCCCTCGTTGGGAACGACGCCAGACAGTACGTATTACAAACGGTAAACCTCGGATTAACCATTGTCGAGGAGCCAGGGGTCACTTATCGGTAAACCTTGGATTGTTGTCAAGGAACCGGTAAGGGGATTGAGCTTGCTACTCTGCCCTTGCGTGCTGTCGGAGTTTAGACTGTTCCCCCAAGTGTATTTGTTACTGTTGGTGATCTTAGTGACCATAATCTTTAGGGTTCTACCGAGGTGACGGTGGAGGGAAGGTCCCACTGTACCTGGAGCAGACGTCGGTTATACTCACTTGGATTTTCCGGGGGGTTCACTTCACTTCGAGACGGTTAAAGTGGAGGAACTTGTGCCGGTCTATTCATTAAGCAGGTTGCTGGGGTAACTGTTCCACCCGCCATTTCTGTACTGAATTCTGCGAGGTTGGGCTTCATCACCAACTAGTGTTTTCGGTCCGGAGAGCTTACTGTTTGTGTGTGGTTTGACTCCTAGATTTGATAGCGCGTGTTAATTTGTTTGTTTTTACTTTTAGAGACCATAGATGTGAATTGTCAATTTTAGTTGTTAAGTGTGAATTGTGAATTGTTAATTTTAGTTTTAAATTGTTAATAAAATTCACTGAAGTTGAATATAATGGCAAATGTTCCGGAATTTATCAACCTAGGAACCCCTCCTAATGAGAATCCTAGTACTTTTCCTTACTTTGGAAATGTTGGTCCTCCTTATATGGCTACTTTGTCATTACCTGGATTTACAATAGGTTTACCGATATGGTTATTTTCAACTTCGTTGGCCCAAAGTACTCCAATTGTTCCATCTCAACCGAATGCTTCACCTCAACAGAGTTCACCATCTCAACATCACCAACCTTCTGTTGACCCTTTACCTTCTTCGCCTAATTTTTCTTCCTCCATTTCTTCCTCTTCGCCTGGTAAAAGCCTTGATGCTAGTAACCAGGAGGCTAAGAAGAAGAAGAAAGGGAAGAAGAAGCAAGATAAGAAAGAAGTCAACCAACCAACCATGGCTGTAAGTGTTAGTTGTGTTGAGGAAAATTCCGACATGCATCATAAACCCAAATACCCTTGCAGGCTTTGTAAGGGTGACCACTTCCTTGTCAATTGTCCTGGTATTCCAAAGGTCTTGGAAGTATGGTCAGAAAAATCTCATCAACTTTCCATTGATCCATCAACCAGTGATAGTCAGGTTCCTGGGAAAAAGGGTAAAGTTAGGTTTCCTTGTAAGTTATGCAAAGGGAGTCATCAAACTCACATTTGCCCTCACATGGATGAAGCCTCAACATTGTTGGAAAACCTTACTGTTCCACAGCAAGAATTTCCAACTGGTTACCGTAAACTTTCTCCCAACCTACCGTCAACTGACGGAGTGATTGATCTAAATTCAAGTACAGTCGATCACACTCTCCCATTGAAGAGTGAAACTCATGTCACTCAGGTTGATGATCCATTAGTTGATCAAGTGGTCGATTCAATTTCACATTCGGTCGATCACACTCTCCTTTTCGAGAGTAAATTTCATACCGCTGATGTTCTTCTTGTTACATCGGATTCTTCTATGCCGGGGGGCATTTCACCTGTTTCTACAGAACCCCCTCCAAGTACTGAGGTCTTTTCCTTTGATTGGAATAGACTGACAGAACCTCGTCTTCCTTCCTCCATCCCTTTCCAAATCATTGTCAAGGCTGGTGGTAGGGACATACATCGTACTCAGGTAGATGAAGGTGCTTCTGTTAGTATTTTATCCTCAGTTGTTTGGAAAGCTTTGGGTTCCCCTCAGCTTGCGCCTATTACGTAGAATCTGAAAGCTTTTAACAGAACAATTAGTGAACCTTTAGGGATCCTTCCTAAGTTTTCTATTACCTTGGAAGGTAAAACTGTTTGTGTTGATCTTATGGTAGTTCGAGGTCCCTTGGATTTCAATTTACTCCTTGGGCGAGACTATGTTTATGCAATGAAAGTTGTTGTATCGACACTCTTTCGCGTGATGTCTTTCCCTCACAATGGCAGTATTGTGACTGTAGACCAGCTTTCGTTCCCTAGTCTTGTTTCAACTACCAATAATATGACACCCCTAACTGTTCCTGATTCTAAAGTGGTATCTACCCTGCCACGGGTTAATTATGTGGCAACTGATCCCATGTTTTCAGTTACCAATGTAAGTGAGCTTCTCACTGTTGATTTAAATCCGGTAATTGACATGGAAAACTCTATGGGATTACTTGAACACGATGTTCTTATCCCTTTTGAGTCCCTTGATATGTGTTCCTTCCAAAGAACTGTTCTTCCTTCTGATGAAGATCTCTTGGAAGCCATGATCAAGGTGTGTCCATTGACATGTCTTTCTTCCAGTTAGAAGCCATGCTCAGTGTGTTTGAGGAAAGTTCCTTTTACTGTGTCGACCTCGTTAAAAAATGAATCAGTGAGTACGAGGATAGTTTTTTCCTGTATCAACCTCGTTAAAAAATGAAATAGGCTAGCATGAGGACAGTTCTTTTACTGAGTCAACCTCATTAAAAAATGAATCAGCTAGATTTTAGGATATGTAGGTAGATTGTAGAAAGTAGGGTTTGAGGACAGTTCCTGTTACTGAGTCAACCTCATTAAAAAATGAATCAGGTTTGAGGATAGTTCCTGTTACTGAGTCAACCTCGTTAAAAAATGAATCAGGTATGAGGATAGTTCTTTTCTTGTGTCAACCTCCTTAAAAATGAAACAACTCCCTTTTCAAGTTAAATATTGAAAGTAAACCTTCATTTCATCCAGCCGGTTGAATGCAATGAAGCCTGGGGGGCATGTACCTTGCTTTGCATCATTATGCTAGGGGCATGTGAACTTCTTGAGCATAGTTCCTTGTCTTGTGTCAAGCTCTTTAAAAAATGAAACAAGGGTAGGTTAAATAGGTAGATTGTAGAGCGTAGTTATGAGCATAGTTCCTTGTCTTCATTAAAAAATGAATCAAGGTTTTTAGAGCACAGTTCCTTGTCTTGTGTCAAGCTCGTTAAAAAATGAATCAAGGTTTTTTAGAGTATAGTTTTTTGTTAGGTAGATTGTAGAAAGTAGTTATGAGCATAGTTCCTCGTCTTGTGTCAAGCTCACTAAAAAATGAAACAACTCCCACGAGTCTTTCCAAGATTTTGAAAGTAAAGCTTCATTCCATCCACCTCATTGAATGCAATGAAGCTTGGGGGACATGTACCTTGATTTGCATCATTATGCCGGGGGCATGTGAACTTGTAACAAGCATAGTTTTTCATTTCAAGCTTGTGTAAACATGAAACCGAATCCGAGCATAGTTCTTTTCCTGTGTCAAGCTCGTTAAAAAATGAAACAAATCCTCCTCTACTTGAGTCGAGAGATTGACTAGATCTCGTAAATGTTAAGTTGTATATTTAGGTTAGTTGTTTCGGTGTTTTGCATAATTTTCTTACAGTTTTAGGTCAAAGTCTTTTAAATGATCTCGTCACTAAACCTTCATTTCATCCAACTGGTTGAATGAAATGAAGCTGGGGGGCATGCGCTCTAACAGTTATGCTTAGGGGGCATCAAGCACAGTTTTCTCTCTGCTTCAAGCTTGTGTAAAAATGAAACTACTCTGAAGCATAGTTTTTCTCTGTTTCAAGCTTTTGTAAAAATGAAACCTATCTCGAGTCAATTTCAGTTATTTTCAAGACTCGTTAAACTCATGAAAATACCGAGATTATTTTGCTATCTTTCATTCTCGTAAAACAAATGAAAATGCCGAGATCTTTCCGTCTTTTCCTACTCGTAAATTAAATTGAAAGTCGGCCATATGAGTACATTTTTATCCCTTTTTCAAACTCATTAAAATTTACGAAAAAGTGAAAACCATGAGTACATTTTTATCCCTTTTTCGAACTCGTTAAAACTTACGAAAAAGTGAAACCTCAGAGTCATCTTTTAAGCCCTTTTCTGACTCCTAAAAAATGAAAAGATCGCCGAGCGTTTCTTTTACACTCGTTAAAACGGAATTAAAAGACGGTCCCCTTTTAGCTCTTTTCTGACCGTAAAATCAGGAAAAGATTGCCGGGTTTTTGTCGTTTCGAACTCGATAAGGAAATAAAACGACGTGTCCTTGATCGCTTTTTACTTTTCAGGTCAACGACACTATTATGAAAGTACTCCTTGGTCGCAAGATCAAGCGGTTCCCCCAGGTATTATTTTATACTTTTTCGGGCTTGAGGGACACAAATATACGAAAAAGTTCAACGTGGAGTCTCCTTTTGTTTTTTCAGACTCTCTAAAATTGAAAAACGCCGAGTTTCTCCTATACTGGGCTCGTTAAACTTTTACAGTAAAGGACCTGTTCAATTACAAACAGGAACGAACCACTCCTTCCTAGGGTTCGAATTTAAACTAGGTTGGACTCGTCCGAAGGATGAGCTTATAATCAAGCATATGTTATCCTCCTCAAGCTTGTTAAAAATAAAGAGGTACTTGCCAGAAATGGTGGGGGAAAAGAGAGAAGAATGAGCCTATTTGTTACCTTTATCTAAAAAGAAACTTTATTACCACTCTTGAACACGACACTTTTCATTCACCTGGGTTGGGAAATCTTTTACCTCACAGTTGACCAAACCACTTTGAAAGTCTTTAACTGGGTTTCGGGGATTAACTTTGAGTTATTCGTCACCAAGCCATCTGTCGTGTCGTTATGTGTTCAAGAGGTCTGCAAGCAAAAACTTTCATCTGCAAAATACTTGTCATCCATTTGATCATCCCTGAGTCAGTCCTTACAGCAACATTTCTTCAACTTGAACAATGATTTCGTGTTGTGGGCTTGCCTGCAACGGGTCGCTTTCTATCGACATCGACACATTATCTAGAAAGATGACTTAGGAATCGACAGTACCTTGAAGTCTGCATGCATCAATGGCAGGTTTCTCGCCTTTGACGTCAGTTTACATCATTGACTTTCGATCAAAGGATTCCGTGAAGTGTTCGACATCAAAAAATCTATTCACATTTCACGGGTTGTGCTTGGTACTTTGAGAACCATTGACATTACTGGTGGTCTCTCTCACGCTTGTTAACAGTTTACATCATCGACTGGTAATCAAGTGGTTTCTAACATGTTCGACATCAAATCATTTAATCACATGGCTAGAATCGTACCAATTCGGGAGGTAGAAGTGAAGACCCTGGATCTAGTTTCTACCATCCAGGCTGCGAGGAGTTTTGTATTCATTATCTATGTAGACTAATCATAAACAGATGGCTGCGTCCATACTGTGTCTACAAAAGTCTATAAAAATGATGTATTGCAAGATCATTCCTGTATCAGAGTAGTTAGTCCATTAGTTAAAGTTTTGAATCTGAGTATGGGAATGCCTACCTCAGTGATGATATAATCTTATATATGTATTTTGTGTTGAAAATTGCAGGTTCCAACCAGGTCATCCACAAGACAATCCTTGAAATGATAAAGCGCTTCACCCTTCCTAGAATTACAAAACCCTAATCTATTCCAGGCTTCGCACTTTAGGGGGCAATCTGTTACACTAAAAAATGTCACCATGACCACTTACAGTTAGTATGGCTCAAATCAACAGTCATGCTACCCTCTTAGGCAAGTCTTATGCCTCTGCTATCCATCTCGAACTCAAAGAAGAGAGAAAGTCTTGTCAAAAATATGTTTATCTCTGGGGTCGCAGGTTCTCTCTAGCCTTACCTGCGGGGACGCTGACCATGTTCACAAAAGGTGTGTCCTTGGACGCTCTGTATGTTAAGGGATAGGTGCGTCCTTCTGTAAAAGGCAAAATGCGCGAGTTTCATCTTAAAAAAGTTACTTGTGGTTACTTCTAGAACTTTCTAGAGGTCGGTTTGATGATTTGGATGCGCCTCCAGTTGGTTCATGTATCTCTATTAAGGGGGAACTTATCCCATCAATAAGGGAGTTATCCCACCCAAAGAGGGGGATTATCCCATTGATGGTGGACCTGAATAACCTCTTTACAGCACTATAAATAAAGACATTGAGCCAGAGGGAGGAGAGGTTGGAGCTATACATTTTCTTTGGGTAAATGTTGCAGGATTTAGGTCTTCCATTAGAGCCTTTGTAAGGAGAGATTGTCTTTACTTGATTCTACTTGGAAGAGGGTGAGCTTTGTCAAAGTAGAGGAAAACCCTTGATGGACCCTGGGAGGAACTTGCACAACACCAAGGCTAGGTTGTAAGAGTTTCTTTGTTTCGTTATTAATACAAACTGGTTTATTTTTCTCAATAGCTTGTGTTAATGAGTTATTTCATGTGTTCCTTGGTCTGCATGTTGAATATATGTTTTATTATATGAAATGCAAGTGCTTGGTAATTGTTTGATTGTTTGTGGTTGCAGGAATTGACTTGAAGGAGGAGCTCATCCGGATCGTCAAGAACGGACTTCAACAACAGCGTTTTGGAATAAGGTAAGCCTAAACACTTGTAGTTTTCATGTTGTAAAAGGTGTATTTAGAGAAAGATCACTCCATTTTGTCTTGTTTGTCATTAGAATGTCTTAGACTTCTAGGAAGGTCAGCTGTGTCCGCACCCTTGACCAATTCCGTGTGACAGGGGGTCTCCCTAGTGTGAAGTCCCAATTATACCTCACATTGTTTTGGATAGGATCCCCATCTGGTATGTGGGCCAGGCTACCACCATGAATGTTTCCTCTCTTGGTTATCAAATGAGAAGGTGTTAAACTAGGGACAAGAACGAAATTCCCAGACAATGAAACAAAATCAACACAATATTGACAAATTACAAAAATAGTTACAAACAAGTCTCAACAATAACAAGAAGAGGTATTCCATGAGAGGGATCAGTGAGCTAAAACCCAATCAAACATACAATAAACAGGAACATGCCAGAAGTTAATTGCAAAATAGTTCACAATAGATCACTGACATGGCAAGAAATAAGTAAACATGGATTCAAAAGCAAAACATACATGCAACAACTATGAATCAGTCCATAACATATTGCATATATGAAAGCACACATACAAATATAGTGAAAATACCAAACAACCAATACAACCACCATGAGTAAGCATGGGAATCAGTGCCAAAGATGAAGAACATCTTATTAATGTTGTTGCAACTTCAAGTACATGTCTTGCATTTGGTCAAAACCAAATAGTGGAACATGGGCTACTCATACCATTCCCCAGGGAAAAACCATAGCCTCGCTGCAACTCCACCCTACTAGCTGCCAAGAGCTGAGTGTCTAGCTGTCAAGAATGAATCAACTATATAATCCTAGCTTCAACTCAAGTGCTAAAGTACCTCCTGTTACAATGAGGCAGGAGGGAACATTTATAGAGGTCAGGTCACTGTTCACCTACTGTGACCTTTGAACTTCCCTCATGCCCTTTCAGCTACCCTCATGACCCTTGAGCTTACCCACTCCTTCCTCAAGCCAAATGATTGTTACATTCCCAAATAAGACCTAACATAGTTGTTGAAATTATGGTGGGATATATTTACATTACCATGAAGGAGAGAGAGGGAAGGATGTAGAGGGTTATTGGAACCCTGGCATGCTTGTTGCCCATATGTTGCAATGATGTGGATGCTTGGTCCTGGAACAATCCTATTCTCTTACCATTATGCCTCACTCGCATTCATCAATCTTCTAGTGATGTGCCTTGGAGTTTGTTGAGAGGTTCTTAGAGCTTATAAGGGGCCATTTGGCTTGCTCTGCAAGCTTCATGATAAACCCTAATCCTTATTCATAGAACAACATCTTGCTTCCTTCCTTCTTCCTTGGATCTAGTTAGACTTCAATGCAACATATATCCCTTGGATCATTTTAGCTACCAATTTGGCTTAAGTGTCTACATAAATGACAGGGATTTGCCTTCACAGCTTCAATCCTACACATGTACACAATCATCAATTAAGCATTGAGACAAATGTGCTTTGATGAAATATAAGAAATGAATATCACAATTAATAATGAGAAAGAATTCTTAGCCTTTAAATTGCTTGCAATTTCATGGTCACAAATTTGTGCATTGATACGCTCAATATCTCGGTACCAAGGTGACACCAATTGTTTTTTTCCTTGTTGGTTAGATCATTATTGTTATATAACCTTTCGCGCTCCTTTTTATCCTCGTAGCACATGTTGGGCATTGTTGCATTGAATTTTTTAAACATTTACAAAGGTGTTGAGCCTTGGGTCATTTTAGCGCACCTGTCATGGTGGTTTAAGCATTTCCTGCATGTTAAGTAAAACTCCTTTGCCATCTCCATTGAATAGCACGACCCTTTTCAACCTTCGAACCTTGCACTACCTTATCTTTAAATAGTATTTGTGGACGCACAACGTATTTCTGAAATCTGGGGGTAGTATGCATGCTTCTTGAGGCTTCACCTATCGCCACCACTCACCATTATGCCCCTCGTGCCATGTTTATGGGGGTGAGTGAATGTCTTTCTTTTCATTGTAATCATGAGCCACTCCAAATTCCTCCTTGAATTTGTATCATTTGTTCTCTTATCCAAACAATATGTCGAACTTGGCATTGTAGTGTGATTATTCGAGAGCAAGGACCTTCCAACGAAACAATTTGCACCAACAATATATGTTAGTCCGTCATGATTGTTCATGGGCACTGATATTGTTTTCTCACTCGATAAATACTTCATGCTCTTGGGGGAAATGACGCTTGATAAAATTCTTCCAAAGCATGGATTTCACGTCACTTGAGCCAACAATATAATTCCACAAATTAATTGTGTATGTTGCGTTAAGGTTTGGAGAATCACTTAGTGTATTGATCCCTTGTTATATTCTCCCTTCCTGAAGAGACAGTGGCAAGAGGATATCCTATGGTCACATATTCACTGAAGGGGATGAGTTACACCAGTTGTTAGCTCCTTCAGGAATTATTTTGTAACCCAACAACTTGGGAGAGGTCGAATAGTTGCGTTGAGGGAAAGTCACACCTTCTAGCTGCATGCTGGAATGAGACTCTATGACTTCAGTGGATGTTTGACTCACCAAGGGTCACATGGTCACATACATCAAGATCACATATTTTTGGCACTTATTTGAGGCTCCAAAATGTGACCCTACAACCCCAAGAAGGGTTTTGGGTGAGTGTTACAATTTTGGTGTCGGTCGCATGATAGTGTGGGTCACACCTTTGGGTTGCTTCTTTAAGGCTCAAGAATGTGATCTTGCAACTCAGACAGGTCACATGGTCGCACCTAACACAGGACACATTTTAGAGTTTTACCTGTGACTTTGCAACCTATTGAGTTTCTATGATGTTCTAGTTATAGTTTCAATTGACCTGACAACACAATTATCAAATCATGGTGCATCCCTTTGCTAGCCCATTTTCGTTCAAGCGTTAGCACATTGTTTGAAATCAAAATGGTCATGACCTTTAGTGTTATCGCTCCATAATTTAAATCATTCATGTTTTGTTTTTTTTTAAATACTGAACCTCATAAAAATTCGACACCCAAATATATCAATTTCCATCACATCCTTTAGTGGAAAAGAACGCGCCTTTGTCGTTTGATTCCCATACATTGAGTGTCGGTTCTCTAAAGATTAGCTCTCCTTTTCCATGTGGCTAAAAATATGCAAAAATTGGGGTTCCCTTCCATCGCATGGGATCAAGCTTAATATTTGATTTCCCAATCCACCTTCTTGGTATTAACATGTTGCTTTGCATTATGTGGGACTTTATAAAACCTTCGAGTCGTACAAGATGAGATCGTTGGCTTATACATAGTAGGCATGCAGCAATAGAAAACTTCCAATTGAAAATTTTGGTTTCTCTAATTAGTCAAGTAACTGTTTAGGCATGCATGTTCCCACACATCCTTCTGAAAGGGCTACCATCAATCATTCATGTCCTCTGATTGCGAGAAAACAATGCCCACTGTTATGTGACACGCACCAATGCACAGTGATAAGATGTTGCGAAATTGAAGAAATTTTGTAATTGATGCTTAATTCCCTCAATGCTTCGATGTGTGGTCAACACTCTTCTCAAAACCTTATTAAAAAACAAGGTATCATTTAGATGTCTACAACATTGTTAACATTGATTTGCAATAACGTTGAACCCCATGTTTTCCCACATCAACGAACTACCTCGACGCATTGTATATGGTGCTTCAATACACTTGTAATGAGAGTTGGCACCATCCTTCAAAACATTGGTTGCATGACGCCTCCATTTATCTTATGAATATGTGGGGATCAAAAGGACTTACAATGTCCAAATACAAATACAATTAACGATACTTTTAAATGACTTTGAGGAATTGGAATTTAATGTCATGATTATTTGTAAATTAAAGGACAAGCCTTAAACATAAAAAAATAACAAAGGCCTTGGAAGACATAGTTTGATTAGCCTTAATTAAATCATGTCTGGAAATAATTGCAATATATGATTTTAGGTGACTTTGCAAACCACACTAGCTCAAGTATTTAAAGGTTTTCTTGAAAGGATTATCATGTCAAGTGGAATACAAAACTTTGGCAACCTAAGCTTTCACGTAGGGATTTCCTCTTGAAAACATTAAATGCTTATTTACATGAATAGGCTAAGGGATGAAAATTTGCCCAGGGAAATTGACAATAAGCTTAAAATTTGATGGGGTGTAAGGCAAATAATGCACATCTTGAGAGGAGTATAAAGTCGATCGTGACTAATTCTGTGAATGAAGGTCCTGATAGCTTAGGGTTTTGGCAAGGTTTAAGCAAATGAAAATTACCCTAATTCACTTACACTTAGAAATGTTAAGAGGTGGCATGATTAACAAAATAAAACACTTTCCAATATTTTGGGAATACATCCCATGAAACCTAGGACCTGCAAATGGAAAAGAAGATTCGAATTTGAAAGGGGGTGATGAAACCTTAACACTTTAAACGAAATGTTGAAATGCATAGGATGTGAGCAATATGAATTATGTGTGCATAAGTAGTAATAGGGTTTGAGGATAATCAAGGCATTGGGAAAATAGACCAATTGGAGCATGATCACAACTTTCAAGAACGTAGGCGAGTGGAGGGGTGGACCAAAATTTTGAATATGCCCAAACTTTTGGGTGTTGTAGTAGTGACTACAAAAATTGGCGAACTACTGGTAGAATCCGAAATCTCTACAAACATCCTTATAATATTTTCAGTCTAGCTAATGATGCAAGGTAATATTGAACAGTCCTTATGCGTACCTCTTGCGTTATCTTGACCATTTACAGATATGCCCTCCCTTTGTGTCTCGGCTAGGTCTTGCTAGTCAGTAAACACCCAATTAGAATTTCACGCATGCCAATAGTTAATGATTGCACAGAGAACAAGGTAGAGGGCTTATTGTATAAAAAAAAAAATATAGTTATGGTGTTGCTTCCCTACCAACAGGCCTGGATAGTACCCCGAAAGAGTCATTTCAAGAAATCACAAATGTTTCTCCACTTCCAGTGAGCCTGGTCAGTACCCCGACGAAGTTGTTGCATTACCTCTCTATGCAGGAAGCCTTTCTCGATCCTTTACCATTCATTTAATTTCATTTTCTTTCATGTGCACACTATCACTTATTATTGGGCATTCATTGTGCCAGGACGTATGAGGGATATCGACTTATTTTATTTGCAAGAGAGGTTGTTTCTTTTTTGACAGAAACTAAAATATATTATGGCTTAGGTTTTCCCTCCATTCAAGCTTCCACATATCATCTACAAATAACAAGTGAAGAATGAAAACAAGTCATTGAAACATTCAAGACCACGTTGAGCACAAGGTTCAGGTTGTGGGTATAGTTCCTTCAAACTGATTAGGGTTCCCCATAATGAATTTTTTCTTGTTTTCCTTGTTAATAAGTTATACTTGTAGGAGAGATATCCAGGATGTAACTTTGATGACTAGTTCTGAGAGAAGCTACCTATTGGAGTAACCACCACACCACATGTGATCATTAGGGTTAAGGTTTTAATATTGGGGAAAGCATGACCATGCAACCGTTTGAGGGTGTCAACATGTGCGAGGAGGCCAAGAAATCTTCCTTTAGGGCTTGAGTATGTGCAAATAGGTGTGGTAAAACTATTCATAGCACCAAAAGTTTGAAAGCTTCAGGTTCGTGAAGGCTCATGCAGTGACATGCAACATAGAGGGAAATGTCAGGCTAGGTTAAAGGCGAGTGTATGCCAAGTAAGAAGACAAACACATGATGTAATGTAGTAGGTAGGGCTTATGATGTAATTAAATTTTGTAAATGTGTGGAAGAAATCAACTAATTGTAGATAAAAGAACCATGCAACGATGTTATGTACACTATGTAGTAATGAGCGGTGCAAGAATATGAATGCAGGCTAATGGAAAATTGAAATGCGGGACACTAAACTACCTATAGTAAGGAAAACAAAACATAACCAATTTAAACCCTAAAGAAAATGCTAAGGAGAAAATCTTAATGAAAAAACCAATAAGAAAAACCTACAACCTAACCATTCTAAACCTTAAACCCTACTTTAACTAGAGAGGATGTCAGGTCAAGTGAAATCAAACTTCCAATGCAGCCACCACAAAAAGTCACAACCTGCAAAAATAAAGATGTCAATGATTAGAAATCGTAAAAAGAATTGTGCAAAAACCAAAATGATCACCTGTGAAACATGCACAACTGATCCAAATCCAGAGACCCTCAGAGGTCAAAGAGGGCTTATAATAGCTCGAAACTCAAAGTGGTAAGATTTCTCTCGAACTAGGACTAGATCGAAGCTCTTGTCATCCTGATTCCAATGGTGAAAATGACACTCCAATCTGAGTCTGTATGACCAACTTATGGCTCTTTAAAGTTTGACAAGATAGGGAAAAAGTGGGGCCCACAGTGTTCCACATGGCATCCCAATGAGAAAGTGAGACCCACATGGAAATCCATCAGCCATTGACAGATGACACCCTTTTATTGGCCTATTTACTCCTGCAAAAGACAATAAATATATAATATTATTAATATCTCATATAAAACAAAAATAAAATAAACATATAGTAAAAAAAATCCATATTAGTATATTAAAAAGGTTATTATATTAAACATATCCCATAAAATTTGGGCATATTTGAATCAACGAATATTTGATAATGGTTAAGCAATATGGTTTGGGATATAGTGTAACCATATGTAATTGTCACATTATATTGTAATAAAAAATATAATATCCGCCAACACCAAACCGTTATCAAATAACCACCAACATCATTTGATAAAATTTTATGCTACATATGGGGTGGGCGGGGCTTGAACCCTATCCACGCCCATCCAACTCGCCATATTCCAAGTAAGAAGACAAATGCATGATGTAATGTAGCAAGTAGGGCTTATGATGCAATGCAATGTTGTGTTATGTAAACGTGTGGAAGAAAGCAACTAATTGCAGATAAAAGAACCATGCAACGATGTTATGTACACTATGCAGTAATGAGTAGTGCAAGAATATGAATGCAAGCTAATGGAAAATTGAAATGCATGACACTAAACTACCTACAGTAAGGAAAAAAAACATAACAAATTGAATCCCTAAAGTAAATGCTAAGGAGAAAATCTTAATGAACAAATCAATAAGAAAAACCTACAACCTAAATAATCTAAGCTCTAAACCCTAATTTAACTAGAGAGGATGTCAGGTCATGTGAAATCAAAAAACAAAGATGTCAATGATTAGAACTGTAAAAAGAATTGTGCAAAAAACAAAATTCTCACCTTTGAAACATGCACAACTGATCTAGATGGCTCCAAAGACCCCCAAAGGTCAAAGAGGGCTTATAATAGCTTGAAACTCAAAGTGGTCAGATTTCTCTCGAACCAGGACTAGATCAAAGTTCTCATTGCCCTGATTCCAATGGTGCAAATGACACTCCAATTTGAGTCTGTATGACCAACTTATGGATTGTTAAAGTTTGACAAGACAAGGAAAAAGTGGGGCCCACAGTGTGCCACATGGCATCCCAGTGAGCAAGTGAGACCCACATGGAATCCCATCATCCATTGACACGTGACACCCTTTTATTGGCCTCTTTACTGATGGGCCTCTAAATTAGACATAAATTAAGGCCCATGCCTCTAAATTAAACATAAAATAAGGCCTATGACAATCCTTCAGTGCATTAAACCTCTCTTTTTGCATTAGGTAATGTATTTTTAACTTTAATATATTCATTATTAAGGTTTATGAATAATTGCATATTTGTGCCTAATATTATTTATTTTTGTGGAATATTATGAGAATATTGGACATATTATGATTTAGGGACTTACTCACTACTACAGGAGGATCATTATTAAATAATAAATCAACAAGATATTATGGAATTATGACACAGATTGTGGAACTCCAATAATTGAGAAAATCTAGGAATGTGTTCCATGCCATTTAATTCAAATTCCTAGTATTGGGAACCAGATCCACTAATCAAGGGATTTTGGTGGGGAAAGCTTCCTCAGTTCGTGGGGAATGATTCCTAATCATTTTGTATAAATACCAAGTTGAATTCGCCTCTAGGAATAGATTTTCAATAGTGTTATTGTGGAGAGAACTTGTATTTTTGCAACTCCATTGTATTTTCCTGCAGGGATGTAATTGTATCGATGAAAATAATGAAGATTGGTGTCATGTTCAGCTTCCAAATATTGTTCTCCTCCATAGGTCTCTTATTTTCCTTGGGCTTGGCCATCCTAGGAGCCTCAAAGCCCTTTTGTATCATTTTCTTTCCTTCTTTTCACTTCTTATTCACATGCATCTCTTGTTTTTATTTCTTTCTATTTCTTCCTTTAGTATTAATGATTTCTTGTTGTAGGATTGGGGTAAATGGTTGACACAAGTTCTTTTGCAGGATCAAAAGCATCATTTCACCTTGGAAAATATTTGGAAGGTCATAGTAATCATTGAGATACTTGGATTAGTCTTCTTATTCCCAAATCTAGATTTCCGGAACTCGTTTGTGGCAACTAGCAGTAAATTTCTTCTATATTTTAGAGAATGATAACGAGCTTAAATCGAATTGGTTCCACTTGCATTAGATCAAAAAAACATTCTAGTTCATAAAAAAAATTACCCCATTTCATTTGCACTTGATTAGGTTAGGCATTTTATAGATTTACTAGCTCACTAGTTCTCGAATTTCTAGATTTTCGACTAGTAATTTTCTGCTATTTTTTAGCATGGGTTAACAAAGGTATTTTTGAGTGATTCCACTTGGAATGGGGACCTAAGACATCCTAGTCAATAAAAAAATTTGTCCCATCCAATTTGGATTTGATTTTCTTGGTCATTTGATGAATTATAATTTCGTATAGTAAATTTGTAACATCTTGTAGTAAAATAGGGGATCCTGTAGGAGAACTAGTACATCCTGTAGGAAATCCTGTAGTGGCCTGTTTTGAACCCAAATTGAGAAAAATCATCATTGAATCTAGGATTACACCCCTACTTGACCTCCAAGCCATCAAAATCGTTCTACCCCTCTTCCTCCACACCTATCTCCCCTGCCAAAGATCAAGGAAAGATTAGCATTTGCATTTATAAAGAAAAAAGATTAAAAAAAATGAGTTCCTTTATATTTACACATGCGCACAGCAGTTAGTAATCTCTAGATCATATTTCATTCTTAGATCAGTTAAAACATCACATGTGACAAATAGGGTTAAAATAGGGTTCTTTTGCAAGCAAAGTGTGTTAATAAGTAGATAGAGGATTTCATGTTACTTTACAAACATTTTTAAATTCAGTCTTTCATTCTTACAAATAAGCAACATTTCTTTTCTTTCATGACAACAAAGGAAGGACACACTATATGCTGCATATATAGTGCCAATACCTCTTAAGTTTGTACAAATCCTGGGTTGATAATTAAATTTGGTAGCCTTGGGAGTTGCAGCATTCTTGTTGCAATACTGAGGCTCATCACTTTTTGGCATCGTTGTCAGAGAAGTTTCAAAGTATGCATTGTTTTCTTACCTAGTTGATTCATTTCTTTTTACTTTTTTCAAAAACAAAAAATAATTGCATTAGGCATATTTCATTTCAAAAATATAAAATTGCATTACATTAGTGTTTTCATTCAATCATAAAAACAAAAACAAAAAAATCCAACACCAACCCCCACCCCCCCATTTGATCACATGGTGCAGTAAGATCCACCTCACCATTTACTTTTGTAGGTAGAAGAAGAAGATGGCAAAGAATGTAGAATAAACGGATGGAGATGATGACAATTAGGAAGATCCTCTCGGATTTCCCATTCAAGATATTGATGGTAGTGTGCACATGAAGAACATCCTTCCATCTTTTCTTCCAAAATTTCATGGTCTAAGGTCAGAGGATTCAGAAACCTTTCTCTTTGAATTTGAAATTGTTTGTAGATCATAGTTACTTATTAAAAACTCAAAAACTGAGATTGTTTCCGGAAACATTGAAGGATAGAGCTCTTAAATGGTTCATGAGTTTAGGGACTAATTCAATAAGATCATGGAATGATATGAAAAATACATTTGTAGAACAATATAAAGATCATGATCTTAAAGAAGAAATATTTAGAATGAATCAAAGAGAAAATGAGAACTTTGAGGATCTAAGAGAGAGGTTCATGTATAATGTTAAGAGGGCAAAACTACATCATTTAGGATACGACACACTAAAAACAATCTTACTTAGAACAATTAAGGATGAATGGATTGATCTCCTTAGTCTCATGAGTAGAGGTGATGTATACCAATTATCATTTGAAGAAATTTGTGAAAAATGCAAACACATATCAAGAGGAAGGGAAAGAGTAGGTAAATTAGCATCAAGATTGGTAAGTCAAGCTAAACTTGGAAATTTGCTTGATAACTTTAAAACGGAATTTCTTAGCAATCTAAGTGAACAAGTAGAAATGTTAAGAATGAAAGATGAAGAAAAGGAATATGTTGATATTTGTGTTGTCCATGCAGAATCACATGATGCTAAACATTGTCCATCATTACCAAGGTTGAAGGAAGTTTACCAAGAGGACAATGGAGCAAGTCAATTGCCAATGAAGCTATGTTATGTAGCTCCAAGAGGACCATGGCAGCCTAGTCAACCTAGTATGATGCAAGAGCCTAATTCACAATTTCAAGGTTATGCATATCCACCTAAAAGTAATTGGAACACACCCTTTCCTTGGCAACATTGGCCATCTCAACCCCAAAACCAATCTTGGCAACAAGGTTGGCAAGGAACTTATGGGAGCCATCCACAATATCCTCAATATCCTCCATACCCAACTCCATGTTATCCTTACCATTCATCTCCACCACAACCACAACCCCAACCACATCCATCTCAAATATCCACTCCCACTCAACTACATGTACCACCATTTCCAAACCACACATTGAAGTAGCTTAGCCCACATACAATATTGAGGTACAACACTTCCAAACATCTCCTCTTGAGATCAATAGTATTCACCATAGCTCAGGAAAAGTATTGAAAAAAAGAGATTATCTTGATATCGTTGAAGGACCACATCCAAAAGAAGAATATTCAAATGAGAAGACCATAGAATCATGGGCTGCACTTGATGAAGAGTAGACATCAAAATCATAGATCGAGAGAGCTCCCTCATGGTTACCACCAAATCCTCCATGTATTCAAGAGAACAATTAGCAAAAAGAGGAATGTTTGAAGGTCATGGTAGAAGAAGACATGAAGAATGATCCATATCAACAAAAGGACCAGGGGCATCACAACTCTATTGAAATATGGTTCCATACAGTCGCTAAGTTGCAACAATATTATCTTCTTAAATTGCGCTTGTATTCGTCAAAGTCAAAGCATTTGATCACTCAAATTCAGGTACATGTCAAAACATACATTTCAAGCCTACACATCAGTTTTTTTGTCATACTGATGTGCACATGGCTCCATTGGAAGTATTCTTATACTTGAAAATGATTTTGTTTTTCAAGTAGAGTAGGGTAAAAATAAAAATAAAAATTGAAAAATAAGAGAAAAAAAAGTAAAATCTCAGCTGAAAACCTCCTTTGAGGTGCCTGAGATTGGCTCATTGATTGAAAACCTCCATAAGGCAATCAATGGGTTGGGAAAAAAGAAAGAAGAGAAAAAAAAAAAAAAAAGATCCTAGGTGAAAACCTCCTTTGAGACGCTTAGGCAGACCTACTAGTTGAAAACCTCATTGAGGCAGCTAGTAGGCCTAAAAAAAAAAAAAATTAATCTTTGCTCCATGTATCTCTTTGATGAATGTAGGTGCTCTCCAACATCTACAAGGAACAAAAACAAGTTGGCACCAAAGAAAAGAAAAAATAGGTCAAACCTAGTCAAAAGAAGTCAAATTTTGACTTTCTCCTCCTTTGCTCAAATGCTCCAACAAGACCAAGGCCATGCCAATCCATCACCCTCATTTATTTCCACCATCCACTCATCATTCCCAAGCTTCTACCACTCATTTTCCTTGTTGTCCCAAAATACTACAAGAAGGCTTTGTTTTACTATAGGAAACAAAAATACATTGAGAAGAAATTTGCTTTTGCCATAACTTGAAAACCACGCATCCATTTGCAAAGTTGTTTCAAAGGGATATGTATATGGATGATGGTAACATGATTAAGCAATTTTAGCAAATTCTAGTGCACAATTTTCGAGAAATAGGCCTCTACCACCTTCAGCCAGTTTTAGTTTTCTCGAGATCTGTGCATCCATTGACCAAATTGTTTTTATGGGGAGGTGCATAATGATGATGGAAACATGCTCAGAAAGTTTCAAGTCAATCCATTCTACCATTTGGGAGATATGGACAAAACAAGTCTGCTACAAGAGGTTGTCCTGAATTACTACAGGAGTTTCCTGTAATACTACAGGAAGTTCTAAAAATCTATAGGAAAGGAATTCCGATGGAAAAATTATGATGCAAGCCTGTTTTGGGATAGGAAAAAAGGACATTGAATTCACCACATCTCAGCCAACACCCATCATGACCATGTCACTCTATGACCACACCTTCCACTCATTCTAATACCTATTTACCCTCCAACAGAGAAATGACACAAACATTTAAAAAAAAGGGGCAGCTACAATAGTCTATTTGGAAATAACAGCAGGCTCTAGGCCTAACCTTCAACACCATGATTGAAAGAGGAGAAGAATAACTACAAACACAATGAAACTCCTCCAGAGCTCAGCAGCAATACAGGAAGCCATCACCTACACGTCAACAAGAAGACAACCCATCAGCGAAATAAGATCAACAAAAAAGAAAAAGGAAGTCAAGAAAATGTACCTGACTCATGAGAATCACATCAACATGAACTCAGCAATAGCATGCATGTCTCTCCAACAACCATCAGGTAGGTACAGGTATGCAATATTCTTGATCTCTTCTCTTGAGCATATTATAGTTAGAAATTTGTTGTCAATGCATGAGAGATGAGGTTTTATAAGCTAAGGATGGGTCAGCAATCTCAACCGCCTTCAACTAGTTAATTGCAGCCCACTCCTTCACTCATGCAATGTTGAAAAGTCAAATTATGAAGGGTGATGATTTCAAGGAATGAGGATAGCAGTTAAAAGAAGAAATTTTTGCAAAGGCCAAGTAAACACAGCACTCCAAGCCCTCCATCCACTTCATATTAACTATCTATCCATCATTCATCCATCCCATTTCATAATTTCAAGAACAACCCCTATCTCACCCTGAAAATTTCTTGAAAAAGAAAACAAAGCGTCCTCTCCATTTTCACAAACCTACATCATTTCTCATCACTCCCATACATTTAGAAGACTCTGAAGGAAGAAGGAATGACTACTATAGGAAGGTAGAATGCTACTACAAGAAGGAAGAAAGGAACAAATGGTGCTAAAACCAAAAAAGACAGTGCCTAAGACAGACCTAATCAAAACAGAAAACTCCAAGGCCATTAGGCAATCATCTAGGCCACAAGAGAGAAGAAGAAGGCAACAAAAGGAAATGAGACATTCACTATCAAAACAGAACTCAATCTGTAGTGATAAAAAGAAGCTTCCCAAGAGGTATCTAATCTATTTCTAGATTTTGTCCAAGGCCTAAAAGATGTTATAGAAATGGGAGAAAGGCATGGAAGTCAAGTTAAGGGCCTGCCCTAACCTCAGACTATCATTTATACTCAAAACAAGTTTCCTGTAACTTTAACAGGTTTTCCTATAGGTTTCCTATAGTTTTGACAGGAATTACTACAAGATGTCCGAGTTCTCATCTAAAGGCATTTTGAAGGTTTTAGAGGTGTCCAAATGGTGGAACAAGGTAGCATAAGGTTGACAAGGATGTGGAAGACCTTGCCAAATTGAATAATATTTAAGAACCCATCTTAAATAAGGGGAAGAAAGCAAGCTAATGGTCAATGATTTTTCTTTGCACAAATATGTTTTTGGGCTTGTCCTTGCAGAACTTACAGCCAAGATTCTTAATGAACAAGAGAGAGGCCACCAGGGCCATGAATGAGGCACAATGAGGTCACTAAGTTGCTTAGAGGATGAGTAACACTTTCAGCAGGGAGGTATGACAGGCCTCTAAATTAGACATAAATTAAGACCCATGCCTCTAAATTAAACATAAATTAAGGCCTATGACAATCCTTTAGCACATTAAACCTCTCTTTTTGCATTATATAATGTATTTTTAACTTTAATATATTCATTAGGAAGGTTTATGAATAATTGCATATTTGTGCCTAATATTATTTATTTTTGTGGAATATTATGAGAATATTGGGCATATTATGAACATTTGGAGGAGGAGATAATTTAGGTACTTGCTCCCTACTACAAGAGGATCACTATTAAATAATAAATCAACAAGATATTATGGAATTATGACACATATTTTGGAACTCCAATGATTGAGAAAATCTAGGAATGTCTTCCCTGCCATTTAATGCAGATTCCTAGTATTGGGAACCAGATCCACTAATCAAGGGTTTTTTGTGGGGAAAGCTTCCTCCATTCATGGGGAATGATTCCTAATCATTTTGTATAAATATCAAGTCGAATTTTCCTCTATCCTCTAAGGATAGATTTTCATTAGTGTTCTTATGGAGAGAACTCGTATTTCGGCAGCTCCATTGTATTTTCTTGCAGGGATGTAATTGTATTGATGAAAATAATGAAGAATGGTGTCATGTTCAATTTCTAAATATTTTTCTCCTCCATAGGTCTCTGAGTTTCCTTGGGATTTTCCATTCTAGGAGCCTCGGAGCCCTTTTGTATCATTTTCTTTCCTTCTTTTCACTTCTTATTCACATGCATCTCTTGTTTTTATTTCTTTCTATTTCTACATTTAGTATTAATGATTTCTTGTTGTAAGATTCGGTTAAATGGTTGATGCAAGTTATTTTTCAAGATCAAAAGCATCATTTCATCCTTGGAAAATATTTGGAAGGTCATAGTAATTATTGAGCTACTTGGATTAGTCTTCTTATTCCCAAATCTAGATTTCTAGAACTCCTTTGTGGCAACTAGCGGTAAATTTCTGTTATTTTTTAGAGCATGATAACAAGCTTCAATTGAGTTGGTTCCACTTGAATTAAATCACAAAAACATTCTAGTTCATAACAAAAATTACCCCATTGCATTTGCACTTGATTAGGTTAGGAATTTTATAGATTTACTAACTCACTAGTTCTCGAATTTCTAGATTTTAAACTAGTAATTTTCTACTATTTTTTAGCATGGGTTAAAAGAGGTCTTTTTTAGTGATTCCACTTGGAACGGGGAACTAAGACATCCTAGTCAATAACAAAATTTGTCATATACAATTTGGATTTGATTTTCTTGGTCATTCGATAGATTATAATTTTGTATAGTAAATCTATAACATCATGTAGTAAAACAGGGGATCATGTAGGAGAACTAGGGGATCTTGTAGGAGAACTAGTACATCCTGTAGGAAATCCTATAGTGGCCTGTTTTGAACCTGAATTGAGAAAAATCATCATTGAAGCTAGGATTACGCCCCTACTTGACCTCCAAGCCATCAAAATATGTACCCCTCTTCCTCCACACCTATCTCCCCTGCCAAAGATCAAGGAAAGATTAGCATTTGCATTTATAAAGCAAAAAGATTAAAAAAATGAGTTATTTTATATTTACACATGCACATAGCAGTTAGTACTCTCTAGATAATATTTCATGCTTAGATTAGTTAAAACATCACATGTGACAAATAGGGTTAAAATAGGGTTCTTTTGCAAGAAAAGTGTGTTAATAAGTAGATAGAGGATTTCATGTTACTTTACAAGCATTTTTAAATTTAGTCTTTCATTCCTGCAAATAGACAGCATTTCTTTTCTCTCATGATAGCAAAGGAAGGACACATTGTATGTTGCACATATAGTGTCGATACCTCTTAAATTTGTACGAACCCCGGGTTGATAATTAAAGTCGGTAGCCTTGGGAGTTGCAACATTATTGTTGCAATACCAAGGCTCATCATTTACTCCTACAAAAAGACAAAAAATATAATATTAAAATATCTCATATAAAATAAACATATAATAACCAAAATCCATATATATTAACAAGACAAAAGTTAGTATATTAAAAAGGTTATTATATTAAACATATCCCATAAAAATTTGGGCATGTTTGAATCAACAAATATTGATAATGGTTAAGCCATATGGTTTGGGATATGGTGTAACCATATGTAACTGTCACATTATATTGTAATAAAAAATATAATATCTGCCAAAACCAAACTGTTATCAAATAACCACCAGCATTGTTTGATAAAAGTTTATGCTTTGTATGGGGTGGGCGGGGCTTGAACCCTGTCCACCCCCATCCAACTTTTCATATGCCAAGTAAGAAGACAAACGCATGATGTAATGCAATAGTTAGGGCTTATGATGCAATGCAATGTTGTGTTATGTAAACATGTGGAAGAAATCAATTAATTGCAGATAAAAGAACCATGAAACAATGTTATGCATGATATGTAGTAACGAGCAGTGGAAGAATATGAATGCAGGCTAATGGAAAATTGAAATGCAGGACACTAAACTATCTACAATAAGGAAAACAAAACATAACAAATTTAAACCCTAAAGAAAATGCTTAGGAGAAAATCTCAATGAACAAATCAATAAGAAAAACCTACAACCTAACTAGTCTAAACCCGAAACCCTAATTTAACTAGAGAAGATGTCAGGTCATGTGAAATCAAACTTCCAATGCAGCCAACACAGTAGTTCCCGACCTGCAAAAACAAAGATGTCAACGATTAGAAACCGTAAAATAATTGTGCAAAAACCAAAATGCTCACCTATGAAACATGCACAACTGATCCAGATGGTTCCAAAGACCCTCAAAGGTTAAAGAGGGCTTATAATAGCTCGAAACTCAAAGTGGTCAGATTTCTCTTGAATCAAGACTAGATCAAATTTCTCATCGCCTTGATTCCTATGGTGCAAACAACACTCCAATCCGAGTCTGTATGACCAACTTATGGCTCTTTAAAATTTGACAAGACAAGGAAAAAGTGGGGCCCACAGTGTGTCACATGGCACCCGAGTGAGCAAGTGAGACCCACATGGAAACCCATCAGCCATTGGCACATGACACCCTTTTATTTTCCTCTTTACACCTGTGAAAAGACAAAATATAATATTAAAATATCTCATATAAAACAAAAATAAAACAAACATATAACAACCAAAATCCATATATATTAATAAAACAAAAGTTAGTTTATTAAAAAGGTTATTATATTAAACATATCCCATAAAATTTGGGCATATTTGAATCAAAGAATATTGATAATGGTTAAGCCATATGGTTTGGGATATGGTGTAACCATATGTAACCGTCACATTATATTCTAATCAAAAATATAATATCGCCAACACCAAACCGTTATCAAATAACCTCCAACACCGTTTCATAAAAGTTTATGCTACGTATAGTGTGGGCGGAGCTTGAATCCTGTCCACACCCATCCAACTTTCCATACTTAGCCATGGGGCCAACGACCTTGTGTTGTTTAATCTGCTGGTCTTTTTGTATATAAACCATTTGTTTTTTCATTCGACGAGGGGAGAACCGACGGAGGAGCGAAGGTGGTAGAACTGAGTGGTAAATGATTTGCAGTGGAACCAAGAGCCAAGTGCCGAAACAGTGCATGGGCACAATTTTTGAGAGAATCTCTTAAAGAATATTCACAGAATATTTTTTTATGCTTGTGAGGAATCTTTGAGATTCTTTGGGAGGTAAAATTTCACTTTATCAGAATGATGTCAAGTTTATAGTCAAATTTCATGAAATTTCGCAGGGAATGTGATGGTGAAGTTAGATTTTCCATCTGAGCAACATATTTTCATGCACCCCGCAGTGTGGAATCTTTAAAGAATATCAAGGAATCTAAAATATTACCTTGGAGGTTGAACTTCACCAGAGTCAGAATGCAGCGAACTTTACACTCAAAAGTCTCGAAATTATGTAAGGATCGCAATGGTGAGATCATATTTTCCATTTGAGGAGTAGATCTCAAGTCATCCCATGGAGAAGAATCTTTAGAGAATCATGGGGGGTCTAAAAGATTCCCGAAGGCCCAAAATTGGACGAGTTGACAGTCGATTTTACACTACTCGACACTAGAAATTCAGTAGTGCAGTCAGATTTTGCAATTGAGCCTTTCATTTTTTCGGCCATCTTCAAAAGTGAAGGTACATGAAGCAGACATGTTATGTTTCCTTACATTATGGCTGAGATGATGTATTATTCTTGATATCCCTGTTTGATACTATGTCGAGGGATCATTATTTCCACATTATGTGAGATGTCATTAGATTTTCATAATATGTATTTTTGTTGAGATCCCTGTGTATCTATGTTGAGGGGATACTCATTACCACATTATGTGAGATCTTGTTAGTTGTCATGCTGAAGGAAGCCCATTTTGAGTGAGAGTTCATGTAGGGAGAACGTCTCATGGAGATACAAGCCACTTTTGTTGAGGGTATCCGTCCTTGTTATTACAAAGAATACTCCATGTACATCATCATCATTTCCAGCATATATGAAGCGGCCTCCACCATCTTGAAACCAGGCCTAGAGACGTAACCCACACTAGGTGAACTCCATTATCAAATGTATCATGTTCTTGATTTGCAGATCGTTGTCATGTTTCCTCTTGTTTAAGCATGCACATGTGGTTCTTTTATGCTCTTTTAAATGCAATTCTAACAACACATAAGTAAAAGATATTGGATAATTTCAGTAGCTAAAGGATCCCAGATCAACAACAGCAAGAAAGTCACGTCTACTTACAAGGAAACGTACCAAAAATACCATTCAAGGCAAACTGCAATCCAATCCTAGTAAATAGAACCACAAACTTTAAATTTATAGCCATCCAACAGTGACCTACATTCATTCATGCTTAGCGCTAAATCTACTGTAAGTGAGGCAAGATGTTGCCTGCTAGTAGAGAAATCTGTCAGATAAGATCCTTCAATCCAATCAGCAACCCTATCAAGATATGGAGGATTATCAACTTGATGACTCTGAAAAGAGGGGTTTTCACCGGGTGTAACTGAGATACGTGAGGATTCAAGTGAAAAAACCCTAATTTAGGAAACCCTAGTTTGAAGTTGTCCATGGGTTTCGTCGAGGGCATGAGGACCTGACATAACCATCAGTGAGAGATGAAATGCCTCGTCGTCCTGACAAATCTCTGAACCTTCAAATGAAAAGCCATCAAATATTGGTAGTTTCACAAGATTGACAGGTGAATGCATATGGTCATCATTAGTTGTGACAAGACAATTATCAATGAAAATATTGTTGATTGGGTCAGATGTCTGAATATTGATAGATATTAGATTGGTAGTTTAGCAGATAAGATTCTTTACATTCCCAAGAATTAATTGAATCAACCCGAAGAGTCTCAGGGAAAAGAGAAGTTATATGTTTCGACATAGTTACCGGAGAATCCACAGTAAAACTTATTTTTCGTCAACTTTTCAAATCCCAACTGGGATCCATCATCAGGACTTTCTTGAATGCTGATAGAAGAAGAGCTTAATTGATGGATTTAAATAGTTGTGAGGAGAGTGTACTTTAGGATGAGATGAATGTCGAATTTGTTTTTAAGAATTTTAATTGCAGATTTTTATTTTTTTATTTATTTTTTAATTATTATTATAATCCTTTATCTTAATATTATTAGACCTTAATGATGAATTCAATAATTATCAATAATATTAATAATTATTAATAATATTAAGCCTTAATAATGAACTTAATAAATAATATTTATAATTATTAAATATCATTAATAATTTTAATAATGTGAAATAAATATTTATTTTTATTTTTATTTTTATTTTTATATATATTATTATCTAATGAATAATAATATTGTATTAAAATTTTAATTTTTTTCATTAATATTAATAATAGTTAATGTATTAAAATTAATTAGTAAATTGTATTAATATTAAATTTTAATCCATTAATATTAATAATAATTAATATTAGTACATTGTATAAATATTATTAATAAATTATTAGTAATAATTAATTGAATAATTTGATAATTAATGTCAAGACCTAATAATTAATATCCAGACCTAATAATTAATAATAATAATCTTTATTATGAATATCGACTAGGAAATGGTTTAACTAATTAATAGATTTATTAATAGATCTTAATTAATATTTAACAGTAATAGTTTATAATAATAGTTAGTGATAATAGTAATAGCTATTATCATAATTATTATTGTAAATGATGTAGTTGCAAATGTTGTAATTAAAAACTAATAATTATTATTGTTATACTTAAACTGTTATAGTATAGCTACTAACTACTAACTATTAGAATAGGTGAGGAAAATCTACCTACTGATTGCTATACCTGAGAAGAATTTGTGACCTTAATCTTCTTGATTAAGGGCATCCAGCTCCCACTAATCTCAATACCATTGTCTCTGTTAAGATTCTGAGGATGTTTGATAATTTCAAGAGCTTCTCTAATCTTTCACGTATGATGTTGTTCTTCCCTTGCGACAATTGAGGTGCTTTCCAAGCAAACATGGTGCTTAGTTTTTGAGGAGTGTTCTGCCAAGGCCGAAGTACGAGATCTTTCATTCCTAATATCAGCTCCATGTTCCTTGAGTCTTGTCTGCAAGGAGCGACCTGTTTCACCAATGTAGCTTTTCCCACATGAACAATCTATTTTATAGACTCCCTTACGCTGATGTCTATCAATATTATTTTTGATAGACCTCATACCTTGCCTAATAGTTCCAGGAGCTGAGAATTGCGTGGCTATGTTTTTCTTCCTTAGAATTTTAGCAATCTTATTAGTTACCCCATGAATATACGTGAGAAAAACCATACCACACTGAGGTTGGTCTTGAGCCTTAGGTTGATGAGATGACACCCTTATTTCAGCTTTCTCTATTGCTCTTTTAATCTCTTTTTCTTTATAGCCTATACTTTTAAAGGTTGAGACTAAATGCTTCATTTCTTCATTCAGATGCTCGGGGTTAGAGATTCTAAGGGCTCTAATAGCAAGAGTGTTTAGAACACCGAACTTCTGAGCTGGGTGATGGTGGGAATCAGTGTGGAGGAAGCTTTCTGTGTTCTCTAATCTTTCGCCTATGATGTTGTTCTTCCCTTGCGACAATTGAGGCGCTTTCCAAGCAGACATGGTGCTTAGTTTTTGAGGGTGTTCTTCCAAGGCCGAAGTACGAGATCTTTCATTCCTACTATCAACACCATTTTCCTTGAGTCTTATCTGCAAGGAGCAACCTATTTCACCAATGTAGCTTTTCCCACATGAACAATCTATTTTATAGACTCCCATAAGCTGATGTCTATCAATATTTGACAGACCTCATACCTTGCCTAATAGTTCCTTGAGCCTTAGGTTGATGAGATGACACCCTTATGAGAAGTTATATGATTGGCACCTTCCCATATAAGGGATTGTAAGACATCATCTAATTGTATATGTTCACAAATTGTACTAGCTGGGCAACAGTCAAAAGGATTTGAGACAATGCCTAGAGTACTCCCTTCAGCAAACAAATTAGGATGCATAGGTTGATGCATATCAGCTGATAGGGGGTGGAAATATGTGTTCAAAGAAACCTCACCTGAATCAAAGGATTTCCAAGATGAGCTTGCATCCAGCAAGATCATGTTGAGAGGAGAGTGATGTGCGAAAACCCTAATTTCATAAACCCTAATTTGACTTGGTTCAGAGATATCATCAGGAACGTGAGAACCTGACATAACCATCTTCGGAAATTGAAGTGCCTCAACTTCCTGATGAGCCCCCAAAAATTCAAAAGGTAAATCATCAAATTATGGTGCCTTCATAGGATCAAAAGATGGGTACGAATGATAATCACCAGAGGTGTGAGCGAATATGTGTATAATGATAATCGTTGAAGCCACCAATTTGGCTCTTCTTAGGTATCTGGGATATAAGGCTCTTCTTGGATTGAGAGTGAAGAGGAATTAAGGAGATAACCATATTGAATGG
Organism: Pinus tabuliformis; assembly: GCA_031772625.1. Classification (NCBI taxonomy): domain Eukaryota; kingdom Viridiplantae; phylum Streptophyta; class Pinopsida; order Pinales; family Pinaceae; genus Pinus; species Pinus tabuliformis. Next base: position 693,504,286 of record CM062814.1, on the reverse strand, counting down.
GCCAGTATGTAAGGCCTTCTTCTTCACCTGTTAAATATTGTGGATGGAAGAGATCAGGAACAAGAGATCCAAGATCCTCATACTATGCCTATGAAATATTACCCCCATGTACATGATTGGAACCAACATAAGCAGGATAAATATGTGAATGATTTGTAGAAACTGCTAGTGTAGTAGACACATGAAATAAATCAGGGTACAATGGATGAAAAGGGTTAGATGAAGGGGCACCAATCAGACCAGGACTCAAATCTTGCACATTAATGTCCGCCAAAGGGAGAAGTGGATTTGAATGCATGTCATGGCCTAACGATTGGATAGGACAGTCAACTTTATGTATGATAAAACCAAAGCCATTGTCGACAGGTGAATGAAATCCAAGAATAGAGTGATACATGTGTTCAATGGACTCAATCTTGGTTCCATCAGTAGGAGGAGATGTTATATCAAAATAATTTTCAGATTCAAAATCAAAAGGATGTATGTGAGCTTTCGAGTCAAGACAATTTGATTCATTTCCCAGAAATCACTTTTCATCATATGAACCATTTATGACCAGAAACTTATTATGTAACAGATCAAGAAGAGGATGAGAAATCCCATAAGCAATAATTTCCTCCTCTGAGGCTTGAGGTTGTTCTAGATTCAGAGAGATAGGAAAACAAGATTAGGGGTAAAACTTGGACAACTTATAACTTGCAAATTATCATGATACTCAAAAGAGTCAGGACTTGTTTTAGATTGAAGATGATGTAGAGAAACAAAAACCAACCATTGAAAATTTCCACTCAAATACAACTAGTCAACATCTCTTTCAGGAAATTCAAAACAAATATGGACAAATCTAATAGCAAAAACCTCTAGAGATTCTTTAGGTTTCACTCTGGGCTCATTTATCCTTATTAACACATCTTGAAAATCATACCTGTGAAAAGCTCGTAGGATCTCACTAATGAGTTTCTTGAGCGAATGGATGGAAGTTGTGTTGATTTGTGTATCTTGGGAGGTACTCAAAGCCCCAGTGTTCAGGGTTTGGAGGGAAAGCCTCACAAGGGAATGTTGTGGGCTTGGAACCCAAGTGTGGGGTTTTGGCACCCATTGTGATTTGGAACCAAACAATGATGGATTTACGATATGTGATGGATGAGGATGATAGTGCTTGGAAAGATGATTCCAATGCAATGAAAATCATTTGAATCTGAGTTTTTGTTAGAGAGATATTGATTTGTGAAGTTGAGAAATTAATTACTGGTTGTCAAGCAGGTTGATTTGATGTAAATGAGAGCCAATGGATGTTTCACTTCAATATTAAATGTTGAGCCTTCATATGTGTATAAATATGAAGTGATATGGAGTAATTTAGGCATCCAAGAGAGCAATACATCATTTGAGTTTCAGTGGAGAGAAGGAGGTCTATCCACAACAACAAGAGGCTAAATACAGTGTGGAAGAGGCCTAGAAGACTAGTGTAGAAGTTTATGTTGCTATAGGTACAGCGTGGGGAAATAAAGGTTGTTTAAAGGCTTGTCTTAGGGTTGTTTTGGTGCAGGTTTCTTGGGTAGATTAGGGTGCAGAATTGAGAGACAAGCAAAGATGTTTTGAGGGCAGATTGTGGCACGTTCTGGAGGGGACTGAAGTTACAGTCCACTGTTGGGCAAGGTCGCAGGCCATAGCCAGAAGTTGGAGGCCTTTAGGAGCTGCATTTAGGGAGGATAGCAGCCTTATAAGGTAGCATATGCGTGGAGGAACTCTTCTAGGGTAAACCATAGTTTTTGGAGGCTGTTTTTTTTAGTTGTGTGGTGTGCCCTAACTAGTGGTGTAGTAGTACAACAGTGCAACGTGGTGAAACAACGATGTTTTTTGAGGTTTATTGGGTCAAGGTGTGACCGGTGTGGATCATGTTTTGAGCAGCTTACTAAAACCAAGTGTATGACCTTTCGAGGTGGCGAAGTATAATATTAGTAGCAAGTTTAGCAGTGACGATATTGGGTGTCATAGAGTTGGTTGGAGGGCAACAAGTTGGCCACCCAAAATAGCCCTAGAGTAGCAGACAAGAAGGATTTGTTGGTGTGATATTGGGTGAAGTTTTTGTGCCAAAGTGTAGCACTTTAATGGACGAAATTTGCTACTAGCCTGGCAGATTGGAGCTTGGGAATTGGGCCTACCCAAAAAGCAGTTAATGAGCCCGAGTTCATTATAGCAGATGTGACTTGTAGAAGTGATAAGAGGTAGCCCTCTTGGAGTCTCGATGTGTAGTGGCCTTGATGGACTAAGGCACTACTAGTGAGCAGTAAGGGACCGAAGGACTGACAGGACAAGATACAACATAGAACCTGCAATGACGTTTGTCATTGTATCTTGTATACCATAGACTGTTGTATTATTTAGATTTGGTTTAATATAACGAAGAGTTGGATTGTACAATATTGTACAATTTTGTTTAAAACTATGTATATTGTATATAAGTGATTTATTGCTTTATATTTCCACTGTGAAAAGTAGTTTATGGTTGATATTCTTGGTTTAGTAACATTAGTCATTTTAAGACTCTAACCTAGACCCAAGTTTGTGGAAATTCAACAAGCTGGTGGTAATGTGTGGCACAATTGCTTGACGCAACCTTCAAGGGTGAGGGAGAAGAGAATACAAGAAAGCTCTTCATTGTCTATCTCGTAATATTCACAAAACTTAAAGAAATAAAAAATGTGCTCGATTATGGATGTTCCATCCTCACCATCAAACTTCAACTGAGACAAGTGATAGAGATGCTCATCGGGGATTGAACATTAACAAATGGATAAGTCACAGAAGCACCCCAGGAGCAAGATTTGGGACAAATCCATTTACAAATATGACACTAAACTACAGGCTCCAAGTGCCCAGCTTGTCATCTGGCCCTCCTTCTAGTGCCAATTTGTTGATGCCCTGAAATGTACCACCAACAACTAGGGGGGTCTCCCTAGTGTGAAGTCCCAATTAGAACTCACACCATTTGGGAAAGGAGACCCATTCGGTATGTGGGCCCGGCTGCCACCATGAATGTTTCCACTCTTGGTTATCAAATGAGAAGGTGTTAAAGTGGGGACAAGAATGAAATTCCCAAACAATGAAACAAAATCAACCCAAGATTGACAAATTGCAGAAAGAGGTACAAACAAGTCTCAGCAACAATAAGAAGAGGTATGCCATGAGAGGGATCAGTGAGCTAAAACCCAATCATGCATACAATAAACAGGAACATATCAAAAGTTAATTGTAAAATATTTCACAATAGATCACTAACATGGAAAGAAATAAGTAAACATGGATTCAAAATGAAAGCATATATGCAAAAACTATGAATCAGTCCATAACATATTGTGTATATAAAAGCACACATACAAATATAGTGAAAATACCAGAAAACCAAGACAACCACCTTAAGTAAGCATGGGAATCAGTGCCAAAGACGAAGAACATATTATTAATATTGTCGCAACTTCAATTACATATCTCGCATTTGGTCGAAACCCACCAGTGGAACATGGGTTGCTCATACCAATGCCCAGGGAAAAATCCTAGCCTCACTGCCACTCCACCCTACTAGCTTCCAAAAGTTGAGTGGCTCTAGCTCTCAAGCATCAATAATCTATCTAATCATGGCCTCAACTCAAGTGCTAAAGTCCCTCCTGGTACAATGAGGCAGGAGGGCACATTTATAGAGGTCAGGTGACCATTCACCTACTGTGACCTTTGACCTTCCATCATGCCCTTTCACCTACCCTCATGACCCTTGAGCTTACCCACTCCTTCCCCAAGCCAAACGATTGTTACATTCCCAAATCAGTCCTAACATAGATGTTGATTTTATGGTGGGTGATATTTAAATTACGATGAAGGATAGAGAGGGAAGGATGCAGAGGGTTATTGGAAATCATGGAACGATTGTTTCCCATATGTCACAATGATGCAGATGCTTGGTCTTGGAACAATCCTATTATCTTTCCATTATGCCTCACTCACATTCATCAATCTTCTGGTGATGTTCCTTGGAGTTTGTTGAGAGGTACTTGGAGCTTATATGGGACCATCTAGCTTGCTATGAAAGCTTCATGATAAACCCTAATCCTTTTGCATAGACCAACATCTTTCTTCCTTCCTTCCGCCTTAGAGCTAGTTATACTTCAATGCAACATCGATCCCTTAGGTCATTTTAGCGATCAAATCGACTTAAGTGTCTGCATAAATGACAAGGATCTGCCTTCAAAATTTCAATCCTACACATGTACACAATCATCAATTAAGCATCGAGACAAATGTGCTTTGATGAAATATAAGAAATAAATATCACAATTAATAATGAGAAAGAATTCTTAGCCTTGAAATTGATTGCAATTTCATGGTCCCAAATTTGTGTGTTGATACACTCAATATGTCGACACCAAGGTGACACCAATTGTTGCTTTCCTTGTGTGGTTAGATCATTATTGTTATATAACCTTTCATGCTTCTTTTTATCCTCGTTGCATATGCTGGGAATTGTTGGATTGTGTTTTTTAAACATTTGCAAAGGTGTTAAGCCTTAAGTCATTTACCACACCAAACATGGTGGTTTAAGCATTTCTTGCATGTTAAGTAAAACTCCTTCTCCATCACCATTGAATAGCATGACCCTTTCCAACCTTTGAACCTTGCACTACCTGATCTTTAAATAGTATTTGTGGATGCACAACTACCTGATCTTTAAATAGTATTTGTGGACGCACAACTACCTGATCTTTAAATAGTATTTGTGGCCGCATAACGTATTTGTGAAATCCGGGAGTAGTATGCCTACTTCGTATTTGTGGATGCACAACTACCTGATCTTTAAATAGTATTTGTGGACGCACAACATATTTGTGAAATCTAGGGGTAGTATGCCTACTTCTTGAGCCTTCACCTATCGCCACTACTCACCATTATGCCCCTCGTGCCATGTTTCTAGATGTGAGAAAATGCCTTTCTCTTCGTTGTAATCATGAGGCACTCCAAAATCCTCCTTGAATTTGTACCATTTGTTCTATTATCCAAACAATATGTTGGACTTGGCATTGTAGTGTGATTATGCGAGAGAAAGGACCTTCCAAAGAAATAATTTACACCAATGATATATGGTAGTCTCTGATGATTTTTCATGGGCACTGATATTGTTTTTTCACTCAACAAATACTTCATGCTCTTGGAGAAAATGGCGCTTGATAAAATTCTTCCAAAGCATGGATTTCACGTAACTTGAGCTAGCAATATAATTCCACAAATCAATTGTGTATGTTGCATTAAGGTTTTGAGAATTTCTCAGTGTATTGATCCCTCATTATATTCTAACTTCTTTAAGAGACAGTGGCAAGAGGCTATCGTGTGTTCGCATAGTCGTTGAAGGGGACGGGTCACACCAATTGTTAGCTCCTTCAGGTGCACATTCGTGACCCAACAACTTGGGAGAGGTCGCATAGTCGCGTTAAGGGCAAGTCGCACCTTCCGGATCCATGCTGGAATGTGACTCCGCAAATTCAATGGATGTTCGACTCACCAGGTGTAAGGACCTAGAGTTCTACCCGAGCATGGCACGATTGGGTGCCGGGAAAGTCGACGGGCATGCGGTGAACGAAGGCGCGGGCGCACGGGCGAAGGCGCAGGTGGGCGCACGATGAAAGGGCGAGCGCGCGTTGCATGACCAAGCAACGAAACAGCAAGCTGCTTGCGACAAAAGAGTAAACGACGGGTTGCGACACTTGGAAAAATGGTTAAGGCATAAGTGCGATAGTGGAGTTATAACCCAGTGAGCGTGGAGGAAAGTGTGGGCAAGGCCAACACACACTTGGGAATTCAGAGGGGTGCGTTAACACTAGTTTGGGGGTCGGATGGAGAGCCACCACCCATGTTAGCATGCATATATATTATGTGTGTGGAAACTTCATTTGGACATCCAACGAAGAAGGCAATTCGCACAAGCTCAAGGAGTACAAGGAAAGTGCGCAGATTTGGAGGAGTGCGCATAGCTCATGCGCATGTCTTGAGGGCGCAACTTTGGGTGATTCTTAGAGCCGGTTGTGGGTTGGGCAAGGTGTGCCCAAGGTTGTCTTATGTGCAGAATTGTGTCGGGATTGACAAGGGGGTCTTGGTAGCTCGGGTGAGCATCCTCCCTTCGTGCAAGGCATGCACATGATTATTGTAAAAGGCTGATTTTCCTATATTGTAAAAGAAGCTAAGTATTGGCTTGGAGCTTTCCAAGCATTACCTGTGATGATTGTATTATTATGAAGAAATATTGAATAATATATATTTTCGGGCAGACTTGTTCGGGAGTTGCCCCTCCCCTTTATACTGTGCAATTGTTATTGTCTTTTATAATTGCTGTGGATAATGAATGAGTATGGGTGTTCATTGGTATAAAGGATAAATGTAATTTTACTTGGTTGCGAAACACAAAATAAGTAAGGACAAGTGAATTAGGCGTAGTCCATGAATGTTAGTATTGGTGAAAAGAAAGCATTCGGTGGTGCCGCACCTCGCTATAAGTGGTTGAAAGATTACCGCAGGTGTAGGGGCATGACATGTGGTATCAGAGCTCGGTTTGAGCTGGTGTTAGAGCAAGGTTTGCTCGTGAAAGGTTTGAAGCTTGTGAACAGGTTCAAGTGTTGAAGCATTGAAGCTGGTATACACTTGGTGATTGAGCAGGGTTGCTCATGACAGGTACTTGCAGGTGAAGGAAACCGTTTCACACAAGTGGAACAAGGGTTGGTTCAGGTTGCAGGGACTTGGTAAACATGGAGAAGGCTGAAAAGGTAGAGATGGTAGATGAAACTACGATAGGTGAGTCTGGCCATGGTGCAGTTGAAGCTTTCTGGTACAAGGTGTTGGAACAGATCAGTCGATGGGGTTCTAACTGGGTTTCGATGAAGGCCGAGAACATGAAGATTCAGGAGAGCTGTTCGGAACTAAGAAGAGAACTTGAAGAACTCAGGAGTCAATGCGGAAGTACGACAGATGTTGAATTCAAGGAACTTGATGAGGAGATCCAACGAAGTGGTCTTGATCTTCAAGATCTCTTTGATGAAAGAGCTCGATTGAGGAAGGAAAGTGCCAGGGTGGAAGCCGAAATCAAGCAAGTTGAGGAGGAGATTAAGAAGAAGCTTCTTGGTAAGAAGGTTGTTGTGATTGAGAAAGAAGAGCTCGACTACATTGATAGGTTGGGAACTCAATACCAAGAGCATCCAGAGGACATTCGAAAGTTTAGTTCTATGAACTTGGTCAGTGGACACTTGGTTGGTGCACTTGAGCAAGATGCGATGAAGGGAAAGCTTGAGGAGAGTCAAGTTGGACCAGGATCGAGTTGCTTAGAAGAGCCAAGCAGGGAGGTAAAGTACCTTAGAAGGAATTTCAAGGTGGAGCATGAACCAATTGACACTTCTGAGGCCGAATTCTTGAAGAAGGTTGCTGATGTAAGGCGCAAGACAAAGCCAACAAAGGGAGGTGATTCCTTGAAGCTAAGTTTTGTGCAGGTAACCGTGAAGGGCAAAAGGTTTGCAACTTTGGTGGATACGGGGACTACTCATAGCTTCTTAAGCAGGAAGGCAGCAAAGTCTTTTGGGAAGAAAGCAAAGATGGAGAGGGAATGGAGTGCTTTCAAAGCGGTCAACTCTACCATTAGAGCTGTTGATGGTGTGTTGAAGGACACTCGGGTGAAAGTAGGATCGTGGTTTGGGAAGTTGGACTTGAGGGTTTTGGACATGGATGATCATTCTATGGTGTTGGGGCTGGACTTTATGGAGCTTGCACAAGCCATACCAATGGTGGATCGGGACATTCTCTTGATCACAGCTGAAGGGAAGACCATGATGATATCGATGAATAGAAGAAGTTTCTTGGGGTATAGACCAAGGATGACTTCTATGGTTTTGTATCCCAAAGATCTGAATGTGAAGCATGAGGATGTGGAGCAAAGAGGACTTGGGAGTGTGACTCAAACGACGAAGGAAAGGAAGTTGGCTGACTTTGTTGCAAAAGCTAGAAAGAAGGATGATGGAAGTGAGAAGACAACCTCACGAACATGGAGACACTTATTGGGAGCATCTTCTACTGATGATCTTCACGATGGAGTTGCAAATGAAGGGAGTTCGAGTACTACTTCAGAAGCAGTGGTTGATGAGGATTATGGAGGTAGAGATCCTGCTGGGATAGTGGACTTTTGCAGGTATGCTATGGGCATATATGACTTTCAGTTGACAAAGGACAAGCTAAGAGAGCTTGGATGTACATGTGAGGAGATTGAAGCTGTGCATAGATACTTGAGGACACAACATCAATCTGACACATGGGTGGATGAGAGTCAGGGAGGAAACTTCCTGGCCCTCCTTTCTCTATAAACAACCTTGAAGAGACCTTGGTAGGGAGGAGGAGACCTTGGTAGGGAGGAACCACATCAACTTTGCAAGGGGCCTTGAAGGAGGCTTCTTTATGACAGGTGTAGACTTGGATGCAGATGGCCAGATGTTGGGATGGAGTCTACATGGGTTGGACATCATGGACAACTAGAGTCATGGACATCAGGTTGGAGATATGGAGCATGACAATTTGATGCAGGGACATGAAGCAGGTGCATGTGTAGAGGAGTCATTTATGGACATTCTATGGAGGGTGCCGAAGCAAGGGATGTTGTGCAGATGCTGTTATGGAGATGTATGAGCTAGTGGAGAGGTTGTACACTCTTGTGCAACAAAACCATGGCTTGAACATGTTGCAGATGGGATGGAGTTTCCATGGACCTGAACATGGATTGATAGATTCTTGATGAGTCCGAGATGTAGCAGAAGTCCGGGAAAGACTTGTGGTGGCGTAAGGATGTGCATTCTTATGGTTTGAGCGTATGGTTGGACTGATCACCCGACTAGTTCGAGTCATAAGGGGTACCAATGTGCAGAGAAATGTTGGCATTAGTCGAAGACATGGTAACACATGATATAAATGTGTTGGCATCTGATGGGAGACTACATGGAGGGTGGACACATGATGAGGTCGACACAAGATGTTGCAGTGGAGATTGTGGCAGAAGGGTTGATGATCATGAATCGAGATGATATCTGATGGGGGACATACCGTAGAGATGTATACCTTGGTATGGAGTACTTGGTGGCAGTTGGTCACTAAGGTGAGACATGATGGAGATGGAGTTCTACATATGTTGCAGGGATGTTTGCCTTATGTGGAGGAGTTGGCATCATGGATAGTGATGATCTTGGTGGATGACTACCAGGATGGTATGTTGTCGAGGAAGACAACGATTTCAGGTGCAGGAGGATGTAAGGACCTCGAGTTCTACCCGGGCGCGGGCACGGTTGGGCGCTGGGCGAGTTGATGGGCGCGCGGTGAACGAAGGCGCAGGCGCGCGGGTGAAGGCGCGGGCGCGCGGTGCACGGGCGGGCGCACGGTGCATGGACGGGCGCGCGCTGCACGAACAAGCGACAAAACGGTGAGCTGCTTGTGACAAAAGAGTAAATGACGGGTTGCGACACTTGGAAAAATGGTTAAGGCATAAGTGCGATGGTGGAGTTATAACCCAGTGAGTGTGGAGGAAGGTGTGGGCAAGGCCGACACACACTTGGGCGTTCAGAGGGGTGCGTTAACACTAGTTTGGGGGTTGGCTGGAGAGCCACCACCCATGTTAGCACGCATATATATTATGTGTGTGGAAACTTCATTTGAACATCCAACGAAGAAGGAAATTCGTACAAGCTCAAGGAGTACAAGGAAAGTGCGCAGATTTGGAGGAGTGCGCATAGCTCATGCGCATGTCTTGAGGGTGCAGCTTTGGGTGATTCTTAGAGCCGATTGTGGGTTGGGCAAGGTGTGCCCAGGGTTGTCTTATGTGCAGAATTGTGCCGGGATTGACAAGGGGGTCTTGGTAGCTCGGGTGAGCACCCTCCCTTCGTGCAAGGCGTGCACATGATTATTGTAAAAGGCTGATTTGCCTATATTGTAAAAGAAGCTAAGTATTGGCTTGGAGCTTGCCAAGCATTACTTGTGATGATTGTGTTATTATGAAGAAATATTGAATAATATATATTGTCAGGTAGACTTGTTCGGGAGTTGCCCCTCCCCTTTATACTGTACAATTGTTATTGTCTTTTATAATTGCCGTGGATAATGAATGAGTATGGGTGTTCATTGGTATAAAGGATAAATGTAATTTTACTTGGTTGCGAAACACAAACTAAGTAAGGACAAGTGAATTAGGCGTAGTCCATGAATGTTAGTATTGGTGAAAAGAAAGCGTTCGGTGGTGCCGCACCTCGCTATAAGCGGTTGAAAGACTACCGCAGGTGTAGGGGCATGACACCAGGGGTCGAATGGTGGCATGCATCAAGGTCGCATCTTTTTGGCACTTGTTTGAGGCTCCAAAATGCGACCCTGTGACGTGAAGAGAGGTTGTGGGTGAGCGTTACTATCTTTGCGTCGGTCACATAGTCACATCATAGCATGGGTCACATCTATGGGCTACTTCTTTGAGGCTCAAGAATGTGATCTTGCGACTTAAAGAGGTCGCATGGTCGCACCTAACATAGGTTACATTATAGAGTTTCACCTACGACGTTGCGACCCATCGAATTACTATGATGGTCCATTCATAGTTTCAATCGACTCGACAGTGCAATTATCAAATCATGATGCATCCCTTTTCTGGACCCTTTTCATTCAAGAGTTGAAGCTATGTTTGTAGTCAAAGTGGTCATAAGTTTTTGGTGTTATCGCTACAAAATTTAAAGCGTTCATTTTTTGTTGTTTTTTAAAGAGTGAACTTCATAAACTGTTGACACCCAAATATATCAATTTCCATCGCATCCTTTTGTGGATAATAGCACACCTTTGTCATTTGATTCCCATACGTTGAGTGCAGCTTCTCTAAAATTTATCTCTCCTTTTCCATGTGGCCGAAAATATGCAACAGTTGGGGTTCCCGTCCATCGCATGGGATCAAGCTTAATCTTTCCTTGCACAATCCATCTTCTTGGTATTAACATGTTGCTTTGTATTATGTGGGACTTTATAAAAAATTCCAATCACAAAAATTGGTTGCTCCAATCGGGTAAGTAATTATTTAGGTGTGGTTGTTCCAACACATCCTTCTCAAAGGGATACCATCAATCATGCATGGCCTATGATTGCTAGAAAAAAACACCTAGTGTTATGTGACACGCACCAACACACAGTGAAAAGATGTTGTGAAATTGCGGCAATTCAGTAACCGATGCTTAGTTCCCTCAATGCTTCGATGTGACGTCAACGCTCTTCTCAAAACCTTATTCTAAAACAAGGTATCATTTAGATGTCTACAACATTGTTAACATTTCTTTGTAGTAACGTCGAACCCCGTGCTTTCCCATATTAGTGAACTACCTCGACGCATTGTATATGGTGCTTCAATACACTTGTAATGAGAGTTGGCAGCATCCTTCATAACGTTGGTTGCATGACGCTTGTTGGGTCCCTATAATACTAGTGATTACCCCATTACTATTGTAGTTATACCCCTTATTAATATTGTTGTGCCCCTATTACCCCCATATTGTTATTACTGTGCCCCATAGAATCCCTCTATTGTTATTTTTGTGGCTTTATATTATTATTGTTAGGTCGGCTGGATTATATTGTGACTCCTTAGACTCCTATATATAGAAAGGAGGTTTTGTCATTTTAATCATCCAAGAATTTTTCATTTATGTAATGTAAAGGAGGTTGCCCCCTCGAAGAGGCTGAATTCTAAGGTGTTGATCTATCCTTTCTATCTTTTCTTGAGCTGGTTTCATAACAACGCTTCTCTTTATCTTATGATTATGTAGGGATCAAAAGGACCTACGATGTCCAAGTACAAATATAATTAATGATACTTTTAAATGACTTTAAGGCATTCGAATTTAATGTCATGATTATTTGTAAATTAAAGAACAAGCCTTAAACATAAAAATGAACAAAGGCCTTGGAAGATATAGTTTGATTAGCCTTAATTAAAGCAAGTCGGGCAATAATTTCAATATAGGATTTTAGGTGACTTTTCAAACCACACTAGCTCAAGTATTCAAAGGGTTTTTTGAAAGGATTATCATGTCAAGTGGAATACAAAACTTTAGCAACCTAGTCTTTCACGCAGATATTTCCTCTTGAAAACATTAAATGCTTATGTACATGAATATGCCAAGGGATGAAAATGTGCCTAGGGAAATTGGCAATAAACTTAAATTTTGATGGGCTGAAAGGCAGATAATGCACATTTAGAGAGGAGTATCGAGCCAATCATGACTGAGTTTGTGAATGAAGGTCATGATAGCTTAAGGTTTAAGCAAATGGAAATTACCATAATTCACCCACACTTAGAAAGGCAAAGATGTGGCACAATTAACATAATAAAACACTTTCTAATATTTTGGGAATACATCCCATGAAACCTAGGACCTGCAAACGGAAAAGAAGATTCCAATTTGAAGGTGGGCGATGAAACCCTAACACTTTAAATGAAATGTTGAAATGCATAGGATGTGAGCAATATGCATTATGTGCACATAAGAAGTAATAGGGTTTGAGGATAATTGAGGCATTAGAGAAATGGGCCAATTGGAGCATGATCACAACCTTCAAGGCCTAAAGCGAGTGGAGGGGGGACCAAAATTTTAAATATGCCCAAAATTTTGGGTGTTGTTGTAGTGACTACAACAGGAAGCTATTAATTCAATTTCTCCTTAACCTTAATAATTTCTTATGAACTTTACTTATCTTCTTCTGTTTCCTTCTTACATTTTTTTCATCAAACAATTATCAAGAGAAAAAAAAATAAAGATAATGAACACAAGTATTAGGCTCCAGGCTAGGGAAAAACCTCTCCAAGGGGAAAACCCGGAAATAATCTCTTCTCTTCTTATAGAATTTTCTTCAAATGAGAAAACCAAGACACAAGACCCTACACCAAGTCCTCCTCTAAGAACCAAGTCAGCCTTCCAAGAAACCCTTCTGCAATAATTCAAAGTCAACTAGAGTATATACTTTCCAATATGTCCCAATCTCATATTTTGGTCCTCTAGAACAACTTCTCAACCTCTGCAACTTTGGCCTTTGGTACAATAGAAACACTAGCTCTTTAATACATGTCAGCCTTCCAAATAATGCTTCTTTGAATGAATCAAGGTCTTCCAAGTCAACCAAAGTTGAACCCTCTTCAAACTAGCTTTGATTACAAAGTTTGGCTCCCACTTGGATTTGCAACTTCAATATGCAATATTCAATCTTTTGCCTCATAACAAAAACCATAGATTTCACACGTGTGAGTATAAAGATCAAGATTTCAGCTTATTTCCTTCGCTGGAATAATTCTCCTTGTCTTCTATCTTCCTCTCTCTTCTTATCTTGTTTCTTCTTGCTTGACAATGTGAATTGTAGAAGTCTATCTCAAATGGGTTGAATCTCCTTCTATATATAGCCTTTCGAAGAGGTCAAATAGCCCTCTCTAAGCTTACTTGTCCTTGACTAGGGTTGGCTTATGCTTGGAGGATCATAGGACTTTCTAGACTAAAAATCATTAACTTTTACATGTTACAACTTTCCCAATAGGGTCTTATACAAATGATAATGACTTTCTTGACCCAAGAAAAAACACTCTTTTGACATGAAAAACCCCGAAGAATGAAGAACATGCTTTACCTAGATTACCATGAAATTGAGCATGAAACTCATGCTTAAAATAATATTTTTATTTCTTCTTTTTCTTGTAACATAATATATACATACTTATTTGAGTACATTGACAATTATAAAGACTAAAACTAGTTACATATTCCAACACTCCCTCTTAACTAGGGAGGTATTCATAATTGTATATCTGGTACAAGGTTATTCTCAAACTAAAGAGTTATCATAACAAGAGTTGGATTCTTAAGTCATCTTTAAGCATCAAACATCATGACTAGGATTGTCAACATAGTAAGGTCTTAACTTCACAATATCTTTCTTATACACAAGCATAATGTTGGGAGGATTTACATGAGATACCACTCTACCTCTACAAGGTACATACCCCATGATCCGAATGGAAAATGGCATCAACTCATGGTATTCATCCACCCATATTATTCATCCACCCATGGAATTTACCCATGGTATTGTAAATGGCATCCGCCCGTGGTATTGTAAAATCCACCCATGGTATTCATTCACCCATGGAATTGACCCGTGGTATTGTAACTAAAAAATACTATAAGTAACAAGTCACATTTTGTAAAAGGACAGATTGTCCGCCACAATGTAGCCTTTACAGTTCAGAGGCATGTAGCCACCACATCTCTTCTCATAGATAAGCTACCATCGCCCTAGCTGGGTTATTTCCATTTCTATTTGTAAGAATATTTCAGTATTTTACATCAACGAAATGAAGTATTATTTTCGCTGCATATGTGTCTTTATGGTTATCTCTGTATTTTATTGCGTTCCTGTTTAAATCCAGATCAGTGGTATCAGAGCAGGTTATGATTCCATGGGAATGAGGGTTTGATGCATATTTCAATTTCAAATTTTGCAACAATATTCAACAAACTTAAGGCATGTGCTACAACCTCCACAGAGCACTTTCTTGGGTCAAGCAAGAAGAATTTTTCTTTTCTCATTTTTTTGCAGGAATTTTTTTTAGGCGGCGACTTTGCAGATCAGATCTGAAACATTTGGTATAAAATTTACAAAAAAAATACCAGATCTGGATTCCTCTCGAAAAATCACCCAATTTCAAAAAAAAAATGGGTCGAATAGGAGTTCGGATGTGGGAGATATCGTTGATTTAAAATAAGCTATTTTATCATAATTTTTGTGACGGCGGAACTGTTGCAGTGCGAATCTAAGATTCTAGAGTGTCCAGATAAGGATTTCCATCACATGGGAAGATGCAAAATGGTCCTTCTACTTCTAAAAATAGGTTATAATAAATATTCTGAGTTATATTGACTGAGTTATGCCCATTTTAATTCTGGAGTAGCATTCGAAGTGGGTTCCCATTGGAGACGTGCCCTCCCACCCCACTTTAGTAGGCAACTGCTTCACATTCATCAGTTTCAACATAGCAGCATTCGGCTTGGGTTATTTGGAGATGTTCCCTCCCACCCCAAGCTATGTAGGCACCTGCTACTTCATCAGCAACCAACATCACAGTTATGGGTCATCCACAAACCCACACTTCATCGAAGTCCATTTGCTAGGCCGCACACTGTCAGTATCATAGTTGGTCACAAGCATTACAGGGTATCTCTATCCTCGGATCTTCGTTCATAATGGTTATGGGTCATCCACAAACCCACACTTTATCGAAGTCCATTTGCTAGGCCGCACACTGTCAGAATCACAGTTGGTCACAAGCATTACAGGGTATCTCTATCCTCGGATCTTCGTTCATTATGGTTATGGGTTAACAACATAAAACCCTTATCTTCAGTGGCTCTTCATATTCAACAAAGGCTTTGCAGGAGGGAATTTTACGCAATGGGGACCATTGCTTCTTAAGAAGGGAGGAATGATCCGAATGGAAAATGGCATCAACTCATGGTATTCATCCACCCATATTATTCATCCACCCATGGAATTTACCCATGGTATTGTAAATGGCATCCGCCCGTGGTATTGTAAAATCCACCCATGGTATTCATTCACCCATGGAATTGACCCGTGGTATTGTAACTGAAAAATACTATAAGTAACAAGTCACATTTTGTAAAAGGACAGATTGTTCGCCACAATGTAGCCTTTACAGTTCAGAGGCATGTAGCCACCACATCTCTTCTCAGAGATAAGCTACCATCGCCCTAGCTGGTTTATTTCCATTACTGTTTGCAAGCTTTACAGTTATTATCGGTTTTAATAAAAAGTTTCTTTGTGTTTTTTATTTATTGGGCATTCTCCTCTCCTATTTTTCTTCTGGAAATTCAAGTTTTCAGATTTTGGGGGTCTCTCCTCCCAAGATCCATTTCAATCTTTTAGATCTTGGGAGCCTCCTCCCAAGATCTGGATCACCCCATCTGGATGTTCACTAGGTATGTCCTTTTAGGACTATTCTTGTCTCAGAATCCCAATCCTCAAAGAATAACGGTCCTCTTCAACCACTCTTTTCTTGGATACCTACCCAACATTCAAAGAGTTTCAGTCCATGTCCTATATTGGATTTTTCTATCCTCAAGGAAATCACAGATGCTTATCCAATCCTCCATTCTCCATTCTCCCTCCATGGCCTTCACTTAGACGCAGGGTTGTTAGTCCTGGTTAAGCGCATGACACATGAATAATAGAATACAAATGTGATGTCCATCATCACTCCCTCTCAACCAAAGAGGATATTCTCATTCCTCTTGATTAGGGAATTGATCCTTTCTCCTTTTCATATATTCAATAAGGATCCTTTTACTCCCTCTCAAATATAGAGGATATTCTTTTACTTCCTTTTAGTTGGGAATTCATAACCATAATTTTTTCATCTTGTCTTTATAAGTGTATCAAATACTTATTATTTATGGTTGCATGACTCCCTCTTTCATTTGTATCTTGTTATATTGAGTTTCCTTCTTCCTAGAGCCATCTTCTTTCTTCAATCTTATGACAAGGTTCATGCAATCAACCTTTTGTACCACTTTCCTCTAGATATTATCAATGAAGGCATTTTATTATGACTTCCAAAAATAGAGTTAATCATAGCTTCCTTTAAACATGAAAGTGATCTTCATGAACATCAAGTTATCCTCTTATACCACTACATTTTAATCCCAAGGTGATGATGTGAACGCCTTAACCACATAATTTCCAGAACCACATACTCAATTCATATGTTCTTTAAATTGAGTACAATACCAACAATTGAACTTGCCTCAATTGTCATCATGAATTCTTCCAGGTAGCAAAACAATATGTTAGCTAGATAACCAAGATAAAAATAGTAATATCAAACTTACCTTATCATGATGGCCTTCTCATCAAACCATCAACTTACTTGAGTTCTTTGAGATCAACATCCTTTCGCATGATCCATCTAATTATGAACCTTTCTCCATTCATTCATTTTAATCAGAGTGCCCATGGATCGAACTTTATTATCAAGCAACAATATCTTCCTTTTGTTTGTTATTGTTAACTCCCTTTCTTTCTTCTGGAGACTATACTTGATGTTGATCAATATCCTATGCAATCTTGTGAGAGAGTCTTCATCTCTAGCCATTCCAAAGCATGTAAAATTTCTTATTTTTAGCATCATGCATCCATATGGAAGACTTATCGAGCACACTTTATATCCAACCCTTTCTACAAGATTATTATAGATATGAACCTTACCATAGACAAGAGTTACTTAAAATATGCACACCTTTGCTTCCATATAATCATCTGGCCATCCTTTCTTGAATGAGAATGCTTCTTATACCTGATATAGATGGAGATTCCTTCAATAGTAAATATCCTTTGGATATTCTCCTTTCATATTCTTCTCAAGTTCTCCCTTCTCCTCAGCTATGTGAGCTTCACTTCTTTGATTTCTTTTGTTAAATTTCTTGTTTGGACAATCCCTCTTAAAGTATACATATGCATTGCATCTAAAGCATTGAATCTTGGACATATCTGGATTTCTCTTGGACTTTCCAAACTTCCCTTTCTTCATCTTATTGGTCCTTGCAATAAAGTCTTGATACCTTTCATTTGATTTGGTGTCATCCTTTGTCGTGATCCTGGGTTCTTCCAAGATACATTGAGCCCATAACTCATCAAATGGTGTAGTATCGTTCTTAGAGTAGATACTAGTTGCAAAACTGCTCCAAATAGGTGGCAAAGCATTCAATACATAAATGGTCATTTCAGAGTCGGAAATGGTTTCACCAAGCCCCTGCAATTGATCCCTTATTTTTTAGATCTTCATGAGATAAGTGGTTATGTCTTCATCCTTTGACTTCCTTATTCTATATATTTGATTCCTCAAGGAAATGTTTTGACCTGATGTACCTGATGTACTTATAGAGTGCAACTTTACTAACTTATCACACATAGCTTTGTATGTCTTCAAATCAACAACAAACGGAACAAGGTGATCTTTAATGAATTCAAAAATGATCCTTTTTGCCATCAAATCTCCCTTCTTTTATTTTTCTAACTCTTAAGTCTTCTCATTTTCTAGTATAACTACTTTACCAAGGACATATTTCATGACTTCATTTTCTTTTAGTGACAAGTCAATCCTCTTCTTACATGCAAGGAAGTTTAATTATCCAACAAGCTTGTTTCTTTCCTTGCAAAATTTATCCATGCAATATATAGATTGAGACATAGAAAACAATATGATACTTACTTGTCAAACAAGGGTCCTTCATTTTGATGATTTCTCTAACTATCTTGATGCTTTCAAGACCTCCAATGAGAATTGAAATATGCCCTAGAATGATGACTTCTAGGATGCCTTTAATAATAGTTTCTGTGAATAGCTTGATTCTCCATGTCCTTCAAACATGACTTCCAACTAGCCTTTAAATTGATGATCTTTTAATAGAGATCAATGTTTAATATAATGTAATATTCCTTCAAGATGGTGGAGTGAAATAGAGAGCCTTCAACAAGAGCATGTAATATTATTCCTTAATCCTTCCTTTGATGAGAGTTGAAAGTGGTAACCTTCCTTCCTTCAATGAGAACTTGATCCTTCTAAAGATGATGAGGCCTTCTTTTCTCCTTTCCTTGTTTCTTTAGTAAATGATTCCCATTAACAAACAAATCCTTCAAGATGATCTTCCAGTTTCCTTCTCTTGTTCACCTTAGCTATGATACAATGTTGGAGAATGTAGTAGTGTAGTTATTAATTCAATTTCTCCTTAACCTTAATAATTACTTGTGAACTTTACTTATCTTCCTGTGTTTCTTTATTAGATATTTTTCATAAAACAATTGTCAAGAGAAAAAACAATAAAGATAATGGACACAAGTATTAGGCTCCAAGCCAGGGAAAAACCCCTCCGAGGGGAAAACTCAAAAATAATCTCTTCTCTTCTTATAGAATCTTCTTCAAATGAGAAAACCAAGACCCAAAACCATAGACCAAGTCCTCCTCCAAGAACCCTGTCAACCTTCCAAGAAACCCTACTGCAATAATTCAAAGTAAACTAGAGTTTAGCCTTTCCAATCTATCCCAATATCAAATTTCAGTCCTCTGGAACAACTTCTCGACCTCCTGCAACAGACCTGCAACTTTGACATTTGGTACAGCAGAAACCCTAGCTCTTTAGTACATGTCAACCTTCCAAAGAATGCTTCTTTTATTGAATCAAGGTCTTCCAAATCAACCGAAGTCAGAGTCTCTTCAAACTAGCTTTGATTATAAATTCCATCTCCTACTTGGATCTACAAATTTAATCTGCAATATTCGTCCTTATGCAGAGAACAGAAACCCTAGATTTCACACATATGAGCAAAAAGATCAAGATTTTAGCTTATTCCCTTCACTGGAGTAATTCTCCTTGCCTTCTATCTTCCTCTCTCTTCTTACCTTTCTTCTTCTTTCTTGAGAATGTAAATTGCACAAGTGTGTGTCAAATGGGTCAAATCTCCTTCTATATATAGCCTTTCTAAGAGGTCAAATAACCCTCTCTAGGCTGACTTATCCATGACTAAGGCCAACTTGTGCTTTGAGGATCATAGGACTTTCTAGACTCAAAATCATTAACTTTTATATGTTACAACTACCCAATAGGGTCTTATACAAATGATAATGGCTTTCTTTACTCAAGGAAAATATTCTTTTGACATGACCAACACTAGAAGCATGAAGAACATGCTTTACCTAGATGACCATCAAAATGGGGCATGAAACCCATGCTTAAAATAATATTTATCTTTCTTCTTTTTCTTGTAATCTAAGATATGCATAATGATTTGAGTACATTGACAATTATGAAGGCGTAAATGAGTTACATTTTGTAGCAACGTTGTCTTTCCAACTAACCCCATTGAGGCTCATAATATTTTGGCACTTCATCTCCTAAGGTTAGGGTTTTGAATGTTTAGGGTTTCTCATTGTTTCTTCATGAAAAAATGGCCTTAGAGCCTCATTGTAACAAAGTTCAAAAGGCATGTAGTTGTCACATCTCTTCTCATAGATAAGCTACTATAACTTGAGCTAGTTTAAATAGTTTTTAGCATTTGTTTTTTATTAATTAAAGTTCATTTTTGTTGTATTTTTATGTTTTTGGTTTAAATATATATTTCTTTTCATTCCTTCATAAATACAAATCAATTATCCTTCCAGTCCCATGGCCTGTAGTGATTCCTCTTTTGTCACCATTGCGTTTGAATGGTATTCTTTAGTCAAGCTACAAATTTCATATTTGTGTCTTTTCATTATATGTTCAAGGGAAATCCCAGTCAAACTTGAGCATCTATAGTCTCATTTTACCTCTTGAGTCACCCATCCTTTTGCTATTTGTGCATCAATTCTTCATAATCTATTGTCATTGACCTCATATTAGTGTAAGTTTTGTGTCAAATGATGGGGTATTCATCAGGCCCTCCATTGATGGATCTCTTTTGGAAACGACATCAACTCATTACCTATGATGTACATATACAAATATGTTAGTACCTTCAAGCTTGAATTCCTCAATGGTAGCGAGTTTTCCTTATTGGCCCATTTTTATTGTTTCTATGAGTGTTAAACATCAGCTCATTTATTCATGCTCACTGAGATTGTAATAGGTACCTTGGGAACCATTTTCCTCCTTTGTGGTCTTCCTCGTGTCTGTTAACAAAATCCCTCAATGCATGGTAATCTGACAATCCCCCTGCACACTCTACATCAACTCATTCATTTTCATTTAGATGGATCGTTTCCTCAAGATGGATCAAAGACCTTGGGTATTAGGGCTACAAAAATCAAGCATGTTTCCTCAACCAAGTTTTGATGGAGAATTCATTATGTACTCTAAGGACCACATTTGGGCACTCTCTCATTAGTGTCCCTAGTCATCCTAATATATACTATGAAAGAGACCCACATTGTATTATTATGATTAGTCCTTGATGACATGACTTTGTAGTCTATTGTGTTGATGAACATACTTTATTCACTAGTACCAAGTATTGTAATGCCTACCTTGGGGATGTATATAACATAGATATGATCATGTAGTTTCTTGCAAGTTTTGTATCCTTGGCTACCTATGTCTACCATGCTCACCATAATATTGTATTGTTTTTCTACCATAGTCCCCTCTTTTGACCTCAATAATTAGGGGGAATTTGTTATACCTCAAAATGACACGCACACCCGCACCCCCCCCCCCCCCCATGAGTTTACAAGGTAAGAAATAAAATAATAAGGTTGAGATGCAAAAAAGCTTCATAGAAACCCTTAAAAAGTCCAGTTTTTCCTCTTCAATGTCCCCTAGACACTAGCAAAGAGAGTTCCAATGCCCAAGATAACCTAGTATTAAGAGTTGAACACTCTAATACCTCCCAAAAAAAGTGTTGAAGTGGACATGGTTGCTAGAGTGCATGGTTAGGGGTTGACAAGTTTAAAAATGATCATAATTTCAAGATAAGGATGAAAGGAAATAATCAAGTTTAGTCAAAAAGATTTCCAGATTCATCTAATCACTTTGTTAACTCGCCTATAAAATAAAATCTCTCCATATAATAAAAAAATGAGATAAGTGAACATAATGAAATGATACCAAATTGATAACCTCTCTTTATCTTTAGATAAACTAAAGTTAGTAGTGAGCTTGATTGTGAGTTTTGGTTAGAGGAGGAGCTAAGGATAAAGGACCTCAAGGGACTACACTTTTGTAAGTGCATTGACATAATAAGAGAACATTATTTTACCCTCACTCATGTGTATTTCATGTGATTTTAAATGTATTCAATTGTGGTTTTATATGTTCTCACACTAAAATTGTTATAGGTAGTAGATTTTGGTAGCTATTGATTATATGTTTTGTAGATCACAAGTGAAAGGAGTAAGAAGCATGATCTCAAGCACTACAATCATCGAAAGTATTTATCCATCTACCTTCCAAGTGAATTTTTTCCTTCCATCTCTTAATTTTTTTATTCAAGTTTTGTTGTGTATGCAAATAGAGAGTCATATGATAAATAAGTCATAGTAACCATTTGTCATAAGTCTTAGGCATGCCCATGGGAATTAGTACTCTAGTAACAAAGGAAATTTTAGATAAACAATAATCATCAATAAAATTTATCATATATTTATTTCCATTAGTATATGGAGAAAGCATAGGGCCACAGAAATCATACTGTATCAATACAAGTTTTCTACATGCTCCGAAAGTGGAATCTAGAAAGGGTTGTTTGTTATTCCTTCCAAGGATAAAAGCATCACATTAAGTGAGTTTCATAGGAATAGTAGGCAAACTAGAAATACAATTCTTTTTTAATAAAAAATGTTGTTACAATTAATATGTCCAAATCTATCATGCCATAGAATACCATATGGAAATGTATCTTCATCATGACTAGAAAGGTATACTAAACTATGTGCATGAGCAGATGTCCCTTTTAACTTCGACAAAATTTCATCCTCCATTCAGTGATGACAAACATGTTTCCAAATTCCTTCCTTATTTATACTTTATCATTGAATATATGAATAAAGTGACCTTGCTGACGAATGTGCACAAGGGACAATAAATTCATTTGCAGTTATGGAAGATAGAGTGCATCATGCAGAAGAAAATCAAAAATTTATGAAGTTTAAGCTTGATGGTGCCAAGTCTTGAGGGTTTGAGACTTGATTTATTTATAAAATTCATTATTCCATCTACATTGTAATTGAAGTATTCAAGGGGGTATCTCTAGAATTTCATGTTACATGTTGCACCTATGTCAAGCGCACATTCATCTCTTCAAGAAGCAAATGAAGTTTGAAAAAAATTTTAGTTACTCAATTATTGCAATAAGAAACAATATAATGAGCAGATTCAAGTTCTTTAATTTTTATTGGATCTGGTGTTTTACCTTTGTATTCTTTGTTATTTATTTTTTCTTTGGTATTCTCCCAAGGGATTATGTGTGTTGATGCATCATTTCCATCTCTACCAGAACATATGCAATTAATATTACATATTTCTCCCTAATGGTGTTTACCCCCTTGCCTTCGGATTTTTTTTTTCCGTGTCCTCTTTTATTGCCACTTCCCCTAGAGGAATAATATGATTGATTCTTCCCTTTTTGACCAAGGCAGATTATTTCTTGTTGGGAGATGAGTTGTTGTTTTCCTCTTCCCAAAATATTTCTCTCATTATGAAACTTTCTCCACCACAGAGTCAAATGTAATGGAATTCAACTGGTCATTAGCTTGCAAGGATTCAAGATTGTGAGAGTATGTAAGGTAGAGTGCCTTGATGAAGACTATGAGAGGAATATATATATTCACTCTAGTGACATCTATGTCATTCTTGATGGATTTGATCTCAAAATATAGAGTCAAGGGGTCATCATATTTCAATACAAAATTGAAGAGTTTGACCATTGGTTGTACAATCTCCAATTCTTAGTGTAAGTCATGTAGATATTTTAACTTATTTAAAGCACCATAAGAATATGTAATGGAAACAATATGATAGATCATGTCTTCACCTACTAATGCAAGAATCATAGCATAAATTTTATTGTGTTTATTCTCCATATGGATAACTCCTTATATGATGTAGGATTAATAGGTGCCCTCTCCTTTTTCAACAATAACTTCTCCTTCACATATTCAATTCCACAAATAATTAAAGATGAGATTCTACTTGATCTTTCTGGACCACTCTCAATAATTCTATTTGCCAGTTATCATCATGCATACAATGGGAAGAGAGAGTTCATTTTCACCAATAATTGCTTATGTTCTATATAAACATGTGAAAATGTTGAAGATTAGATGGACGAAAGCATAACTAAAATTACACAAGGATATTTAAATAAAAACCAAATTGCAACTCACACGTGTGAGGAAATGGATGAGATTTAACATCTTCCAATGAAAATATTTTCAGATCTTTTTCTTTAGTTGAACAAGGTAGTAATGTTGATTTGAGTATGTCAAGGTTTAACACATGAAGCAACAATTGTGTTTCACTAGGTTTAGATTCTCTGCATAGAATTTTTCATCAAACATCTAAGGACATGGATGGGATTTAATATCTTCAAATGGAAATATTTTGTATCTCTCTCTTTATGAGCACATGGTATTAATATTGATCTGAGTATGTCAAAGTTTAGCACACGAAGCAACAGTTCTGTTTCATAGGTTTAGATTCTATGCATAGTACTTTGCATAAGAGCATTGATAATGAGGGCATGGACTTCCTTGCAACTAGAGAGGAAAGACCTATGGTTGAAATAGATATACAATGTCACAATTCAATTCCTCAATGTTCAAATTGTTCACTTCACTATCAAAGTTGTCACAATGGCTCACTATAAACCATACAAAGTCCACCCATGTCCCACGTCAATGAGCAATGATTTGGTGTGTCACATATTATATGTGAGTTTTTGGATTGTCAGAGAAGAGTTCTAGATTGTGGAAGATTTGTAGCCCACATGTGAATAAAAGAGAGTTTGTGGAGAAAATAAAATAAAATATGAGTTATTAATATGCAAAGAAAAGACAAGTCAATAATATGCAAAGAAAATACGAATCACATGAGGACTAGACCACAAATGGGATGAGAGAGGGACCATGTCAACCTTCACGTAAAAACATAATTGTCATCTACAAAAAACATTATGAAAAAGAGCTAGGTTAGGACATAGCAATACCAAAAATAATGTTACAACCAAGTGTTGCACATAGTGTTTTCATTGATGACAACACATTTCATTGATGTCAAAGGGAATGCATAAGGAAGTAGTAGTGTCATATATGAAGCAGTATGGTACCCTAATCTCTTGTACATTCTCATCACAGGAAGTCAAATAGGTTTGAATTTATTTAATTTTTGACGAAATTGTGATGTCCTAATGACCCTGTGGATAGTATGGTTGGATATTCCTCGTTTATACCTTTCCAAAGATATACCACACTCTAAAAAACACCTCACAGACGAGAAGTTATGGCTATTTGAAAAATATCAATAGTAGAGGATCCAAACTATGGGGAAAAACCCAAAACACCAAATTCGTTAGAGTGTGCATGTTTAGTGAGAACCAATGGGTCAGTGATCTAATCAATTGTGAATAGTGGAAAAAGGAGTACAAATTTAATAATGCTAAAGTTCAAGCAAGTATTCTCCAATCGGACATCTTCAATAGCTAGATGAGGAATTGGATGACGAATATCTGCTTAACTTGTTTGAATGTTATCCAAACACTGTCTTGTCCCATATTGACATGTGGATCCTCTCATGGGTTGCAACATGGCATGATGATATCATGGTGATGTCAGCCTGTCAAGGACCATTAATCCCTCGGGAATAGGTCATGGGGCATGGTCTTATAGATTCTCAGAATATTAGGCCCAAAATCCAAGGCAAAGGACAAGGTCACGATTTTGATGATCATATGGTCATCTTACGGTTAAACTCCAATTTTTGTGGCTAATCCACCAACTCATGGTCGGCTCCCATATGTTTCGGTCCACTATATACAAGTATAAATACAACGCCATGGATGAGTATGAAATGGAACGTGTTCTAGAGTAATGGAAAGCATTACATGTTTTGTGATCAATGGTTTTGAGTTCAATATTGGTTTGAGTCTATCGATGTGAGGTTTGGTTGTGAATAGTAGGGAAGTCGAGATCCACCATTTTTTATTGTTCTTGGAAAAAAGATCGTGGTAAAATTTCACTGTTATTTGGGTGGTCGAGCTCTACCAATTGTTATTATTCTTGGACAGAGGATTGTGGTTGAATTTCACTGTTATGTGGAGCCTGAGCTCCATCATTCTTGACTATTCTTGGATAAAAGATTATCGTTGAATTTCATTGTTATCCAAGTGGCTGAGCTCTACCACTTTTGATTATTCATGAGAGAGGTTCGTGATCGAATATCACTGTTATCTGAATGGTTGAATTCCATGATTGTTTGACTAAAGGGATAAGCTCAAGTCTTATTGTTTTTTTAATGGTCGAGCTCTGCCATACTTGATTGTTCTTGGTCAAAGGTTTATGGTAAAATTGCACTATTATTTGAGTGGTTGAGCTCTAATTTTTTTTTGTGTTTTTAGATATAGGATTGTGATTGAATATCATTGTTGCATGAGTGGGCGAGTTTTTTCTTCATCAAAGGAGTTCATGACTAAGTGGTTGAGTTCCACGGTTGTTTGATTGAAGATCTGAGGTCGAGTCTCATTTTTATCTAATTGGTTGAGTTCATTGTTGATTAGAGGAGTTTGTGACTAAGTGGTTTATTTCCATGATTGTTTGATTAAAGGGTCAAGGTCAAGCTCATTTTTTGTCATAACAGTTCATGACTAATTGGTTGAGTTCCATAGTTGTTTGATTAAAGAGAGTAGGTTAGGTATTATTGTTGTTTGTGTGTCCAAGCCTGTTATTGGTCAACTAGTTCATGACTGACTAGTTGAGTTCCATGGTTGTTTGATTGAAGGGTTCAAGTCGAGTCCCATTGTTGTTTGAGTGGAAAATCTCCACCATTCCTTTTATTCTTGGACATAGGTTTAAGTCTCGTTGTTATTTGAGTGGTTGAGTTCCATGATTGTTTGATTGAAGGGCCAATGTCGAATTACACTTTTGGTTGAGTGGTTGAGTTCCATTGTGGTTTAATTAAAGGGTTGAAGTCAATTCTCAGTGTTGGTTGAGTGCTTGAGTGCCACTACGAATTTATTGAAGGAGCGAAGTCGAATTTCACTGACTGTTTTGAGCATCACCTTTTGAACAAGGGTTTGTGATCGAGTTCGACTAATCATAGATTGTGGTGGAGTTCCACTATTGTGAATTTGGAAAAGAGGATGAGGCCGAGATCCATTGTATGCATGATCTTTTGACAAAAGAAGCATGAAGTCAAGATCTATTATGATTTTGATCATTTAACGAAGAAATTCATGACTAAGCTCTACCACTGTATAAGTGAATTTGTTGGCTAAGTGGTCGAGCTATAACAGTTGATATATATATTTATATTGAAGGTCAAATCTGAGTATTTATTAGAGATCATGGATTGGAATGATTGGTGGCTAAGTTTCACCATTGTCTCACAGACATATAACCATGTTTGAACTTCACCATTGATGTCGTGGCACATATTTATTGAAGCCCTTGAGGCCAAGCATTAGTATAGTTTCCTTGTTGTTTGTATGGTTTCAATGGAAGTTGAATGGTCGTGGGGTCGAATCCCACTCCTCTCAATTGAGTGATAATGTTTACAATTATAGTTGATGATATAACAAGAAACGGTAAAAAAACACAATTGGTAAGGCTTTGTATAATGTAGCCGAGGTCACTAGTTCAAACCTCGATAGTCATCAGGTCAGAAAATTAATTTTTTGTTTTACGTGGAACTTAAGAACCATTAAGAATCTGGTAGTGTATATTTTGTAGAACCATTGCCATAAATTGGTCATTTTGTTAAATGCACTCTGAAAGGGTCATTCTATAGAACACTTAATTTATATTTGGTTTTATATGATTTTTGGGGTTTTATGTAATATGGTCTCATTACCAGGCACTATTGGATTCTGGAAGAAGCATGATGATCAAGGTTTAGTTGCGAACAATTTTGAAGGCATAAAAGCCTTGATGATGCATTTTTTATGAGCATGTTTTAGAATCTTACGAGCAGGTTGCATTTTATTTTGGCTACATTGCAAGAACAGGGTATGAGAAACGTTTTAAGTGACCATATTGATGAACAAGTTGGAATAGAGTTTGGACAGGGTATGACAAGTTGTTGACAATAGTATGACAACAATAGTTTGTTTAATTTAAGATTTATATTGATTGAAGAGCAGAAGGATCCATATTGAAAGATTTTAGAAAGAGGTCCACAAGAAGTTGAAGGAGGTGGGTGCCTCAACTGAGGTTTGTGCCTGAATCAGGTTAAAGCCTACAATAAGTTGAAGCTTTCTAATGTCTAAGGTTGATGCCTTAATTAGGTTGTAGCCTATTGTGAGTAGTTGTTTGCATATTTTTGAGGTTGGTGCCTCAATCAGGTTGTAGATTACATCAATTATTTTATTGTATAATTTGGGGGTGGGTGCCTCCATCAAGTCGTTGCCTGCAAATCTATGTAATGAATTAAATAAGAACAAGAAGATTTTTTGGTTTTCTCCTGTATGGGTTTCCACGTAAAAATGTGTCTCCATTTGGGTTGATTCGATGATGGCTTCTTGAAGCATTTTTTTATTTATTTTTATGTTGCAAATGGTTATGGTTCACTGTTACATATTTATCTACTGGTAAAATATGTTGAAATGTTAATTCCCCATCCCTCTCTCAGTTTGATCTTGGGTCTAACACCAAGGAAGAGATATGAGAATGGAAGATCTGACAAGACATAATGATATAAAGGCAAATATGATGGGAATAGAGGTCAGGGGATGGTTCTAAGAAATAATGGAGTTTTTTTGGATCTAATACCATGTCAATCCAAAATGAGTAACTCCATGAGATTATGTTTTATCAATGTGCAATCACATTTATACAATGTGGTGACTCCTTGTTTCATCTTCAAAGGGTTTGTTCTTCTTCATACTCTCCTACTTCTCCCAATTATTTACACTTTTATTTACAAGGAAAAAACTCCTAAAGGATTGTGTGTCCAACATTTGACTCTCATTTTTGGCTTTTAATTAGCCATTTAGTGGAGTACTTCACTCAAATTGACTAGATCAAACCACTAAAGTACTCTCACATGTGTGGATAAGGGGAAGTTTAGAGATGGTTAAAAAACCACTTTCTCTAGCACATATTTTGGAAAAAGAAAATGGTATTTTGATGGGTCCCTTCTATAAAAGTAGGTTGTCTAGTTCATTTTCGCTCATTGGAGAATTATAAAGAGAAACGAGTTTTTTTTAACAATAATGAGTACACTCCATTAGGCACAATTAGTAAGTTCGTAGAAAGGGTTTCCATTATTCCACCTTGTAGAACCAATATTTCATAAATTCCACAAGGGCCAACATGTCTTCGAAGACTTGAACCCGTGCTACTTGGGACACAAATCGTGAACCATACCACTTGAGCAGCTAAGTTCCTTTGACATAAAAAGAAACATGTTACCATTTTTTGGGGAGGTATTTTCTTAAGTTGTAATTCTTTTTTTTTTGAAAGGAGATCGAGTTATCTTGGAATCATAGAGTAAATAAGGTAAAGGTTGATATATATCAAAAAAAATGTCTCTCACTATTTGTTTAATTTTCTTTACACATTCATCATAATATTTGAAGGAAAAATTGTTATAACTTGAAATATATTACTTAGACTTAGGCTATTTTTCTCAAATCTAGATCTAATGATCTACAAGAACTTAAGGAGAAGTGATCTTAGATTGGAGCCTTTTTTCCATCTTTAAAATAAGAGGGAGCACCAATACAAAAATCTGGAATTCCAACAAGGGGATTGACTCTAAAAGCTCATTGGTAGGTAGGTTTCTTATCACATCTTCAGTCAAGTAGTCATATATTTCCTCATTTAAACTTTAGAGCAAGATTGGTTTTAATTAACAATAATAATTACATTGCTCTTTTAACAAGTTCGGGGTTTAATTCTTTTATTTTTTATTGTACTTGGGAAATATAATTTGAATTTAATCTAAGAACTATACCTTTGTATCATTATAATGATTAAATTTTTTTATTGGTATAATTAGGATTAGTTATAAATTTAAATATATTATTCTAAGTACCTATAATTAATTATTTTTTATGAAATTTAACTCGAAAAAAAGGCAAAATCAAAATGATGCCAGCCATACTATTTAGCTTGTCAAGGTTGTTTGAACATGCTTAGTATGAACCCGGGTAATAAAATTTGATCATTTATCTTTATGTATTTCTTTGCACTCGAATTTATAAAAAGGTTTAAGCAAGATATGCATCTATTTTTATTTTCATAATACATAAATAGTCAATCACACAATTTTAATTTTAATGATGTTTCTAAAAAGGTTTAAGCAAGATATGCCTCTATTTTTATTTTCATAATACATAAATAGTCAATCACACAATTTTAATTTTAATGATGTTTCTAGCAAGTTACCAATTCACTATGGTAAGAAAATTAAAAAATAAAAAGAAAACAATATTTCCAGCAAGGTTGAGTTATGAATCGAAGGTAGTGTGGAAAGGCCCCAGGGTTCTCCAACTAGGATCTATTAGAACTCAAACATGCATAAAAGTCAAGTATTGGAGGTCTGCATTGGGTTTGTATAGATACCACATGTTTTGACTAGTTCTTGGAACGTATAAGTCTACCGCAAGGAATTTGGATCACCAAGCCTTGGCCTTTTACATAGGGCCTTCTATTAAGGATAAGGAAACCACGGTACTCATACAATTGTAATGTTTTTATTTCGTTTTATCATTTCAGGTTAGAATAAAATTCTCATATGCCAATTATAAGTTTTTTTATGCCATTAAATCATTTCCATTGTTTCAAATTCCGATGACTAGGGTTTAAACCTTTTTTAGTCCCTGCCATCTGGCATCTGGCAGGGACTATAGTAATCGTTCCGGACGGAGATAGCATTAGTTCTTAGGTGTTATTCGGTTGTTCTCCTAAAGTTTGGAAATGCTGTGTGCGGGGATATGCCGACCTAAGCTAAGTTTCATTCGCACCTCAGGCTTCGCGATCTTATTTGGCCTCTTCCTGAGGCAGAAGAGGCTCGAGTATAGCTTAAAAGCAATAAGCCCGGTGCATTTTCGCTAACCGTCACTGGTCTGGTTTTAATGTTAACATTACTTCGATTCCTATTATCTGCCGGGGTATGCGAAGGTTTCGTAAGGTTTCGTGTTCCCTGTTACAAGGTTGTGCATTGGCAGCTGGTGCATGCGATGGTCAACAGCTGTCGGGGTAAGGCGGTGGAACTGCTCGATCTCAATATGATGCTGGTTTTTTTTATGATAGGATGGTTGAATGTCCATTAAAGCGAATATTGTTCTATGTTAGTAATTTTTATTTACAAATTCCCTTGTCATCCAAGTAACAAATTTAATATCAAAATTTTATAATGGTATTCAGACACAACATATTCAAATGCACAACACCTATGTTTTTTTTATCCTCAAATAAAACAAGGATGTGGTCATGTTAAGTTATCTTAAGGAAACATTGGATAATATTCGGTGTTATTTCCTTTCACCATTCAATGCTTTATAATAGTTCTAGTAACACCTTATTAATACACCCATGATAATTCTGCTCTCAAAACTCATCATTGGTTGGCCCTGAGTGACTCGTACACTCAAATTTGAACATATTCATTCACAATAACTTAAAAGGGACCCAATAAATGAGTGGAACACAAAATAAACTCATTAACATATGGGTTAAATAAATAAACATTTTGTCCTCTCATTTATTATGGTTATTAAATTAGGTTCTCATAGAAGCACATGTTTGCTTGGAAAATAGTGTTCATTCATTAAACTATTTCATTTTTATTGGTATGGAATGAATTATGGTACAATGACATGGTACTTTATTGCACATTTATTATTTTTTTTTGAAAGAAAACAATCATGCTATATATATGGTTAAAGCAAGATAATAATGTTTGGCATGATCATGTATCATTTTTGGGATCTATTCATTTGAAATCATCTTTGGAATATATCTTTAATATCTGATAATATTCACTCCACTATATGGTATATGGTGATTACTTAACAAGATATTGTGAATTTTGCCAAAAATACATGACTAAGTGAACAATTTACACATGATGGAATAATTTCATTATTTCTTCCATTTCAAGCATAGTTTTTCTTATGGTTTACTTCAAATTGTTCAAATCATCCAAAGACCTGACATTTTGGAATTAAGAATTATCAAACTAGCACCAAACCTTTGAAGATACCTTGATCCCGAAATTTTGTAATAGAACTAGTCCCAATTCATTTCACCCTTTGCAAACAACAATAAGTCTAGGACTAGCACAAGGAATCCCCCTTTAGTCTTGGAATCCTTCCAATCCTAAAGAGTGGAATTGGTTGCTAAGCAACAATTTGAAACCACTTGATAGTATCCTTATGTTATCCCTTGAAATGTCCTAGAAATTTTCCTCTAGGGAGAATCCAAGATATAACACTCACCATTGGCATAATTGATATAACAATAATACAAGGGGCCCATATAAAAAGTGAAAAAAGACAACGAATGAGATGAAAATTTTAGAAAAAGTATGCAAAAATATATATAACCAATATACAATGTATATTTGTGCTCTAAAATAAATAATTATGAGCAAAATATTGTAAGGTAAAGAACATTGTGAGATTTAGGGAGAATCTCCCCTTCTAGTCTTACAAGAAGATGTCACACATTTCCTAAGATTTGTTTGAAAATGTAAAGGCCCTTTCATAGTGCTTCAGGCTTTTCTAAACTTAAGATATTGTGGGCTTGGTCATACACAAGGGCTTGAAATTTTTCATTTAAGGCATGAGGATGGACCTTTCTGTCATAATGAGCTTTCAAATTCTTTTTGGCCACTTCAAAAGTTTGCAAGGGAATATTGTAGTCTTCATTGGCACCTTCCAAAATCACTAGTATTTTCTCTTAGGGAGTGGTATCAATAATATTTCAACAACAAAATTGAGGGAGTGCATTTGGCACTCAATTAATATTTCCTCCTCACCATAGATGAGATGAAAGGGTGTAAATATGGTGACTTTTTTAGTATATGTGCTATAGACCCCTAAGGCTAAGAAGAGCTTGTGATGCCAATTTTTCTTGCGGTTATCCACCATCTACATGAGAATGGTTTTAATGATTTTATTGACAACATCAAGTTAGGCATTCCCCTAAAATTAATACAAGGATGAATATTGGTGCTCAAAATTAGGTTAACTCACAATATTTTTTTATCTTCAAAATATTGTCCATGGTTATTAACGTATAGTTTTGGGACACCAAACCAAGTGGTGGAATGCTTGAAAAAAAATGGGTTACAATGACCATAATGTTGTTGAATTTTGGCATGGATTCATCCCATTTTGTGAAGTAATCAACCACAATAATGTTTTTTATGACCACCAAAGAATGGAGGGTTACTCTCCATGAAATAAATGGTGAATTTGCAAAAATGGATTGAGGTGATGATAGGGTGAAATGGGGTTAGAGGATCCCATGCCTTAGGGGTGTAAACTTGGCATTTATTACAATGCTTAATTTCCTTAATATAGTCAATGAAAAGAGTAGGCCAAAAATATGTTTTGTGTATGATATTTTGGGTAGTAGCCTTCCTATAAAGGTTGCCACCACAAGACTACTATGAAAGGAATTTAAGACTTGATCCACCTCATTGTGAGTGAGATAATGATGTAATAAGGTATCAATTCCCTCATGATAGTGGCCATATCCAATCAGGAGATAGCGAGGATCCTTATGAAAAATACATCATCAATCATCATGACATATGTGATTCCCAAAATTTTGTGTTCATAGATAGAATAAGATCTTTCCATACCATGGGTCTTCCATGGATATAGTAAACAAGTATTCATCCAGGATGTCATCATTCAATGATGGTTCCAATGCTCTGGTTTGGAATTTATAAATGAACTCAATGAGTGTTAAGGATTTCTTGCTCTTGGGTGTGATAAATTTCAATTCAAACTCTTGAACAATAAAAACATAGCAAGCATATTTTTTATCAATGACCCATCAACTCAATAGAAAATACGTATGGTTGGAATTTGTCACAGCTTTGATTTTATGCATCAAAATATAATGATGCAACTTATAAATAGAAAAAAATAAAAATGGCAAAGCCTATATTTCTTCATGGTTATAAGACAAGGAAGGTCCATATAGGCTCTCCCATAACAGATGATAGTGTACTCATATCCCTAAAACCCATCCTAAGCTAGCACTCTAGCACTAGAAAAGAGTGAATAAAAAATGCAAAGGATGAAATCCTTATTAAAGTAGATAGGGATAATTGAAGGTCCTAATCATCCCATTCAAAGGCTATGTCAGAGTGTAATAACTTAAAAAAATTATGAGTACTAGTGGTGTAATTGAGGAAAAATTGATGCAAGAAATTGGATTTCCTATATGCTCTATAATTGACGTAGATTGTGAGTAAAGGTAGTTCAATAAAGGACTAAACCTTTATAAGGTCTAAAGTAATGTTAGCATTAGAAACAATGAATCCAAATAGTTTAACAATAGAGACATAGAAGGCACTCTTAAGAGAGTTTGAGCATATATAATACTTAAGGCACCTAAGGAATATGGTATGCAAGTCTTTCAAATGTTGCAACCATTTTTTCTAGTGAGTGGTTCAATCATCGAGATAAGCTAGAATGATGTGAACCAATTCATGGAAAAGGCATGGAATGCCATTGAAAATTGGTTCCAACATTATTTAATCTGAAAGGAATAACTTTGTATGCAAAGTTTACCCAAGTAGTAAAGGAATTCTTGTATTGATCTTGGGGCCAAATCTGGATATGATTATATCCTAAGAATCTATCCATAAAGGGAAGGATCTCTTGGCCTACACAAGCATTAATAAATTGATTGATCAATGGAATTGATTAATTTTCTTTCAAACATGCCTGATTTAGGTCATGGAAATCAATGCAAACATGAATGTTTCCTTGCTTCTTCATCATGATTATAGGGTTAAAAACCTATGAAGTACACATCATAGGGTTAATGAATCTCACTTGTTATAGTTTATCAATTTCAACTTTGACAGCGAGGGAAATACTGGGGTGAGTAGGTCATTATTTTTTATGAATATATATGGCATAAAACCATGTATCAATATGGTTTTCAACAATGGTAGGATCATTTCTTGGCATATCTAAATACAACTAGGAAAAAAGTATGAAACTTCTAGAAATGATTTTATAAAAAAAAAATTCTTTATGAGAATAATTTTCCCCAAGAAAAATACATGCTTCAACACAATGTGTAATTGAGATATACACCTTCATGGTAGGAAAATAATTTCCAAATTTCTCTCTTTAAATTCATCAAATGTAGGAATGGAAATTTTACACAAATCAAACTTTCTTTGCATAAGAAAGGTTTTTATATTGGCTAGAGGGGCCTATCTATTGAGGTAAAACGTAGGAATCATGATGAAGATTGTCCTAGGGGTAATCTATAGTAGTAAGTATATGTTATTCAATAGCTATGTTTAATTGGCATATCCACCTTAATGGTAGGTAAAATATTTTCCAAATTCCCCTCTTCAAATGTTTCAGACATAGGAATGGAAATTTTAAACCAATCAACCTTTATGTGGAGGAGAACTTTTTTATTTCAGAAACATATTGGTTAGAGGGACTTTTCTATTGAGGTAAATATCATCCTAGGGTAATATATAGTAGTGGGTACTATAGAATTTCTTCATTTGAATGAAATAAGTGGGTACTAGAGTCTATGATACCACTTGATTTCATGGAAAGGGTGGAAGATGGGAAAGTGAAACTTGTATCAACACCATAGGAAAAAGAAGTTTGATGATGAATATCATCCAAAGGGTAATATATAGTAGTAAGGGATTCTAAAATTTATTCATTCGAATGAAAGAAGTGGGTACTAGAGTATATGCTACCAATTGATCTAATTGAAGGGGTGGAAGATGGGAAAGTAAAAATTGTATCAACACCATAGGAACAAGAAGTTTCACTCACATAGAATATGTCTAGAGAGGTAAACGGGAAACCAAGAAATGAAGGATCGACTGATGTTGAGATCATTTTGACACTATGCATGAAGGGGATATGCATTATATGAAATGGACAAAATTTTAGGAATATCAATCCCATGGAGGTTGAGAGATAAAGAATGTGCATTCTATTCTCATCAATTTTGATAGAAGGAGGACTCATTTCAACAATTATTTTAAATTCAATATTCTAAAACTTGGTAGTGTTCAACTATTCCAATAGATAGTTCATAGAAGACATAAGGGTAACCCCTCAAGGTTTAATAGGTGCCAATATTAGATGAGGAGTTGTTATGGAGAGAACAAGAGGGATAGGGTGATCAAAGGACAATATAGGGAACCCCAAGGTAATATTAGGTAAACTCAACATAGTTTTCAAAAGTGTACTAATTATTCCTAGAATGGGAAATAAGAAAGGAACTTGGAAAAAGAGAGTCTTAGGAAGAGGAGTCCCTCCCCATGATAGAGTTTAGGATACTAGAATAGTGGGATTTATAAAAGGCTACAAGGAAGGATCCTTCACTGATAAAGGTGTTGAGGCCTTTAATATGATGTTGTCATGATAAACCTATTTGATGGCCACGAGGGGTAAGTATAGGAGGAGGATTGTAATACGCAATAAGCAATACAGAGTCTTTAAAGACCCTAAGAGTAACATCAAAAAAAGAGGAAATTGTTTGATTCTCATATATAGAATCAATATTAGGATTTAGTTGAGAATCAATACCGTGGTTAGTATATTATTAATGGTAACAACCTTGTTTCCATGGGGATAACTCATCATATGGAAATTTGAAGAAGAAACCTCCTTCATGCAATACATAAAACTACATCATAAAGTAATGCTATATTCTAAGGGACCATATATAACCTCAACATCAAGAAGGATTCATTCCCTAACTAGTTAGATAGGACAATTTTGATACAACCCTTTTGGTTGGGATGGTCGACCTTCATACACATGGAGAGTAATAGTAGATGGAATAGGTTTAAGGGATCCTAACTTCTTCCAAACATGATCAAATTTCATGAAAGTGGATGCACATTCATCAATGATACATCAATGAATAATAATGTTCCTGATTGTGGCTGAAAGTTGAAAGGTAATTGAAGGGGGGAGATGAGAATCATCTTTATTTATTTTAAAAATTAGCATTCTATAATTTGAAGGATAAACAATGCCCAATGTAGATAGAAAATCCTTCTATTGTGAAGAGAAATTCTAGATGACTTCTAAGGATGACATAACCACAAAATATTATGCTAGATCATGTATTATATTGTAGTTATGGACATCTCATGCATGAGGGTGGGGAGAATTACAACTTAAAGGAATGTTTGATACCTTGGAGAGAAGACTGATTGTGGGTTGATGAATCTGCAAAAGTACATTAGTATTTGAATGGGGATCGCTTAAGTAAGTAGGCAATGCTTCAAAGGGACATGTCATATTAATAGGATAAAGTTTACAATGTAACATTGGCTAAATTAATGTACAAGATTTGGTAAGTACCATATCTAGAAGGGTTGGAACTGGAAAGTTGACCAAAAGGGGTTTCTAGTTGTGAAACAAATCCTTGTGTTGGAAATGTGTTTTTCAACACAACTAGTTGTGTCAATAAAGAAGGGTTACATTGAGTGGCAAACTAATTAGTTGCAAAATATACTTTATTATTTTCTTGAGTTGAAGAAACTCATGTAAAATCAAACAATCATGTGTTTAATGTCTACATACACCATAAATAGAGAAAGGATAATTTATGCAAAGTTGATGTTTCTTCACCTTTTTTGGTTGGGGATTGTTACCTTGACCTTGAATTGTAGTATTTCAGTTTCCTTTGACTAGTACAAAGAAACTGAGTATGCAATAAAATAAATTTGTATATGAATGAATAATTATTGATTGATAAGATGAGGAATATTACAATGAGGGGGCCTGTTATAAATACGTAGGCAAGGTACCTTTTCATTAATGGACGTGTATTTTTTATATGACATGTCTATTCACTGATAAATTAATTATCCTTTATTATTTTTATAACATTACCTTCCCCTAAAAAGATATTAATTGTCCCCAAAGTGTTGAAAATGTAGCAAGAAAATCTAGTTTTGACT
Source organism: Pinus tabuliformis (assembly GCA_031772625.1). NCBI lineage: Eukaryota > Viridiplantae > Streptophyta > Pinopsida > Pinales > Pinaceae > Pinus > Pinus tabuliformis. Next base: position 693,466,298 of record CM062814.1, on the reverse strand, counting down.
TTGCCTTGGTCAAACTAGATTAAAATTTGAATTTCTATTTCAACAGAATACTTGGAGGTAGTTAATTGAGGTGACATGGCTCTTGTCACTCAGTTAACTCAGTAAATTCGAGTTGGAGACACTTGAGTTCAGTTCTACATGATTGATTACTAATTTGTAGAAATCTATTTCAGTTAATTTGAGTTATTATCATCTTAACTAGTTCTAACTGTCAGAAGAACTAGTGGAGGTCAAGTTGTGGGTGTGTAACTTCAACCACACTGAGTGATCAAACACTTAACTTATCAATCAACCCAAAATAATTGTTGCATGTAGAGAATTCGAGTTACCCAGTTTAAATTGGAGTTCAAGGCAGTGTACTATGAGTTGTAAACTAATCCAAGTTTTACAGGTGGTGCGTGTAGTCAGAGGATTGGACTATGGTAATTGCACAATTCCTTGGTGTGAAATTCCTAAATAATAAGGGAAATTTCCTAGGGGAATAGCACAAGGAAATAGGAGCTTGGGAAGGCTTGAAATTGGCTAAGTGTTGGTCCAAGATCAGTCAGTCAGGTAGAGAGTCTATACACTTGCAGGGTGTGCTCAGGCTTGAGCAAGAATTGTATTTCTTCTCTATTCTTTGATTAATGCAATACAAGTAGTAAGGGTATTTGAGTAGTTGTTTTCCCCTAGATAAATTGTGTGTTTGTTTGATGTTTCCTTTTGCATGTTAATGATTCTTTCTTTAGATTGTGAATTAACTTTCATGGATCAGTAGAGTAGCTTCAAGACTTGTGATTTAGTAAATTTCATTAGCAGATTTGAATCTACACATTAATTTCTACATAAAGTAGAGGTAATGAAGGGTGTTGTTTGTGAAAATGTTATGTTTCCTAGGAGGCTTCATATTTTACTAAGTTTTTCCACTTAAAATATTGTTTAATTATACATGATTATGGTTTATTTTATCTAGTGATAATGATTCCTTATGGTTCTAAAAAAATCTTACCTTCATCATCTAACATGGGAACTATTTTCTGTGTCATTTGGTGCTTACCTAGTACTCCCTTTAGGAAACATACATGGAAACATTGTGAATGTGGATTTTATCAGGTAGGCTCATGTTGTATGCTACTTGGTAATATTTTTATTAATCTAATATGGTCCATAGAACTTTGGTACTAGATTTTCCTTTCCTTGCTATTTTATGGATACCTATGTGTAAGTTTGAACCTTCAAAAATACCAAAACTCCAATCTCAGGTTATCTTATTGTTCTATGTTGGTTAGCTTACTGCTCCATGTGATTTCTTGCAACTTTAGATTTACCTTGAGTGTCTGGAGGACCTTTTTCTTTTCTTTGAATTGATCCTTTACTATTAGAAATTGTGTTTCCTTTATAGAAAATCCCTTCCATTTAGGGGGCTCATAACCATAAATAGCTTGAAATGGAGTCATTTTGGCTAAATTATGATGAGTATATTTGTACCACCATTCAGCAAGGTGGAACTATTGAAACCACATATTATGTTTTTCTATTAGATAACAACAAAGGTAAGATTCCAAACATTTATTGACAATCTCTAATTAACCATTTGTTTGGTGATGGTAAACCAAACTCATGTTGAGGTACATTTCAATTTGCCTGAAAAACTCCTTCCAAAAGCTCCCCTTAAATTTGGCATCTTTATCGCTAACAATGATTTTTGGAAATCCATGCAATTTGTAGAAATTAGTGTGCATACTTTGTGAGTATGTCAATTACTACGAGGATTTTTTCCTTTCCATCTGACACATGTAGTCCTTCAATAAATTCCATCTATATTTTTTCCCACTTTTGGTTTGGAATATGTAGGGCTTGGAGTAATCTAGGACATAACGTTTTAATTTTTTTCTATGGCATTTGTCATACTCTCCTACATAGTTTTGAATATATTTACTCATCGCTTTCCAAAAAAATGGTTGACGTGCATTATAAAAGGTTTTAAATAACTCCACACATCTCATTGCTAGCAATTCATGAGACTCCTTGAGAACCTTAAATATAAATCTTGAAGTTTGGCATAGGCAAATTCTTCCTTTATACCAAAGGATGTCATTTTCCATTCAAACTTGGAGTTTGAATAGGATTATTGATTATGGTCCACGTTTCTAGATTCTTTGCATATTCACTCTAAATTTAATTGAGCTAATTCTAGAATTACATTTGAAACTATAAATGATGGTTATTGCCCATATTTTCATGGGAGAGAATCTACTACTATGTTATCATTTCCTTCTTTTTTTGTATTGTCTCCACATCAAAAGTAGAAATTTTTTGGACCCAATTTTTTTGTTATATATTTTCTTTTGTTGAAGGTGTTGAATACTATTATGATTCGTATCAAAAAATTACTTCCCAAAAGATACTATCACCATTTGGATATAACATGCATATTAGCAAGCATTTCTTTGTCATGTGTAGATTTTAGACATTATCTTTTATTGAGGTTCATGCTTTCAAATGCTATAGGATGGCTATCGTACATCAACACTTCCCCTTTTCTGAAACCTAAAGTGTTGCACTCAGTTACAAAAGGTTTTGAAAATTTTGGAGTTTCTAATATAGGGGTGTTGGACATCATCTCCTTTAGTATTTCAAAGCATCATTGTGTTGTGTCATCCCATTGAAATTAGTTCCTTTTTAAAAATGTTGTTATGGAGTAGTTACGTGAGCATAATTTCAAATAAACATTTGCTAGTATCTTGTTAAACCCAAAAGTCCTCTTAACTTGGAAATGTTAGTTGGCTTGGGCCACTATGTGATTACCTTAATTTTGTTGGGATCTACCTTCGTGCCTTCCTTTGATATCACATGTCCCAAATAACTATGTCTTCTTTTCCTAAGGTGAATTTTCACATATTTGCAAAAAATTGGTGCACAATACTCCTTTTGGGATGTTGAAGAACACCTAGAGTGGAGAGGCATAGCCCTGATAGATCTTGAACGAAGTGAAATTCTCCAATTGTGTTTAATCCCAAGGATACAAGTCGATGTTATGGACATCAATGACTCAAGACCTGCATTACAACAATTTCTAGTGTTAAATATAATTAGTTCTATGATTCATGAATTTCCTAAGCAATGGCTTAATATGAAATCATAACCCTCCTTGATCTTGTATCACAAAGAAAAAGAAGGAAATTTGAAGGATCAAATCCTTGTAGAAATATTGAAAACCAGTCAGACTTGGGTTGGAAATGAGGAAGTCAATACATCCTCCTTTATATAAGATGCCTCATGGATGAACCCACCCTACCAAACTTGATATTTTCAAAACATATTATTAATTTCATAAAAAGTTTTGATGAAGTGTCACATCCTTTGGCGAATTGGTTTATAGAGTAGGTAGATAAACCTTATCAAATCGACAAAATATTATTCATATCTATAAGTTTCAAAGTAGAAAGAGAACCAAGAGTGTATGCATATGAAAAATACTTCGAAGTGAGTGTCAATATTAAGATCGAACAAATAACATATCAAGTAAATTTGGTACAATAGTCAACCATCCATAATAATCCACCAATTGGTTCTCCACCAATAAACTACCCAACCAAATAAAATAAATTAATTGAATCCTAAAAAATAAGAATGGGGCTAAGTCGCATCCATCCCTATGATGGGGAGGAATTGTTATAGACATTTTTGTGCCTTACAGCATTGAGCATGAAATGTCCATAATCCAAGGGATCCAAAGTCCCTAAAAGAGTTGTTCCTACCCCTAAAGGAACAAGGTCAACCAATGACAGCTTCTCCCAGAAGTTCTCCACCAAAAACCACTCAGAAACAGTCAATTCAGGATCAATTCAGAAGCTCTTCTAGCTGCCTGCATTGCAATGCACCCCAGTACACTAGCTAGGTGCGTTGCAACGCACCTAAATGCACTACCAGGGTGCGCTGAATGAGAAATGCCAAATGGCAGTATCATTCCGCGAGGTGTACAGACACTGGAAGCTTCCAGAATCTTCCTCAATGACACTTGCCTCAATGAATTCGACCAGTGATGAGTAAGAGGCTCTCAGCCTCCAAGTGGAAGCAAGAACTGACAGAGAGAAGCCACAAGTCAAAACATAAGCTGACTCATCCTCTCTGCTTACATCTATATATGGATCCCTCATCCAAGAGATCCAGAGGCTGGAATTTTGTACTTTGCAGAGAATTGCTGTTGGTTTGAGATTGAGATTAGTACATTGGGTGATTTATGCTTTGTTGGAGGAGAGGAAGGGATTCCTTTGCTGGGAGGTAGATGCTGGATCGGGACTCACTTGGTTGTATCTCCTCTTGGACTTTATTATCATATCAATAAACTATTTGAGTTTCTCCTACATGCTGTGTATCAATGATGTTTTGTTATATTTGCATGTTTAGCTTAATCTGATCTTGAGCTTTTTATGAATGTATATCTGTATCTTCGTGTAGTTTCTCTCTCTTGTGATCTTGCAGGAATTTGGTGAAGCTGGGCCGGTAAGGGAGCTGGGAGCTGGAAACTACTGAAGAGAGGAGTGATTGGATCAACAAACTAGCGGAAGACACAGGTTAGTTACATCCTTCCTCCTCATTTACATTTCATAAAGAAGAATACTCAATTAGTTTTTTCTTGTTTGTTGCTAAGGCACTATCACACCTTAGAGTGGGATAGGGGCATTCTGAATAGATACTTTTCCCAACAACAAATTGGCGACTCCGCTGGGGAACGTATCTAGTTAGTTTATTTGTGTTTCTATTGTTGTTCTTCTCATAAACTCAGGAGTGCCGAATCGAACTGCATTTGCCATTTACAAATGCAAAGTAGAGATCTGCCACTCTAGTCCATTCATTGGGCCTGTTTTATGATCTGAACAGCTGATCCACAAGTGCTCTAACAGCCCTTTGTGATAGATCTTAGTCCTCCTTTAAATCATCCTCCTAATAGTACCTAATTGATAGCTTTTATCCGGCCAAAAACTGTAGATTAAACTGCAAACCGTGACCCAGAACCCAGAGACAATTCTCGTTTCTGCTTCAGTGCAGGCTCTGTGAAGAGGTTCTGCATTTCAACGCAGGTCCCGAGAGGGCTACCTGCGCTGAAGTTCAGTTTCTCTGTGTTGGGGGTGCGCTGATCAGCCTTTGCCTTGTGCAGCTGTGGTTCTCTGCTTCTTTTTGCTCAGTTTTATCTCTGTTTTTGAAGCCTGTTATCAGTGTGTGTACCTATCTGAAACCCCTTTTCTTTGCCTTAATTCTGCCTCAGTTGTATAAAGAAACTGTATTTGTTCTTTGTGTATTTGTTACATCATTTGCAGTTTCCCATTACAAAAGTAAACTAGTCATACTGTCGCCCTTAGATCTAGACCTGTCGTAAGTGTCGTTTTGATCTTAGGAGTGAGTTTGTTTGCTGTTCACAGTTGATTACACTTTTACTTTTGTCTTTTGGTTTGAATTTATGAATTTCTAGTGTCGAAACAAGTGTTTACTTCAAAATCATAAAGTGTCGTAATCGTCTTTTTTATTTCAAAAAGAAACTTGTTTGTGTTTTTCACTTGAAATCGAATTCAAATTTGTACAACAGCTTTCTTTTTTAGGCATCAATATTAAGAAAGTGAAAAACAAATACATGCATATGTGCATTTGCATTTTGATAGTTTGTATGGTTTGATTTAGGAAAAGTGCATTTACAGTGTGCTCTTTGCTCTTTGAGAAAAGATTGTGTCTTTCTTTTCCCCTTGTAGCTAGGATTTTCATTGTTGAAAAGAGATAAATGCTTGCTTATCATCTTTAGAATGCATTTAGGAATTGTATATACATCTCATGGTGATCCAAAAAGGCAAACTTCTAAGAAAGATCAACCTAAAATAAATTGAATGAACTTAACAACGCTTTGTAACTTAACGCACAACATAGAGGTCTAGGCTAGAGACGTGTTCCGACGTCGTAAAACCTGGTGACTGTCGATCTCGCTGATGGTTGGGTGATTCCTCCTGAGAGACGATAAGCGCCAGTACGGATTGTGCTCCCACGTACCGTCGAGTATATATTGGGAGACCCCTATAGGCATAAAACCTTTATCCATAGGAAGTCGTGTCGACCGCCCTACTGATCACAATGCACTGAACACAGCATTCGGGAAGATTGACCGCCCGTACCTTAAAAAGTATTCTGCGGTTTTGCGATTGGTTTGGCACACCCTCTACCTAGAACTCCAGAGCAGTTCTTTTTGGCCTTTTTCAGACTCTATAATGGAAAAAGTCCATCCGAGCATTTGTCACTTCGGGCTCGTTAAAACATCGAAGGTGACTAGAGTCATCTTTTGCTTTTTCTCGACTCTTTAAAATTGAAAAAGAAAGTTGTGTCCAAGCATCGTTAAAATTTATTTTAAACAGAAAATTCATACCCTTTTTCCTGCGTTGATCTTTAGGTTGAGAAAATGGAGCCCACCAACCAAGGAATTCTCCTTGGTGGAAATCCTAGTCCCTTCTCCTCTTGGGAAGATGTTGGTGCACCCCATATGGCCACATTGTCGCTTCCAGGACTGACAATTGGCTTGCCAGTCTGGCTCTTCTCAACCAATGTTGTTCAGAACACCACTATTCCTGAACAGTCGAATCAGCAGTTAGACCAGTCCAGAGTTACCCACCAGCCTTCTACTTCCTCTAATTCTTCCTCTCTCCCTTCCTCTTCGCTTGACGGAACTGGTAAAACTAAAAACCAAGTTCCTAAGGAGAAGAAGGAAAAGAAGAAGAAAGAGAAGAAGAAGAAGGAGCCAAAAGCGACTGGGGGCAAATGAGTGTCGTCCAACGAAAATCCACACACAGCACTGACTAGGCCTAAATTGCCATGTGTCATTTGCAAGGGAGACCACTTTCACAGAGATTGTCCCTGCATCCCTCGGATACTAAGGGACTGGTCTCCCCGTTTGCACAATCCGGTGGCGTCAACCTCTGATAGCCATGTTGAAAGCACACCGTCAACTAGCGAAAGTGAAGTCCCTGGACAAAAAGGGAGAGCTAGATCTCCCTGTAGACTGTGCGAAGGCAACCATGCCCTCCACCGTTGTCCCTTCTTAGACGAGGCTAAAAGAGTCTTGGAAGATCGTCCGGTTTCACCGTTACGACTTCCTCCTGGATATAAAAAACTCTTGCCAAGTCCTTCGTTAGTTGAGAATCCAGCTGGCTCGCTCAAGTGGTCAGCTGAAGCGCCGGTCATTGAAGATGAACCAGCTGAATCCATACCCGAAGAAAGTCAAAAGGTCGAGGCGACAGTTGACCTGGTCTTGCCTTCATAGGATTTATCTTCAAATGATACAATCACTGAAGAGGATAAAGATGACACCATCCAAATTCTCTTCATCAACACAGACTAAGACGAGCGCGGGGGCAACCCCCCCATTCCTTTATCGCAGGAAGGAAGTTCGTCAGAGCGATACCCGGCCGTCTACTCGGTCCCACCACCAAGCAACCTAGTTGTCTCCTTCGACTGGAACCAACTAGGCAGACCCCGTTTGCCAGCAAGCATACCATTCAGAATTATCGTCCAAATATACAGAATGGTCATGGCTGGCACCATCATTGATGAGGGGGCATCTGTGAGTATTCTTTCCTCTACTACTTGGAAAGCGCTTGGTTCGCCATCGCTTTTGCCTGAAATGAGAAATCTGACAGGCTTTGATAAAGGAACCAGTCGACCTTTAGGGATCCTCCCCAATGTGCCTATCACATTGAAAGGGAAAACCATTCAAATGAACGTGATGGTCGTTCAAGGACCCTTGGATTATAACCTACTCCTTGGACGAGACTATATATATTGCATGGGAGCCATCGTCTCCTCACTCTTTAGAGTAATGTGTTTTCCGCACGAAGGAAGAGTGGTCAAGCTCATGGACCAGCTTTCATTTCCCGGATCACGCATCGCAAATAGTCATATACCATCCCTAAATGGTCTCTTCACACAAGAAATGTCTCAACCCACGGTCCGTCCTCCCGATGAGCGCGAGTGATTCGGAAGGATATGACTGGAACCCAGGGGGCATGCGTCCTGGTCTGCTTCGGCAAGAAAACTTCGGGTATAGGGTAGGTTTCCGCGGGAGAATATGACTAGTCTGTACCCCATCCGTCTTAGAGGGGTTATTCTAGAATAAGATTCTTTTGTCAAAGTTATGTGTTTGGCGCTCGTTGTCACTCACCTTTGTCTATCTCGGTAGACATCGCCGAGGAAGTGTTTTGTTTGCTGCGCAAATGAGACAATCTTTGGTAACCTGAAAGAGGTAGGCCTCTCCCAGTTAAACAAATGTTTTTCCTGCAAATTGAGGGGTAACCTTGAAACTCTATTTTATACCTGGGGGCATGCAAACCTTTTGGAGTGCAAGCAAGGGGCGGCTATTTATTTTTTAAATTTTTAGGTCCTCCCTTTAAACCTATAGGTCTAACCCTTTAAACTCGTAGGATTAGTCGTTTCCGAACTTGCATAACGAAAGGATGCGGGGCATAGCTTTGTAAGGCGCAAGCTCCATAAAAAATGGCATCATACATGAGACATTCTTATCATATGACTAGATAATCGAGCAGTTTTAGCGCATAGTTCATGCTCGTTAAAAAAATAAACATAAAATCGAGCAAGTGTTTCAACCCGCGTTTAAGCTCGTTAAAAAATGAACTATCCTCCGGTAAATAACCACCGTGAATGTAACATTATCAGCCATTAAAGCCTTGGTCGTGTTTGCACCGTCACCTCCACTTTTCCATTGGCCGATCATTCACCTCCATTTGATTGTTTACCCATTTTGAGGAACAGCTGCAAAGAGTGATTTCACTAGCCATCCTTGTGACACTGTCGTGCTTGGAAAATTCCAACCCTTACCTGGAATCAGCTGCTACCCTTTTTATCACTCGTTCCTCAAAATACGAGTCTTCTTTAAGCTCTTTTCATTTGACTCGTAAAATATGAAAAGATTGCCGAGTTTTGGCCTTCCAGCTCGTTAAAGTGACGGGAAGAGCTATCCCTCCTCTAGATTTTAATCTTTTTTGACCTGAGGGATTATTGCACAAAAAGATCGAGCACTTGTTTTGTTCGGCTCGTTAAAACTATCGAAAACTCATCCCTTCTGTATTGTTTTATACTTTTTCGGACTTAAGGGATTAGATGACGAAAAAGGAACTTTGGAGTTAACTTTACGTACCTTTTCAGACTCTCTAAAAATGAAAAGGACCGAGTTATCTTTGTCGTTAGACTCGTTAAAAGCATTAATAGCGACAAACTTGTCTTTAGACGAGAACGAGTTTCACTATCGCTAGGCTCGTTAAAACATAGCGATGGGTTTGCCCGAAGGGAAAATTATAGAACAAGCATATGTTATCCTCCTCAAGCTTGACAAAAATAAAGAGGTGCTGGTCAGCAATGACTGGGGAAAAATTGGAAAGAAACTCAAAGAACTTTTATTGGTAGCAAGTCGCTCTTGAACATGACACTTCCACTCCATGCCTGAGTCGGGTTGGGTTGTTTCATTCACCGGTCACATCACCATGGTCTCGCCATACCATCCACCTTTGGGGTAAATGCTACCGATCCATCACATAAGTGTCGCTGATATGTTCAAGAGAAGTCATCCAGAGAAGTCAACCATGTCCCATCCACTACCATACATTATCCTTCGTGCTTTCATGACCGCCACCCTGAACCATATATCATCAGATCGTTTTCACCTCCATCAAAATCATTTGCTCCGTTCCGTGTCACTGATGTGGGATACATCAAGGCCCTCCTTTGACGGATCGCTTCTTGTCGACATCAGCTCATTATCCAAGAAGTTGATCTAGGAACACCCCCTTCAGTACTTTGAAGCTTGCATGCCTCAATGGCAAGTTTCTCACTTCCGGCGACAGGTATACATCAATGACCTTCGACCGAAAGATTTTGCGTGGTGTTCGATGCCAAGTCCTTTATTCACACCACGTGAATTTTACTGTAGTACCTTGAGGGTCATTATCATTATCGGTGATTCCTCTCGTGCTTGTTAACAGTTTACATCATTGACTGGTAATCAAGCGATGTATTTCCATGTTCAACTTCAAAACATTTCTCACATGGATCGACTTGTACTTAGAGTGAAGATCGGACGAGATTGAAGACCCCGGATCTAGTTTCATCCATCCGGGTTGCGATATATATTCAGGAAAAATAAAGACATTGACATGTACAGCATTGCAGCACAGACAATCATCCTACCAAAGGGATGATGATTTCAGCAGGATCATCAGTCTACCAACAGACGATTGTCTGTCCTATGTACATAACAATGAATTTATAAAGCCGAGCATGGGAATTCCCACCTCAGCTAGATCATGAAAATAGTATGAAAAATAATGTATTGTATTGTATCTTATTACAGGTCTCCTCCCAGCATTGAATGAACTTCGGATCCTCCTAATAAAGCATTTCACCCGATAAATGGCCTCATACTTTAGGGGGAAACTGTTATAGACATTTTTGTGCCTTACAACATTGAGCATGAAATGTCCATAATCCAAGGGATCCAAAGTCCCTAAAAGAGTTGTTCCTACCCCTAAAGGAACAAGGTCAACCAATGATAGCTTCTCCCAGAAGTTCTCCACCAAAAACCACTCAGAAACAGTCAATTCAGGATCAATTCAGAAGCTCTTCTAGCTGCCTGCGTTGCAATGCACCCCAGTACACTAGCTAGGTGCATTGCAACGCACCTAAATGCACTACCAGGGTGCGCTGAACGAGAAATTCCAAATGGCAGTATCATTCCGCGAGGTGTACAGACACTGGAAGCTTCCAGAATCTTCCTCAATGACACTTGCCTCAATGAATTCGACCAGTGATGAGTAAGAGGCTCTCAGCCTCCAAGTGGAAGCAAGAACTGACAGAGAGAAGCCACAAGTCAAAACATAAGCTGACTCATCCTCTCTGCTTACATCTATATATGGATCCCTCGTCCAAGAGATCCAGAGGCTGGAATTTTGTACTTTGCAGAGAATTGCTATTGGTTTGAGATTGAGATTAGTACATTGGGTGATTTATGCTTTGTTGGAGGAGAGGAAGGGATTCCTTTGCTGGGAGGTAGATGCTGGATCGGGACTCACTTGGTTGTATCTCCTCTTGGACTTTATTATCATATCAATAAACTATTTGAGTTTCTCCTACATGCTGTGTATCAATGATGTTTTGTTATATTTGCATGTTTAGCTTAATCTGATCTTGATCTTTTTATGAATGTATATCTGTATCTTCGTGTAGTTTCTCTCTCTTGTGATCTTGCAGGAATTCGGTGAAGCTGGGCCGGTAAGGGAGCTGGGAGCTGGGAACTACTGAAGAGAGGAGTGATTGGATCAAAAAACTAGCGGAAGAAACAGGTTAGTTACATCCTTCCTCCTCATTTACATTTCATAAAGAAGAATACTCAATTAGTTTTTTCTTGTTTGTTGCTAAGGCACTATCACACCTTAGAGTGGGATAGGGGCATTCTGAATAGATACTTTTCCCAACAACAGGAATATCATAAAATACATGGGTCTGTCTGGAAAAAAATCTAGAAATACCATGATATTGATTAAGAAGATAAGTAGATGGCCCATTTCATGCGTTCTCTCTAAAAAAGAGTTCACCTCACTTGGTTCATGAATTCACAGATAATAAAGCTTGAACCAAAGCCCAAATCAAAGATAATTTCCTCACTTTCTTCAAATTTCAATACATTTGACACCTCACTACACATAATCTTAAGGATATAAGGCAATAGCTTTGGATAATCATAACGGGACTGTGATAATTATTGAACAAATCCCCAACCTATTGAGATTGGCGACAGCTACCCATCAACTTCCTCATCAACAAGAAAATTAGAAGAAAATCTAGAATAGTTCCAATCATCCATTCAAAAGTTTTCAATCCCACGGAATGACATTTGGTGTACCAATTTATGAATGAAGGACATACAAAAGAAAATTTCAAATTTGTAGACACCTATAAGCAAGACATATGTCCAATGCAACATGACCTATATTGAAAAATATGTTAAATTCCAACAAATCAGACCCACCAAATATTGTTCATGCAATATCAAAAATTTAAAATCAAAGTGGTTTGCAATATGCAAAGGAAGTACTGCACTCCACTCAACAATGTCAAATAAATAAACAAAATAAACTAAATTATAATATAGTTTTTAACACATGAGTTAGTGATCATTCGATCGAACTCAAGATGTAGGGTGGGAAAGGAAACCTGTAATACCCCCTCCTCCAAGGTCCACCCAAGAAACCTTCCAGCTGAGGTAAACATGCAATGAGAGAGGCTACTATAAGGTATTAAACTTCCTTGGTGACCTTAAGGAAATGGAACCGACGGAACATATCAAAAAAACTCATCCACATAAGCAAAAACACCCTCAAGAGACATGTCAGCTACTCAGATATCATGTGCCTGAGTCCCACTAGTGATTTAATCCTTTTAACCCCTGGTCACTTTCATGCTATAGGCATGATAGTGTCCAACAACCCAAAGTCTCTCTCATAGGCCTATGTGCTAGCGACTATGGACTTATCTCAGCAGGACTATGCCAAGGACCCGAGATTTGAGCCACTTTTCTAGCCTAGAATCCTGATCTCTGCCCAAAACTTGCTACAACCTTCAGAATCCATCAAAGACATGATAACAATGCTAATAAATAAAAAATCAACCTCGAGACTAGGCATGAGCATCCACAACCAGGACTGACATTCTGTCAAACACTTGGCATAAATGCAACCTACAGGTCTATGATACAAGATAGAGCATAAATGATTGAAATAACTTATGAAACATAACCAAAAGGATCACCTCATTCTCCATTGAGATATTATATCATCAATTAGGTCTTGCATCCCTCCATTTAACAATTACAAGTAAATACATGAAATAACCATGACATGAACCATTCATTTAACCATACTTATAACCAGCATAAAACCATATAAATATTAGAGATATGACAACCATTAAATCCACATATAAACCAGTGAAAAAGTAAGACAACTTGGATTTTATTAATCATAGGAAAATCCAACCAGGTTCTAGACTTCCGTGTACCACCTGACCATAGACATGGTTGAACCAAATCTATCTTTCATCCAGTCACCCCCATTCCATATTCCAAGCATGAATGTGGGAACTCATAGAACAACCAAGGGAATCCAGAGGTTAAACCACCTCCACCCTCACTAGACCATGATCACACAAAAACCAATGCTCTGATCACAACCGAACCAAACTTGGAATGTCATCTGGAATCCATCACTATCCTTGAGGAATTTACCATCTCCTTGTCTCTCGGGCTTTACCGCAATCCAATCCCAGATCACTAGGCCCTAAACCGAGACTAGTCTCTCAGGCTTTACCGCAATCCAAACCTGGATCACTAGGCCTTAAACCGACACTTCTCCCTCAGGCTTTACCATGTATCCCATCAAAACCGATCAAGGGATTTCTAGGCCTTTGGGAATGAACCTTGAGACTAGCTCCGCCCTAGATTCTGAAATCCATATGGAAAACCAAAGCTCAAACAGAGATAAACATCCCAACATACCATGGCACCTAGAAAAAGGCAAGGCTAGGCTGAAAACCACTTTCATAACCCAGAAAAACCATGCCACGGATAGCAAGAGAACCATACACCAACATGCAAATCCATGCATGTCCAAACCAACTAGAAAATCACACATGCAAAAGGTTACCTGCAAGTATTCTTGCTAAAGTTGCTTGATCCTTCTTTTCCTTCATTTCCCTTTGCTTGATTTTAATTTCTTTCTCCAAAGTTAGAGTGCTCCAAGAAAACTCTAAGTGACCAAGAGTGAGAGAGAGAGAATAATGAGAGAGCTCCAAATTTGAACTGACAAAAGTTTACACTGGCCAAGCTTGAGCCAAGAGCCTACACTGACTAAGAGCCTGCCAACTGATCCTCATAAGCCTTTTTATTAATTAGGCCTATAATTTCTTCATTTTCTATTATTTTCCTTCAATTTCCTCCTCACATGCAACGTGTGACCTTTCACCTTAATTTTCCCCTAATTTCCTTTATTTTCATAAATAAATGTGCCAAAAATGCATTTTTTCCTTTTAATTCCTTTTCCTTGGCCTTTGCCAATTTTCCTTAGCCAAAACACACATTCAATGATGCCTACTAGGATATCTTTGCTCGACATTCAGCTTGGAATACGTGTCCCTTACCCGTGGTCTTATTTTTTCTTTATTAACTTTTATTACATAGAATTTTCACCAAGGTTGTTACAAAACCCTTACCAAATTAATGGCTACCATAATCATAATAGATATCAAGGTGGTAGAGGCCACAAAGGATTTGGAATAGGTCTAGGTCAGGGATATGGTAGACCTTATTGTTTTAAATGTTAGCAAGGAGGCCATGTGATCCCCAATGGCCCATCCAAAGATAGAACCGACTTGAGATTTCATAACATATGTGGATTGGGTGATCATAGCTTAGAATATTTCCCTAAAATTTTAGAAAAAAATCCTAAATGAAAAATTCTTCAATTCACTTCATTAAGTGCCAAACATGAAATACTAAACTCAAAAAATATCCATGTCATAACAATATTAATGGTGGGACAAAAGAATCATATATTGAGACAAGGAGAGACTGATGCTTTATGTTTGGATGTTGGACACAAACAAGAATTAATGAAATAAGCATCACATTTTTTCAAAAATAATTATTTTGGTCAATTTACCCATCATTATAAAGAAATTCCACATTGAGGAAACATCCTAGAAGAATTACATGAGTTACTCAAGGAAAAATAATAAAATGAACAATTGTTTAACTTATTGGACATGCTAAGAGAATAAAAGGATGATAATTGACAGATGAAGTAAGTTCGTTAGCTTAACCATGATAAGTTTTCGAAGACCGTGATCATTAGGTGGACTTGGAAATCAGTAATACATGATAAACCAGGTCATAGTCAAATTCAGATCTGAGGTGAACATATTACCTAGAGAAACGTGGATTAATTTGGATAGATAGAAATTTCATAGAACAACAAACTATTTAAATCTAGAAACTTCTTTGAGCTGATTGGGATGGTAAAGAATTACAAACATAATGGATATCCTGACCCTCGTCGATTTTGATTTAATTAACTCAGTCGAGGGTATATCATTGTATCCATATTTGGGCAGGAGACCCTGGGGTTGAAAAATGAAATCCACAATATCCCTAGAAGGGGAAGGGGATCAAGCTAAAAGGTACCAATAAGATCATTATCCCACTGGATCCAAGAGAGGGAAAATCCTATATCAAAATATGGGACGAATCAAAGACTAAGAAATCATACCAAGCCCTTCATGAAGATAAAGATAATGTAGAGCCTAATGCTAAAGGATAAGAAATATTAGGTTCACCATCCATTAGAAAAGTTTTTGACACTAAATTATATCATAGGAACCTAGGAAATTACGAATCAATGACCAAAGAATGTTGTTTAGTAGAAGTGATTCCAATTGGAGGAAGTCGATCTTGATTTTTAATCAATATGGCAGCAATTTTATATGAAATAAGGCTCAAACAAACCTCAACTTTGGTCCCTCGAGACTTAAAAGTCAAGCTAGGAACTCCTTTACATTTAGTAAGTGGAATTATTTGAAAACTCATCTTGACAAAGTATCTAAGTTCGTTGGGGATCAAGGTTGAATGCAAAGCCTTGTCCAAACTTTCATTAGACAAGAATATCATTGGTGGGATGCCCATTCACCTAAAATGTAGACATGGAATACCACAACGACATACTTCGTCAAATGGTTTGTCAAAAACTAATTGTCCATAGAAACCAACATTCCTATATTCAAGCAAGGGTATGACCTAGTGGAACATATTTCATGTTCTGTGAAAGAATGGAAAAGACTCAGTTATAAAGATGAACGTGCTTGGCCCCATATGTTCACATCTATGTTAGATGATTTTTCCAACAAATGGTACAAAATTGAAGAAGAACATGGTGAAACCTTCCAATGGAAGGATATAAAGAACAAATTTATAAAGGAATTTGAATTCAAAAAAATCAAGGAGGACAAACAAATAAGAGAAGAAGTACAAAATATTCTTTAGTTTGTTGGAAAAGCAAAGACGAAGGTTGAACTTGCTCTAAATAGTCTCTTGTCATGAAAAGTATCTTCTTGACTTGATATGGAGAATATAACAATGCCAGGGAAGAATTTTAGGTGGAAGAAGAACGATCCTAAAAAAAAAATAGTATTCAAAATAAATAAATCAAAAGAAGATAAACAAGAAAATCCAGATTTTCTACCTACATACCATGACATCAAAATTGGAGATATAAAGTTGGATGAAGCAAAGGCACAAAAATGGATTGATGCAATGCTAAAAATCAAAGAAGTCAACATCTCTAATGATGTTCGTCCAAAAATAGTTTGACTTAGAGATTATTGGTATAACAAGGAGGCTGATGGATCTAATGACCTTCTAAAGGAATATTGGGACATTATCGCTAGAGAAATAAAAAAATGCATTCACCAAATATGCACAAGGTAAGAAAATTATCTTCAAACACTTAATAAACAAAAAGTATGTTATGAAAAGAATGTGACATTTCCAAATATTAGGTTGATCTCATTCAATATTCTAATCAAAAGGAATTTTTGAAAATGAAAAACAGTATGGCCAAGACTATCTAGCACCAAGAATATTCGATCTTATGGGATAGTACACTCCAAAACATTAACATGGAATCTACAAAATTTATTTGTAAATGGTGTATGATTCAATAAGTATAATCCATGATGTATTGGAATGTTTACTATTAAAAACCTTTTGAGGTTCTAGTAAACATGAGAGAGACTAAAATCCACATGGAGAGAGCCTCAATCTCCAACTAAATGTATTTTATTCTTTAGCTACTCTATTAATTATGTTAAAACAGTTAGATATAGTGATAAAGTAGTTGCTTTCCAAAATTAGGTAATGCAACCAACAAATTCAACTACAAGAGGGCTCCAAACCTTCATCATACAATCAAATCAATTTAGTATGGACCAAGAGCATAACCTTTAAAATTCGTTGAACCACAAGATGTAGAAACAAGAGATATTATTGAAGTAGAATATTAACACCTTAGATGAAAATAAAGGAGATAGAAATATCATCACTAGTATGATAAAATTAACTTGTAGAAGGAAGTCAAGAAACACAAACAAGTTGACTAAGAATAAAAATCTGACATATACATTAGACCTAACTATAAATAAATCGACTGAGGAAAATAGTACAACAAAGGAATTGTTGACATGTTAGATTCGACTCAACAGCTACCTTTAATACATAAACACCACATCCCTTCATGTGGACACCACACATTGTTGGCCCACAAGGGTGACCGAGGGTTCAAAGTTAAGCCAACAAAACCCCCTTAGACACATGCAATTTTCAACACCTGTGAGCAGGTGAGGTCTTACCTGAGGTATGTTGATGGGATTTGCAAGGACCTTTTAAGTTTATGCAAGGGAAAAGGGGAAATAGATATTACTTAAACCCTAAATTCTCCCCCTCAAACTATATTATTTTCCATACATTGTAGATATATCCATTTAAAATGAATTACATTCAAATTCCTTCACAACATGTGTTGAAACATTACTAATAAACTACAACTCACATATTCAAGTTTAAACACTATTTGACCAACAAAGTAAGTATTTGACATAAGTTCGGTATACAAGCACAGAGCTAAATCTAGCACAAAATAGAGGAAGAGAAATTCATTCATACACAAATATTGTCACTGACATTATGCCTCAACTACAAATATCAACACATGACATTCACAAAAAGCTTTGTCAAGACTACGTAATTCATTCAATTATCTGACCATTTATGCAAAACTCATATACAACAAAGCCATGAAAAATTGGCACAAAACCATTGAATACTTCATATTATCAACAAATAATGGTAATACAAGTTACAAAGGAGTATCTTACAACCAGAAAGGGGAGAACTTATACGTCATTTTTCATATTATATTATCCATCCAACCCTAGTGCAATTAGAAAACCAAGTATTCAGAACAGTATCATGGAGAAATAGCATTAAGAGAAATGGAATTAATTTGAACAAAATTTCCACAAAAAAATCATTAGGCTAACAAAAAAATCATCCAGAATCAACAACAACTCATTATATAACTTCAATCTTCAGCATTGCACTCCTGGAAATATTTGGCCAACTCACCTAGTTAGCTCACCCTAATGATTTTTCCATGCTTGTGTCGAGATGCAATCGACTGCTTTACCATAAAGGGTCAAATCACAACCAACTTCTTTCCCACAACTAATTGACCCATTTTGTTGGAGAGTGTAATATTGATAGTTGCATATTTATGTTATGTCATGCTTTTCGTTGCTTCCTTTGCAGTCTTGTGTAGTCTGTTGGAAATCTACATGGTATTCTTTTTTGCTTCAATGTTGGGTGTGGTGTCTACCATCCTATGTTATGTGCAATATTCCATTTTCCCTCCTTACTGCATGGTTTCTCCATACTTAACCAAATTTTCAAAATTTTCCCCTTTTTCCCCATGGCCTCAACACACATCTACAATTAATATGATGGAACAAAGTGTTTTAGGGATCATGCTTGATTAAGGAGTGTAACCTGCCCAAATACTTATATAAATATGTATATGGTACCTCATCCCTATCACTTCCATGCATTGAACACACAATTCTGCAGTGCAAGCTATTGGATAATCTAGTGTGTTTAGAGCTACTATAAATGTCGCATTTCAATTCATATCTATTAGATTGTTTAAGCAGTGAATAATTTTCAAAAGATATTAAGATGTCAAGGATCAAGGGGAATTTGCAAGAGTAAGAAGTCTTGGTTAAACCTTTAACCCAAGTCAAATTTGATAAAAAAACCAAAACAAATCATGAAGAAAACCTTCACAATATTCGCCATGCCAAAATGGAAGAAATCCCATGGGATCGTCACTAGATGCCATTTAAGAAATGGAAACTAGTTGATAAGAAGTGGAAATCCAAATTTCGATAGCTAGAAGGAAGAATCCATATAATTCGTCATAATTAGATTCCATGACGGCACCCTCTAGTTCGATTACCCTAAAGACATCATGGCAAGATTGATCCATCACATTAGAGGGCTTCCTTATATGAGAGAAAATATTCCCTAAATTGTTGACATGAACAAATGATTGTTCAAATTTACCAAGGGAACAACAACAAAAAATTATAAGGGTTTGAT
This sequence comes from Pinus tabuliformis, assembly GCA_031772625.1. Taxonomy (NCBI): domain Eukaryota; kingdom Viridiplantae; phylum Streptophyta; class Pinopsida; order Pinales; family Pinaceae; genus Pinus; species Pinus tabuliformis. The sequence continues at coordinate 693,447,016 of CM062814.1, read as the reverse complement.
TATAATTCAAATCAAAGAGAATCATATAAAATGGGCATTCATAATCATGTCACTATGCTTCATTGTGGTGGTTTGACCTTCCGATGTCAACCTCAATATGCTCAAAGCCATTGGTCAAATTGTCATTCTTGGGAAGAAATATAACTAGTTTAACATCTAGTTGACATAGTCAAAACAAATTGCAAAGAGTGCCAAAACTCGGGTAAGGAAATCTACTTCCCATTTTTACTAATTTGGGTTACAAACACTCAAATCTCAATTGTGGGAGAAACCATTTTTACCAGAAAAATGGTTCCATCTATGAAAATATTTATATGTTTTGCATCAAATGGGTCATAGAAAACTAATTGATCACTTCCGCCAGAAGAAATTTTTAGCCTAATTGGGTTACAAAGTTGAAAGATGTCTCTTACAGATAGATGGTACCCCCAACAAGTTCATTAGGCCCTACCTCCATATTCATAAATCCAACTAAACCTATATACCATAAATGGTGAGGTATGTGAATAATGACTAGATATAGCCAAAAAGAACTGGATTATTAGTCATCTTCCTAAGTATATTTGAGGAATTAAAATGAAAAGTAAATAAAGTAATGGAAAACCCGCCAACCATTCTCCATTCACATCAAGAGATAACAATACCATAAACCAATGAGGAACAATAAGAGAAATGGGAGGCATAATTATATTTTCAACCCTTTGCAAACAACCTAGCTACACAGCCACCTACACAACCATCAATGAATAAGTCAAAGGAAAATAATCTTGTCAGCCAAATAAAGTCAACTACAAAGAAACAAGACTTTGGGATAATCTAGGAAAAAATGATTCAAGATATAGCCTTGGATGATCCAAAGGAAAACAAAAAGCTTGACAAGATGCCTAGTAGGTACTAGAATAATCATCAAAGAAAGGAAATTTGACTTGACTCTAGACCAGGGTCAAACAAGTAATGATGCAAACATCGATCCGAAAACAAATTAAAGAGGCTTTGGTCCAAGCCAATAGCATTCTCATCCAAATAGTAAAAGAAAAGATGATGGTTGATCAATCAAGGGAAGACAAAGAAACATTGCAAGAACAAAGTACAAGATGAACCCTACCATATTTGGGGAATCATGCAATCCCAAAAGCAATTAAACCAAGGACAAAGGGAACAAACTTGACATGTATTGATCTAACCAATGATTCACCACCACCATCACCAACAAACTCTAAGGAAAAACCAAAAAATGAAAAATACCAACACATCAACGAAGAAATTTAGGAGGGTGACCAAGTGTCATCCAAGAGAACCCAATCAAACACTATGTCTAAACCTAAAAAAGATAAGGATTCATAGCCCTTGGATAAGAAAACACAAAATTCCCCTACCATTGCTTCATAATCAAATTCACCCTCAAAACATTCATTTTTTCCTCATTAAATGGCTCAAGCATGTGCAGTACCTCAATAGCATTCATTCACCTAGTCAATATAGGAAAATGTCTCACAATAGTTAGAGTCAAAAAAGAGGAAGAAAAAGGAGAACTTGCAAATTTAAAAAGAGAAAATTTCCAAATTTTCTTTTGCATCCACACAAGAAAAGCCAAATGTGGCTCTTCCTATTATAATACATTTGAATCAAGAGAGGGAGTAAACAAGGGAGCTCCAACGATTTTCCAAAAAATAGCAGCATGTTTCGATGCTGGGTCTAGGGTTTCATAATGATTATTTACATGTTAGTGACCAGGTAGGGGGTATCCATGGGGAGTAGCTCTGTGTGCTCACATGGGGTTCTCATGAGGGAGCTGAGAGGAGTTTTAGTTTAACCCGGAAATTTAGACTGGCAGTTGTTCATTCCTTTCCTGGTTTTGGCTTTGGATGCGGTTGGCTTAACCCTCTTAACTTTCTTGGGGCCTCCATGGATTCCATGGTAGTTTCGGTTGGTTTATGGAGGTGGTGTAATGTATTTTCTCAAGAGTCATCAGGGTTTAGTTTCGGTGGGGTTTGACCCAGATTTTTGGAACTTCCCAAGGCACTAAACGTTGTTTACTGTTTAGTTTGTTTTATGTATGGAGGAGGAATTAATTGATTATTCCTCGGATAGCTTGAACCCTTCGAACATTTGGGTCAAAGATAAACCCATGTCGAGTGTTGGGCACAAACCGAAGACACCTCCTTTACCGGAAGTGCAGGTTGATGTTCTTAAGTCAGTAATGGATGACATGGAGGAAACTTTTCAGGGTCTAGGTCTTTCTCAACTGGTTGAGGCAGTGTCAGAGGGGTTTTTAAACCTGGGTGAGGGCTCGAGCTCGTCGTTCCTTTCTATTCCGTCACCTTCTGACTTTTAGACATGTAAAAACCACCATCAGAGCACAGAGGAGTTATTGGGAAGTACGAGGGTCTCGATTGAAGGGTTAAGTACAATGGTTCAGGGCCTAAAGGACTCAGCGAACATTCCCTTCAGAGGTCTGAAGGCTTACCCAAAAATTTTCCCAAACTTGGTTTCAGCTGGAAATCCTCATCCCTCAGGGTTTTTCAATGGCATTGCGAGTAGGGAGTTAGATCCGGAAGAGATAAGGGCTTCTGACTAGGATGAGAACCCGCTGGGGGAAGGTCCACAACAAAGTTCAGCTTAGAATTCTGGCCCTAGGGTGGGCAAGAAGTTAAAAAATTTGAAGACAAGGGAACGTGGTAGACTGCTGGTTTTTGGGGTAGGTATAGGTATGGAGCAAGCAACCCTAACAGAGAGCACAGTGCTAGTGGGCACGGTCCGTGGTAGGAACTACTCCCCAGGGCGGTTGAAAAAATGGAAAGTGGAGGTTTGGGGTAATGTAATGGAGCAAATTCCATTTGTTTTAACCATGTCTAGGGGTTGGTTTCCCTTATTTTTCCTGTGACGAAGTCGGTGGACTGGGTGTTAACGTGATATTGGCACATAGAAATGACTCTCATTCTGCTAAAGCATTGGTCACCTCTTTTTGATCCGGAAAAGGAAAATTTGGGGGTTGGGCCGATTTGGGTTCGCCTCCCTGAGCTTCCGCTTCAGTTTTGGGCAGAGGATATCTTTAGGTGCAATGGGGAGGACTTGGGAGTTTACATGGACCATGATAAATCATACCAGGACATAGGTTGCCTGGGATGGCCAGAATCCTTGTGCATTTGGATACCCGTGAAGGATTAGTGGAGAGCTACCACTTTCAAATGGGTGAGATTATCAGATGGCATGAGTTGGACTATGAAGGTATCCCTTTCAGATGCAGGCATTGTCATGAGGTTGGCCACCTATACAATACTTGCCCAAGCCCAATGATAATTAGTCAACGGCCGAGTCCCCCGAAATCCTTTGCTTCAGCGGGCACCCAAACTATGGAGATGAGGTTTCCTCTCAATCAGCCCTTCTGCTTGCAGCTGTACAGGACCAGGGTGTTGCTAGGGGGCGTTGTCTGGGATGGACTCTTGGACCTCTGCAGCACTGGTCACCAAAGCTCTCTCCATATAATTTGCTTTGTTCTCGATTACTTCCCCCCCCCCCCCTCTGTTTTCAAATTATTGTCAGTTTTTTGTTGCTTCTACTTTTGTGTGTTTGTCGGGTCTGTGTTCTGAGGTTGGCAAGATGATTCCCTTAATCTGTCCTATGTATTATGCTCCTTCTCCCTCCCTTTGTACCCATAAATCTTGTGATCAAGATGTTCACTCTCTAAACTCCAGGGAGAGATCGGCCTCTGGTGCATCTCACCGGTATAACTTGCGTTCTTTACCCCCTTCCTTGCACTCTTATTTCGACCTGGATGAGGACCCTAATCCATCCTTACCCCTGAAGCCCCCCAGGGGCAAACAATATCGCCTGTCAAAATATATAAATAGGGCTAGCATTGAAGTAGCTTCGGGTATTCAGACTCCCATCGATCAGGTCCTTAGAGCAAAGGGGAACCCTGCAAAGGTTGCCCCATGAAGTGCCTATCCTTTAACTGTGGGGGTTTGGCTAGCCTGAATAAAAAATTGGCGCTTTAGAGATTGTGCAAGTCGAAGAGATTGGATGTTTTATTTCTGAAAGAAACCTTAGGTGATGGGAACCTTATCAATCAAGTCCTCACGTATTTTCTTCTGGATTGGGATTTCTTTTTTATGTATGTGAGAGGGAGATCAGATGGTTGTGCAATGGGTTTTAATAAAAGATCAATACGAGTGGAAAATGATTGGGGTGGCGAAGGTTTTTTGGGGACGGATATTTCCTCTTCTGTCATTGACATCCCTCTGAGGATCATAAATATCTATGGGCCTTGCCATAACAGGGAGATTTATTTGGAAAACCTGCTGCAAGTCGATTTTATGCAAGCTGAGAATCTGATTATTGGAGGAGATCTTAATTTATCTCTTGGGCTAGCAGAATCTTGGGGTCACAGAGCCCAGATGGACAGTTTAACAGGTTTCTTTGAAGGACCGTTGGATGATCATAACCAGCTTAACATTGACATGGCAAGAATCATGCTGACATGGAGGAATCGCTGGACTACAGTGGATGCTTTGGCTAGAAGGTTGGATCTCTTCCTAATCAGAGCTCCCCTACTAACCCGAATGGACCGAATTCAGCAATGGGTGGGATCACGGGGTTACTCTGATCATTCCCTGATTTTCTTGGAGATGGAGGATTCTAACAACAAACCCCACTTGCCCTTCAAATTCAATGCGACATGGCTGGCGGAGGTCGACTTCCATGATATTGTTATGGAAAATTGGAATCACTATAGCTTGGACATTGATCCCTCACCGGCTGTGGTTATAGAAAATAACCTAGCCCTCTTAAAGACGAAAATAATCAAATGGGCTAAGATAAAACAGAAAAAATATGGGGAGGAGTTAAAAAGGATTGAAGGGGTTCTCAAATAGTTGGAAGTTTCTGGGTTGTCCAGTTATGCATATTTGGATGCAAAGGACAAATTAATTCAATTGGAAAGAAAGAAGATCAGGTTGTTGTGACAGAAAGAGGAGACATGGCGTTTGAAAAGTAGAGCGACTTGGCTAAAGGCGGGAGACAAGAACACATTTTTTTTCAGCAATATGCCAGAGGAAGGAAAACTATTAATACCATCTGGGAGCTAAGGGATCATACGGGTAGGGAGGCCAACTCTTTCAATCAACTTGCTGACATGGGAACGCAACACTTCTCAAACATTTACAAGGCTCTGAGGGGGACTTCCATCATTGATATTCTCAGTATTGTTGAGGTCCTTCCTAGATTTGTTGAGGAGGATGAAGTGGAGGTTTTAAACATGTCAATTTCAATGGGGGAATTGGAAGAAACTCTGAAATGTTTCAATAGGGACAAGAGCCTGGGGCCAGATGGTTGGCCCATGGAATTATACATTTTCTTTTTTTACCTCATAGGGTCGGATCTTCTTTTGGCCATTGAGGAGTGCAGAATTTTTGGCAGGATGTTTGAAGGTTTCAACTCAACTTTCCTGGCCCTCATCCCAAAGGTTCGAAAGCCCCTCTCCTTTGATTATTTTCAGCCCATATCCCTCTGCAATTGCATTTACAAGATCATTTCAAAAATTATAGCTCTTCGTATTAAGCCTATCCTATCCAGGATGATTTCTAAGGATCAATTTTCCTTCCTCTGCCATCGTTAGATCCATGAAGCCATTGGAACAACTAAATAAGGCCTTCACTTGATCAAATCTCTTTCCAAAAAGGCTATTATCCTCAAGATTGACCTTTCTGTTACAGGGAAAAGTGTCTGTGCAGAACTGCTAATCCCACTAAGGTGTGGTAGCTACCTTAGAAACAAACAAAGTAAAGCTACTTTCGTTTTCCTTTATGAAATATAGATGAGAGAAGAATAAAGGAGACCAACTTCTGTCTTGCGCTTGGTTCCTAGTTCGATTCCTCTCTCTTCTGATAGTCCTTTGCTACTTGCTTCCTTATACACCCAGCTTCACAGAGTACCTGTAGAACCAAAGTAGCATAACACTATACAAGAACGTGGATCTATTATCATAAACAATCTAGGATCATATGTAAATTGGCCATACAAATGCATGAAACATAAATGACACAAGAGTATGGAGGAAAACTTGAATAACTTTATTGATAATCAAGAAAGAGCCAAGAGAGTTACAACCAGTTGTTCTGACCCAGCATCATCCTCTCAGCAAGTAAGCCCTTCTTCACCTCATGCAAAGCTTAGATCACCCAACACTATGATGTTGCCTCAAGAAACCAACAACAATTCCTTACAAGATGCAAAATTCCAACCTCTGGATCTCTGGGATGAGGGATCCATATATAGATATCTGTAAGGGAGATGAGTCAGCTTATGATTTGATTAGTGTCTTCCCTCTGATAGTTCTTGCTTCCACTTGGAGATTGATGATCTCTTACTCATCCTTGGTCGAATTCAGAATGGCAAGTGTCACAGGAGAAGTTTCTGGAAGCTTCCATGCTTCTCCACCTCGCGGATTGACACTGCCATTTGTCTCTTCTCACCCATCGCACCCCATATAAGGGCTTTTTGAAATCCAATGCACCCACTGAGTGTACTTAGGTGAGATGCAACGCACTTTGCCTATGGAGCAGGTGAAATGATCCTGTTTTGACCAGTTCTTAGTGTTTTTCTCATGGAGAACTTCTGGGAGAAGCTGTAATCAGTTGACCTTGTTCCTTTAGGGGTTGGAACAACACTTTTAGGGACTTAGGAGCCCTTGGTTTATGGAAATTTTATGCTTGGGGTTGCAGTGCCCAAAAAATTCTATAACAGTTGCCCCCTAAAGCATGAGGTCGTTAATCTTTTTTGATGTCGGGTGAAATGCTTTATCATGAGGGTCCGAAGTTCTTTCAAGCTGGGAGGAGACCTGTAATAAGATACAATACAATACATTATCTTCATAATATTTTCATGATCTAGCTGAGGCGGGCATTCCCATGCTCAGCTTTATAAATTCATTTTCATGTACATAGGACAGACAATCGTCTGAGTGTAGACTGATGATTCTGGTAGAGCCATCATCCCTTTGATTGGATGATTATCTGTGCAGCAATGATGTACATTTGATGTCTTTATTTCCCTGAATATATATCACAGCCCGGATGGATGAAACTAGATCCGGGGTCTTCAATCTCGTTCGATCTTCACTCAAAGTGCAAGTTGATCCATGTGAGAGATCTTCTGGAGTTGAACATGGAAATACATCGCCTGATTACCAGCCAATGATGTAAGCTGTTAACAGGCGCGAGAGGAATCACTGATAATGATAATGACCCTCAAGGTACTGCAGCACAATTCACGTGGTGTGAATAAAGGACTTGGCATTGAACACCATGCAAAATCTTTCGGTCGAAGGCCATTGAAGTAAACCTGTCGCCGGAAGTGAGAAACTTGCCATTGAGGCATGCAAGCTTCAAAGTACTGAAAGGGGTGTCCCTAGATCGACTTCTTGGATAATGAGCTGATGTCGACAAGAAGCGATCCGTCATAGGAGGGCCTTAATGAATCCCACATTAATGACATGGAACGGAGCAAATTATTTTAAAGGAAGTGAAAACGATCTGGTGATATAAGGTTCAGGGTGGCGGTCATGAAAGAATGGAGCGTAAATGTATTGCAGCGGGTGAGACACAGGTGAATTCTCTGAGTGACTTCTCTTGAACATATCGGCGACACTGATGTGATGGATTGGTAGCATTAACCCCAAATGTGGATGGTGTGATGGGACCATGGTGATGTGACCGGTGAATGAAACAACCCAACCCGACTTGGATGCGGAGTGAAAGTGTCATGTTCAAGAGCGACTTGCTACCAACAAAGTTTCTTCAAGTTTTCTTCCCAATTTTTCCCCAGTCATTACTGACCAGTACCTCTTTATTTTTGTCAAGCCTGAGGAGGATAACATATTCTTGTTCTATAATTTTCCCTTCGGGCAAACCCATCACTATGTTTTAACGAGCCTAGCGATAGTGAAACTCGTTCTTGTCCTATATGGACAAGTTTGTTGCTATTAGGTTTTAACGAGTTTAACGACAAAGATAACTCGGTCCTTTTCAATTTTAGAGAGTCTGAAAAGGGACGTAAAGGAAACTCCAAAATCCTTTTTCGTCATCTAATCCCTTAAGTCCGAAAAAGTATAAAACAATACAGAAGGGATGAATTTTTGATACTTTAAACGAGCCGAACAAAATAAGCACTCGATCTTTTTATGTAATAATCCCTTAGGTCCAAAAAGATTAAAATCTAAAGGAGGGATAGCACTTCTGGTCCCTTTAACGAGCTGGAGAGGCCAATGGCTCGGCAATCTTTTCATATTTTACGAGTCAGTTGAAAAGAGCTTAAAGGAGACTCGTCTTTGAGGAACAAGTGATAAAATGGGGTAGCAGCTGATTCTAGGTAAGGTTTGGAATTTTCCAATCATGGCAATGTTACAAGGATGGCTAGCGGGATCACTCTTCGCAGTTGTTCCTCAAAAGGGGTAAACAATCAAATGAAGGTGAATGATTGGCCGATACAGAGTGGAGGTGATGATGGGAACACGACCAAGGCTTTAAAGGCTGAAGTACTACATTCACGATGGTTATTTACCGGGAATTGGTTCATTTTTTATTGAGCTTAAACGCTGGGGGGAACATTTGCTCATTGCTTATGTTTATTTTTTAACGAGCATGAAGTCCGCGTTAAAACTACTCAATTAATCCAGTCGTATAATAAGAATGTCTCATATATGAAACGACAATTTTTAGAGTTTTTCCCCACATCCTTTCTTTATGCAAGTTAGGAAACGACCAATCCTACGAGTTTAAAGGGTTAGAGGACCTACAAATTTAGAAAATAAATGGTCGCTCTTCGCTTGCATGCCAAAAGGTTTGCATGCCCCCAGGTATAAAATAAAGCTTCAAGGTCACCTTTTATTCTACCGACAAAACATTTGTTTTATCACGAAAGGTCTACCTCTTTCAGGTTACCAAAGATTGTTCTATTCACACTGCAAACAAAACACTTCTTCGGCGATGTCTACCGAAATAGACAAAGGTGAGCGGTGCAGACGCCTCCACTCACATAACTTTGACGAGGGAATCTTATTCCAGTCTAACCCCCTTTTCCAATCTCGGACGGGAGTACAGACTAGTCATATATCTCTCGTGGAAACCTACCCTATACTCGAAGTTTTCCTGCCGACGCAGACCAGGGTGCATGCCCCCTGGGTTTCAGTCATGTCCCCCGAATCACTCGCGCTCATCAGGTGGACGGACTAGGGATTGATGAGACATTCCTTGTGTGAAAAGACCATTCAGGGGTGGTATATGACTATTTGCTATGTGTGATCCGGGAAATGAAAGCTGGTCTACGAGCTTGACCACTCTTCCTTTGTGCGGAAAACACATTACTCTAAAGAGTGATGAGACAATGGCTCCCATGCAATAAATATAGTCTCATCCAAGGAGTAGATTATAATCCAGGGGTCCTTGGACTACCATTACGTTCATATGAACGGTTTTCCCTCTCAATGTTATGGGCACATTGGGAAGGATCCCTAACGGTCGACTGGTTCCTTTGTCAAAGCCTGTTAGATTTCTCATCTCAGGCAAAAGCGATGGCAAACCAAACGCTTTCCAAGCAGTCGAGGAAAGGATACTCACAGAAGCCCCTTCATCTATGATGGTGTTGGCCATGACCATTCTATATATTTGAGCAATGATTCGGAATGGTACACTAGCCAGTAAACGGGGTCTTCCTAGTTGATTCCAGTCAAAGGAAACAACTAGGTTTCTCGGAGCTGGGACTGAATAGACGGCCGGGTATGACTCTAACGAACTTCCTTCCTGCGGTAAAGGAATGGGTAAATTGCCCCCATGTTCATCGAAGTCTATGCTTACGAAAAGAATTTGGAAGGTGTCATTCTTGTTCTATTCGGTGACTGTATCATCTTAAGATGGAACCTCTGAAGGCAAGACCGGGTCAACTGCCGCCTCGACCTTTTGACTTTCGTCTGGTATGGGTTCAGATGGTTCGTCTTCAATGATAGATGCTTCGGCTGACCACCTGGGCGGGTCAGCCAGATTTTCAACTAGTGACGGACTCGGCAAGAGTTTTTTATATCTAGGAGGAAGTCGTAACGGTGAAACCGGACGATCGTCCAAAACTCTTTTAGCCTCGTCTAAGAAGGGACAACGGTGGATGGCATGATCGCCTTCACACAGTTTACAAGGAAATCTATATTTTCCTTTTTGTCCTGGGGCTTCACTTTCACTAGTCGACGGTGTGTTTTCAACATGATCATCAGAGGTTGACGACACCGGATTGTGCAAACGAGGAGACCAGTCCCTTAAAATCCGAGGGATGCAAGGACAATCTCTATGATAGTGGTCTCCTTTGCAAATGACACATGGCGATTTAGGCCTGGTCGGTGCAGTGTGTGGATTTTCACTAGACGACGCTTGGTTGCCCCTTTTCGCCTTTGGCTCCTTCTTCTTCTTCTCTTTCTTCTTCTTTTCCTTCTTCTTCTCTGGTACTTGATTTTTGGCTTTACCAGCCTCATCAAGCGAAGAGGAAGGAGGAGAGGAAGAATTGGAGGAAGTAGAGGGTTGGGGGGTAACTCTGGAATCGTCTAGTTGCTGACTTGATTGTTCAGGAATTGCGGTGTTCTGAACGACAGAGGTTGAGAAAAGCCATATAGGCAATCCGATTGTCAATCCGAGAAGTGACAATGTGGCCATATGGGGTGCACCAACATCTCCCCAAGAGGAGAAGGGACTAGGATTTCCTCCAAGGGGAATTCCTTGGTTGGTGGACTCCATTCTCTCAACCTAAGACCAATGTAGGAAAGGTGATGATTATTCCATTTAAAATAAATTTTAGACGCTTTGACACAACTTGTTTTTTCAATTTTAAAGAGTCGAGAAAAAACAAAAGATGACTCTAGTCGCCTTCGATTTTTAATGAGCCTGAAGTGACAAGTGCTCAGATGGACCTTTTCCGTTGAGTCTGAAAAGGAACAAAAGGGACTGCTCTGGAAATCTAGGCAGAGGGATTACCAAACCAATCGCAAAACTGCAGAATACTTTTTACGGTACGGTAGTCAATCTTCCCGAATGATGTGTTCAGTGCATTGCGATCGATAGGGAAGCAGACACGGCTTCCTATGGATAAAGGATTAAGCCTATTGTTGTCTCCCAAAATATACTCGACGGTACGTGGGAGCACAAGTCCGTACTGACACTTATCCTCTCAAAGTGGAGGAATCACCCAACCAACAGTGAGAACAACAATTACCAGGCTTTACGACGCCGGAATACGTCTCTAGCCTAGACTTCTAGATGTTGTGCGTTAGGTTCCAAAGCGTTGTTAGATTCATTAAATTTATTTTATAGTTAATCTTGCTTAAGAAATTTTCCTTTCAGGTTCACCACGTGATGTAGATTTACAATTCCTAAAATGCAATCTAAGATGATAAACAGTCTTTTATCTTCTTTGTGCAATGAAAATCCTAGCTACTAAGGAAAGAAAGACAGAATTCTTTCAACAAAGAGCAAAGAGCACACACTATATGCACTGTCCTAAATCAAACCAATCAAACAGTCTAAATGCAAATGCACATGCATGTATTTGTTTTCAGCCTTCTTAATATGTGAATGATAAAAAGAAAGCTAATGCGCAAATCTGAATTACTTTTCAAGCGATAATTACTAACAAGTTTCTTTTCAAAATCAAAAATGAAGACAATGACAACACTTTGCGATTTGGAAATGAAGACTTGCTTTCGACACTAGAAAAACTACAAATTCAGATCAAATACAACAGTAACAGGGTAATTGGCTATCAAGAGCGATCAGACTCTCTTCTATGACTAAAAACGACACTTGCGACACTTTCAAATCAAGAAACGACAGTACAATTACGTTACCTTTTTGCAAAGGAGAACTGAAAATGACTCAACAAATACACAAAAACATTTACAGTTCTTTGCACAATGGAGGTAGAATATCAGCAAGGAAAGGGGTTTCAAACAGAGATGTACTAACCATAGGCAGCAAAACTCATGAATAGAACTGAAAAGAATGACCACAGAAACCAAAATTCAGGAACAATGCCTAGTCTGATCAGCGCACCTGTAACACAGTGAATTTGAAATGCAACACACCTACTACACTCGGGAAGTGCGTTGAATTTCAGATTCACAGAACAGAGAGTGCGATGAGCCAGGGACGAGACTTTGCCTGGGTTCCGGGTCACAGTTTATAGTTCAGTTCAGGGATTTTGGCCGAGCAAGTGGTAATCAGTAAATCAACAACAGGGGCAGATCTAAGGAGGTTACTAGAGCCACCACAAGGGCAATTAGAGAGTTTGTAAATTAGTTATTTAATTCATAAACAAAACCCAGAGATTGACTGAAGCGGCATTTATATACTTTGAATTTGCATAGCAAATGCAGTTCGAAAGCTACCTAGCTCGACTTCAGGCTTCGTCTGTAAGTTTATAAAGTAAACAAATGTAGATAAACAAACAACCTAGTTGCTCCCCAGTGGAGTCGCCATTTTGTTACAGGGAAAAGTGTCTATGCAGAACTGCTAATCCCACTAAGGTGTGGTAGCTACCTTAGAAACAAACAAAGTAAAGCTACTTTCGTTTTCCTTTATGAAATATAGATGAGAGAAGAATAAAGGAGACCAACCTCTGTCTTGCGCTTGGTTCCTAGTTCGATTCCTCTCTCTTCTGATAGTCCTTTGCTACTTGCTTCCTTATACACCCAGTTTCACAGAGTACCTGTAGAATCAAAGTAGCATAACACTATACAAGAACGTGGATCTATTATCATAAACAATCTAGGATCAGATGTAAATTGACCATACAAATGCATGAAACATAAATGACACAAGAGTATGGAGGAAAACTTGAATAACTTTATTGATAATCAAGAAAGAGCCAAGAGAGTTACAACCAGTTGTTCTGACCTAGCATCATCCTCTCAGCAAGTAAGCCCTTCTTCACCTCATGCAAAGCTTAGATCACCCAACACTATGATGTTGCCTCAAGAAACCAACAGCAATTCCTTACGAGATGCAAAATTCTAGCCTCTGGATCTCTAGGATGAGGGATCCATATATAGATATCTGTAAGGGAGATGAGTCAACTTGTGATTTGATTAGTGTCTTCCCTCTGATAGTTCTTGCTTCCACTTGGAGATTGATGATCTCTTACTCATCCTTGGTCGAATTTAGAATGGCAAGTGTCACAGGAAAAGTTTCTGGAAGATTCCATGCTTCTCCACCTCGCGGATTGACACTGCCATTTGTCTCTTCTCGCCCATCACACCCCATAGAAGGTCTTTTTGAAATGCAACGCACCCACTGAGTGTACTTAGGTGAGATGCAACACACTTTGCCTATGGAGCAGGTGAAATGATCCTGTTTTGACCAGTTCTGAGTGTATTTTTCATGGAGAACTTCTAGGAGAAGTTGTAATCAGTTGACCTTGTTCCTTTAGGGGTTGGAACAACACTTTTAGGGACTTAGTAGCCCTTAGTTTATGGACATTTTATGCTTGGGGTTGCAATGCCCAAAAATGTCTATAACATTGTCCAAAGCATATGACCATGTGAGTTGGTCCTACCTTCATCTCATTCTCACTCATATTGGTGTCCCCCATCCATTCATCAACTGGATAATGTGTTGTTTCACCTCATCTTCTTTTATTGTTCTCATAAATGGGGTTGCATCTGGTTTCTTCCATGCATAACATGGGCTGAGACAGGGATGCCCTCTTTCCCCTTTGCTTTTTCTTTTGATCATGGAAGGTTTAAGTAGGTTGTTAAAAAATGCTCACTCATCTAGAGATCTGGGAGGGATCTCGATTTCAGACGGGACCACCCTCTCGCATCTTTTGTTGGTAGATGATGTTATTATTTTTTTAAATGGATCATACTGTGATTCCTCTTGTTTCAAGGTCATTCTATCATTGTTTTGTAAAGCGATAGGTATGGAGCCAAACTATGACAAATCTACCATCATATTCAATTCATGTCTGCAAAATGAGCAAATATTTGCTTCTCAACATTTCGCTTTTGTCAGGCAAGAGCTGGATTCTAGAATCAAATATTTAGTATTCAGGTTGAAGCCTATTGGTTATCGGATTGCAGATTGGTCATGGCTATTAGAAAAAATTGAAAGTCGCATTAACATTTGGCAGCAAAGATGGCTCTCCAGAGTGGGTAGGCTCACTCTGATTAAATCGGTGTTGGAGGCCATCCCAATATATTGGATGTCCCTTGCCTGGATCCCAAAATGAATTCTTAGTAGGATTCAACAGATTTGTTGTCACTTCCTTTGGCGTGGTCAAAACACAAGGCATACCTTTGCTTGGGTCCACCGGGACAAGATTGGAAAACCTAAAAAGTGGGATCGGTGGGGGCTAAAGGAACCCCGCGTATTTTCTAAAGCCCTGGGAGCTAAGATGGGGTGGAAAATTATCATCTCTGACTGTCTCTGGAAGGAGGTGATTTATAATAAGTACATCTACCCCTTATCTGTTATAGATTGGATCAAAAGCCCCTATCAAAATATTCTGGGTGCTTTGATCATATGGAAAGCCATCTCTCATTCCCTTAGCATTATCAAGGAAGGTTTGGCCTGGACAATTGGAGATGGTGAGCAAGTTAGAATTGGCACAGATGCCTGGGCTAGAAGTGGAAATGTGCATATTCTCCCATGGGAAATGTGTCTTTATTTGTCAGCGGTTGGTTTCACTCAGTTAGCACACATTTCAGCGGTGGGGCGCCCTGGTTGGCCGAGGCTACAATGGTTGGATTTCGGGACCTTGGGTTTAGAGGAAAGATGGTGCAGGGTCTGGTATAGGTTTTTGGGGGCCTTGGAGGAATCCAACATCAGAATCTCTGATAGGGTATACGAGATCATCTAGGAAAAGGCCCCAACAATCAAGTACACCCCAAGAGAAGGATTTGTAGCGATCATGGAGTCTCGGACATTGGGGGAGGGATGTTGGTGGTGGCGTCATTTATGGAAATTAAAAGCCCCACACAAGTCTCAACTCTTCATGTGGTGCATCCTCTGAAATAAAGTCCGTACAGAAGCAAATTTAAGAAAGCGTATGGTGTAGGGTCCCTCCAAATGTTGTCTCTATAAAGCGGAAGCAGAGGATACGAACCACTTATTTCTTCATTGCTCGGTTTCGACCGAAGTTTGGTCTTTCATTACCGCAGCTCTCAACTTAGATAAAAAATGGGAAGGTCAAAACATTGGTGATGCCTGGCATTGTTGGTGGACGGTTGCTGCCTCCCAGAAAGTCGTAAACCTGCCTCTGATCATTTGTTGGGGTATCTGGTTGATCAAGAACCACTTGATTTTTCTTGAGACATCAATTCACTGGGTTGTCACTTGTAACCACATTCTGGCCATTTACAACTTGATTCATGAGGATTCAATTTGAAACAGTATTAGGGTCAGTAGTCCTGAAGTTATAGAGAAAAATTTTCCCTGGGCTTACTGCGATGGCTTGGTGCAAGCGGAAGGTTGTGGGAGGGGGTGGGGGATTTTCTTCATGTTAATGATTCTCTTTGTTTCAAAATTAAGGTGGGGCTAGGGAGAGGCACAAATAACTTTGTGGATTTAAACAACTTAATACACCTCCTCCTTTTTGCTCTGGAACAAAATTGCCACAGGATTCAGATTTTTGGGGACTCACAGTTTGTCATAAATTGGATCAATGTTGTTTATCACTGTCACTTGCACAAACTTAGGGACTTACTAGATGATGCCATATCTTTAAAATCACAATTTGATTTTATTGTCTTCTCTCATATATACAAGGAAAGGAATGAAGTCGTTGATTTTCTATCCAAATAGGTCGCGCAGTTGAATAGAGGTTATTGGTTGATTCAGGAATTCAGGGATGGGGATTTCTCGCAGTTCTTTCATCGCCCTTTCATTGATGGGGAGGAAAACCTCTCAAAATGATCTTGAGGATCATTCTTTTTTTGCTTTTTGCAATTTTTAGTTTATGATCCGGACTCTAAATGGTCTATATGGTTTTTACAGTTTAAGTTTTTTTTTGTATTATTAGGTTGATATTTGTAAATAGTGTATATGAACATGGATTGTTCTGTTTGTTAGTGAATGCATCTCATACATGTTGGAGATTCAACATGTAATTTTCTTAATATATTTAATGAAAATTACATTTTTTTCCTAGGAAAAAAAATACATTTGAATCATTAGATGCACAATTATTTCAATTTTTTGTTCATATATCACAAGAGGTGACAACAAACTAGAGGAAAATTGCTGATAAAATAAAAGCAATGAAAAAACAAGAAGAAATTTAGGAAAATTGTATAACTCTTTCTCAATATAAGTTGCAAATCCAATTTGTGTTAGCACAAGAGGATCGACAAGATGTCATGCAAGCCCTTGTGCATCAACCAGTCAATCTCAACGTCTATTCAAAGGTAGACATTAAGTAGCTTCAACAAGAAAACAAGCTAACCAGAGTTGAGGAAGCTTCATCTGTCTTGCAAAAGTAATTTGTTTCCTTTGACAGCATCAAGCAAAAATTGGAAAATAGAATGGACAAGGAATCCTCTTCTTAACAATTAGACAACTTACTTATCATAATCTTATACTGAACTATGTATTCAATATTAAATATTTAACAAAGAAAAGGGGAACTACACTGGGTCAAAGTTGTTGCTACCCTAAACACACAAATAGAGCAACAAAAGAACATAGAAACAAATCTTATGCAGGATGAGAAGCAATGGCTTTGAGAAGGGACGAAGTATTAGGTCAAAGAAAATGATACATGTGAGCACCTCCAAAGAATCCAACTGGGAAACACACAAGGTGGAAAACAAGGTAAAACTAAAGGAATTTCAACATAGCTCCCTAGAGGAAAACCTCCATTATATATTTAAATTGAAATCGTTGGAGGCTCAAGTGCATTATTCAAATAGGGAATGGAATACATTTGTTCAGTACTTTCACAGATTAGCTCCGACAATTTATAAGATAGCATTTGGGGAAACTCCAACATTACCACCAACATAGGCATCTTTCTTTGATCGGCCAAAATACCAATTCTTCTAGGCTAGTTGAACTGAGAGGCGCATTCTACAACCAAGTAAGAGGGAGATGTGTAATGTAGACTATGCTCAACTTGGAGTTGACATGTGTCCTCCTTAAAATAAAAGTAAAATATTATCTAAATAGAAAAGCAATGTTGGCTATAATAAATAAATAAACATCAATAATCCCAACCTCACTATGGTCGCTCGATTTGCTTCTAATATTACAACCCAAGTGACTAAAAAAATATTTCACTTCAATATCCACATGACGTAATACAATTTCATAGAAACCATAAAAAGAGATAAAGTAGTTACAAGTGAAAAAAAAAGCATGAGTAAGATGTTTAACCCTTATACTTTTCAAAATTATTTCAAGGCAAAATTTAAATAAACTATTTGAAGATATATGTAACTAATTTATGTCGATATCAACAACTTGACATATATCTATATATAGAAAAAAAATGTTAAAAGAAAATATTTTAATGTTGTATATAATAAAATATTCAATGTCTAAAGAAAAAAGTAATTGAAAGTTAAAAAATAAAATAAAAAATATCAAGTACTTCCTAATAAGAATAATAATAGAGATATGTGTAATTCATTCAATTCTTAATATAAAATTAATATATTACATTTAAAAATATTCATAATAATAATAAAAAATCAATTTGAGTCATTAATAAAATATTTTTAATATGTTGAATTGATATATATCTAGAAATATATTAATAACAAAAAAAACTCTTTTGATGTGGAAAGTGTGATCCATAGATAAAATATCTCAATTCACATGTTATGTAAATATTTTAATGTCAACTATGTATATATTATATATTTTTTAGTAAAATTATGTATATATCATAAAAAAATTTGAAAAAATTAAGTTTTATTGTTAAAACGTTTTAAGTAGTCTTACTTACAATTTGTTCATTTTTTAGGTATATCTTTTTTGGTCAATTTTCCCTAAAATCAACCAAAGATTTTTGAACTTACAATTTTATGTTATATACTCTATATATCATTCAAAAATACAATTTAAACAAATAAAAACCAGCCTAGATCCAACTTAACTCTGGATCTATCAAGCATCGATAGGGATCAAACCTCTCAAGGTGAAAACCTCTTTTTTGAGTGAAAAACTTGAGGAAAGATTTGCACCTCGAGAGATTTGATCCCTCTCGGCACTTGATAGATCCAGAGTTAAGATGGATCTAGGTTGGTTTCATTCGTGTGCAGTCAAGGAAAATATATCAAAGATATGATTAATTTTATCAATAATATGTAAATACATCTAATATTAATATAATCATTTTAAATATACTAAATATCCCTGAGATTAATCTGGTCATTTTAATTTTAAATTTTCTTAGTTACCTCGGTTTGTTGTGATGATAAATATTGTTAATAACTTTAATGATGAAAAATGATGAAATAAAAATTTTGAATGCAAAGTGATAATGTAAGTGTTGAATGGAAGAAAATGTGAATAATGAGAATGTAGTCAAATACAAATGGTCTTAATTGTGATCAATCTCAAACTATTTTCTTCTACTATTATTATTGTCACCCTTGTTAGTTTTGTCATCTTTTCATATTGATTATATGAAAAGGAAGGTTGAAATCATAAACCATTTAAATACTTAGCTCGAGATGTTGTAGTAAACATCATACCTTGTCTCTATTGCTCTACAATATTAATAAGTTGAATTACTATAACAAAAAAATAAATGTATATTGTCAATAATTTGTTGTGCTTACACTGAAATAAATGCACATTGTTAATCCAATCACTTTAAAATTAATGTACCATCATACATCTAATTACATGAAATCAGAAATCAACATCTACACTGAAATCGATGCATCTAATGCAAGCAATCAAATAAGATTGAAAAACAACTTCTACACTAAAATCAAGGCAACTAATGCAAGCAATCAAATAGGATTAGAAATAAACATCTAAACTCAAATCAATGCATCTAATGCAAGTAAGCAAATAGGATTATAAACCAACATCTACAATGAAATCAATGCATTAAGTGAAAGCAAACAAATAGGATTAGAAATCACCATCTACACTGAAATCAATGCATTTAGTGCAAGCAATCAAATAGGATTAGAAATCATTTACATTGAAATCAATGCATCTAGTGCAAGAAATCAAATATAGTTAGAAATCAACATCTACATTGAAATCAATGCATCTAGTGTAGGCAATCAAATAGGATTAGAAATTACCATCTACACTAAAACTACTCATTTAGTGCAAGAAATCAAATAGGATTAAAAATCATCTACATTGAAATAAATGCATCTAGTGCAAGCAATCAAATATCATTAGAAATCAACATCTATACTAAAATAAATGCATCTAGTGCAAATAGTCAAATAGGATTAGAAATCATCGTCTACACTGAAATCAATGCATATAATGCAAGAAATCTTCTTCCCTCTCTCACTCCATATTTATCAATCTCTCTATCCCTCCCTCCCTCTCTCCATCTCTCTCTTCTTCCCTCTCTTCACCTTCCATCAATATCTTTGTCTCCCTTTGTCTCTCTATATCACCCCAAAACCATACACTCTCGTTCTCCAATCTATCTATCTATCCCTCCCTCCTCATCTCCCTCTCTCTCTCTCTCTTCCCATTCTCTCCCTCTCCCCCGCTTCTCTCCCTTTCCTCCTCTTGTACTCTCTCCCTCTCTCTCCATCTTCCTTATCACTCCCTCTCTCTCTCTCTCCACCTTTATCTCTTTATGTATTTCTTCTTACCTCCATTTCTCTCCCCCTCCAACTTCATCTCTCTATCCATCCCTCTCTCCACTCTCTTAGATTCTCTCTCTTCTTTCCTCTCTCACCCTTTCTCTCCCACCTCTCTCTCTCTCTCTCTTCACCCTCCAACTCTGTTACTATAACCCTCCCTATATCCTTATCTCTCCTTCTCTCCCCCCTTCTCTCTATATCTCCTTCTTTATCTCTTTATCTCACCCCCAAACATACACACTCTCTCTCCATCTCTCCCTTATCACTCCCCCTGTCTCTCTCCACCTCTCACTCTCTATGTATTTATTATTCCCTCCCTCTCTCCCCCTCCAACTTCGTCTCTCTAGCCCCCCCTCTCTCCTCCTCTCTCACTCCCTCTCTCCTCCTCTCTCTCATCCTTCCTCTCTCTCCCTTTCTCTCCTACCTCCCTCTCTCTTCCCCCATCTCTCTCTCTCTCTCTCTCTCTCTCTCTCTCTATATATATATATATATATATATATATATATCCCTCCAATCCTCTTTCTATCTCTCTCTATTTTCCCTCCAATCCTCTCTCTTCCCCCATCACTATCTCTCTCTCTCTGCAACTATGTTACTATATCCCTCGCTCTCTCCTTATCTCCCCTTTTTTGCCACATTCTCTCCATCTCTCCTTCTTTGTCTCTTTATATCACCCCTAAACATACACACACTCTCTCCATCTCTCCCTTGACACTCCCTCTCTCTCTCCACTTCTTACTCTTTATGTATTTCTTCTTCCCTCCCTCTCCCCCCTCCAACTCCATATCTCTATCCCTCCCTCTCTCCTCCTCTCTCTTGTCATTCCTCTCTCTCCCTTTCTCTCCTACCTCCATCTCTCTTCCCTCATCTCTCTCTCTCTATCTCTCTCTACCCTCCAATCCTCTCATTAGCTCCCTCCCTCTCTCCTTCTTTCTCCCCCCGTCCATCTTTTTGTCTCCCTCTCCCTATCCTGTCCTTCTCTACATCTCTCACTCCTCTCCCTCTCTATCTTCATTCCTCCTCTCCCCTCTCCTTCACTTTATCTCCATACCTACCTTGTCACTCCCCCTATCTCTCCACCTCTATCACTCTATGTCTTTGTTCCTCCCTCCCATATATATCTAGAGTTAATATATATCATGATATATTAATATATATTATAATATAATAAATTTAATATTGTATTAATACAAAGTTATTAAATTTAGTAATATTAATATTAGTATATATTAATATGAATATTAGATTTAATAATATTATAGTAATAATCTTTTGATATTAATATTAGGGTTAATAATATTTTTTTGCATGGTATTAATAATAATTTGGCCCATAGGCTTCACTTAAATAAAACTTATTTTTTGAGTGTTGTTATGCTCTTGACCTGTGAGAAGATGCCAGAATACCAAATATACGAAGAAATACAACCCAGAACACAGAACAATATGAGAAAAACAACAAGTATTTTATTATTCAGAGATGAAAGCAATGTTCACTTGCCTCTTCGAGGGGGCAACCTCCAGCAGAGCAGAGCTTAATTACAAAATAAGACACAACGCTCCTCAATGGGGAGTCTCTATCCTTTATATAGGATTCATACATGCAATACCATGGGTCATTACCATGGTTCTCTCAACACCATCTATCTAATACCATGGCCCGTTTGCAACTAATTGTGGTCCCTTTATTAAATGTGGGTCAACCACTTACAATTATTAATGTGGAATTTATTGATTCTTTAACTATCTATAACTATGACTCGACCCTATTACATAAATAAAGGGGTTAGGGTTGGACCCTAACAAGTGTTCTTAAATATAAAGTGGATTATGGAGTAAATTTAAAACAAGGTTTTATTTATTTACCATATGTTGGTTGATAATTGGTGTCTTTTAAAACTCCTAATTACCCCACATTAATCATCAACCCGGGCAAGTCATTTAATTCCAAGAGTGTACACAATATGTGCATGCTATAAATCCAGAGAGTAATGTTTCTTAAAAGGAAGTATAGACTTTTGATACAAGAGTAAACAGATGCATCTAATAAACTCAAATTGCAATCATTAAAGGAAATATGACATCTAAACTTCAAGACTCAATCCTCTACTGGAATCGTAATCAAATCTCACACAAGCAATTCAATTAACAATAGCATCAGTGGAGAGCACAGTAGCAATAACTCATCTCTTCTTAGCTGATTCAATCTAAATCATACTCAATCTCTACAAAGCAATCCAAATAGAAGTGATGTCAATCTAAGAGTTCAATAGCGATAACCAAACTCTTACAGTTGATTAAATCAATACGATTCGCTATCTAAATAATTGAATCTGGAATAAGCGTAAATCGAATCAAATGACAGTGCTGTAAAATATGTAAAGGAAACGTACTACTTCAATACAAGAAAGCAGTAATTTAGCGAATAAGATGAACTCACAGAAAACAGGAAAATTATCAAACAAATCAAACTTGCGAGAATCAGAAATATATAACAAAAGGAAGCAGTTTAATCCACCAAAGGCCAGGCCCTTAGCCACCAACGAACACTGCTGAGCTACTTCAGAGAATACAAATGAACAACAACTTCAATTATATATTAATCATCGAACTTAAGTAGCATTACAATATGGTCACGTTCTCCAACAGCACGAGTCTGTAACTTAAAATTACAATTTGAAATAACAGAGATTGATCCCCTTTCTTCCTACAATCATTTGCTTTTATAGTCAGAAAGAGGTAAAAGATAAATGTGATCCCTCAGGATCTCCCGATCCTGAGGGATTCACAACTGATTGCTATCTTTAGACACCTTTCCTATTTCGCGCTGATCCTCCTGATTCGTCCTCCGCCCTGTCCGCAACCGACGTGTTCCATCCTTCATTTGTTGGTTTATGTTGTTCCATCGTTAGGGAACAGCAACTGTTCCTTTCATCGTTTTTTTGCATAAAGAGGAGTAAAAGTTAGTTATGATAGCTAAATCTTAACTGTGAGTAGTTCATCCGTTTCTTATCATAATCCATCAATATGTTAGCATATTAAGACATGAAAAAGATCAGAAAAGAGGAAAAAGGGTGATGAAATTAGGAGTAAATACATATCCATTTCGTAACTCAACACACTCCCCTGCTTACCCTGTTTCATGTCCTCATGAAAAGTAATTAGTTCTTATGCAGTACAGTTAAAGAGTAGGCTGGAGAGGGAGCGTCAAAAATTGGTCTAAAACCATGATGTTGAGCCAGGAGCGCAAAGGTGGGCCCTTCCTTTCCTTCAAGCAATTCGTATATAGCCCGATAACCTTCAGGAGGATACCAAATGATGGGGCTACGAAATCGACATCCTAACAAATAAGGTCCTTCTCTTAAAATAAGATTGCTATAGGTGACAAAACGGGCCACAGCAGCTTTAAAATTCCTATAATTAAATGGCTCCCTATCCTGCACACTACTAGTGGAGACCGTCCACCTAAGGTTGGATGCAGCTAGAGAGCTTTCTTGAATGGGGAGGAAATATGATACTCCTTTCTGTACAATCTCCTTATGAATGGACCCCAAAATTTTAATCACCCCTTCCCTTGTCATCAAACTCTTATGGTTGGCAAGCATTTGTAAAGGGTACTTGGGTTCACTTCTTACCCAAAGATCCAATTGATGTTCCTGTCTTTGGAATGCGTTATGAGCTTTAAACCATTTAAGTTGGTTGACTGCAAATGAGATAAAGGCATGGAATTGAACATCTCCCACAAATGGGTTAGGGTTCTTTTCCTCCTCGTTCTCTAATACAAAATTGTGCAGGTAAAAATCACAAAGAATCCTTTGAACCTTTACACCATGTTGTTTGCAGCAATTTATAAAATCTTCAATTTTTCTTAATTCAATTGGTTTTCCAGCTCTCACGGCTTTAATTTTCAACAACAGGTATCGTTCTAACAAAAACAAGGCATAATTGGTGGAAGGAGACCTGCATGCCAAGGCATTTGTTTATAGTGATCAGATGGTGTCTATCTGTCCTATGACCCTGTCTAGTTTGAGCTTGATTTTCTCTGTTGTCTCTTCTACCTTTCTGCATCTGTCAAAAGTCTCGCTCTCAGTTGCATTCACTTCCCTAAGCTGTCTCTACAGCTCTTGATATTTCTGCTGGAAAACGGTTTCTTATTCAAGCCGTTCTGACGCGAGCCGAGCTTGTGCCAATTCTTCCTGAAGATTCAGTATAATGGGGTCATGTGTTTCATGACATCTTTGGCTTGTATGCTTGTTTGAGTGCTTATGCTATGAGAAGGAATGTTTTCTATCTGAATTTCTTTATTATGGGAGGTCCAAACCTCCGTCTGAGTAGCTATGCTAGAAGCGGGTACATCCTCTATCTGAGTAGCTACTTCTACCAAAATTGCATGTTGTTCCTCTTGGATGATGACTGTTTGAGTAGGTATGGGCTCAATTTGAGTTCCTGTAGCCTTACCTTCATATAACTCTATTTGTACTGCCGTATTTACTATCTCCAGGGTATTGTCCAGAACCTTTCCCATTGTGATTTCTTTTATTTTCCTTCTGAGCCTCTTGACCATTTTGCGAAGCTTCTGTTGTTCTTTTCTCAGCTTCTTCAATTTGGCTCTATACCTTTTCGGAGGAGTAACCGGTCTGCTGGTAGTTTTTTTAATAGCTTCTATTTTTAAAGAGCCTGGTTGTTCACCCTGGCTCTGTTCCAATAAGACCATGTCTCCAGATTGATTATCGGTTTCACGAATAATCCCTGTCTCTTCTTCTTATTCTTGTCCTATGTTTTCTGTGTTTAGGCCTACCTGGCTATTTTCCACTAGGAGCGTGTCACCAGATTGATTCTCTTCTTCCTGAATGGCCTTTGCATCTGCTTCCGTTTCGCGGCTTGCATCTTTTGAGGGAGATGGAATTCTAGTATAGCCAGAATTCCCAAGAGATTGGGTTTCTCCTAAGTTAAGATTGAACAGTCCTTCAGGCTGCATGTATACATTCATGTTGGCCAGGACCTGGGCCATCTTGAAATTGTGCAACAGATCGCCTTGGGGACTCATATTTGGTGTTGAGGGAAGTCCCAATTCGTTTCTTTGTTCATCTCCAGAATGCCTTGTTCCTTCCTCAGGTTCAGATTCAGGGTCATCTTGTCCTTCTAACTATAGCTACAAGTATTGTTCACTTACTAGGCTGGATAATTCTATGGGTTGACTATTGGCTAACTATTGTTTCTATGTGTTGGGACGTCTCAGCCTCTCAGCAGTGTCATGCAATAATGAATTCAACAGTGCAGGCAAATTAATAGAACATTTTTGTTTTAAAAATGCTAAAAGTTTGAGTTGTTGCGGCCTTACCACATCTTTACGCCCATCACAGGTAATATATTTCTGGACAATTCATGCCAAATCCCCCCATGGCTCACCGAGAGAAGATGGTAGAATGCCTTTACCCTTCTTGATTAGCTCCTGTCCTTCATCCCTAAAAGCCTCGATAGCGTCATGTAGCTTTAATCGCTTGCCAGCCCATACTGATCCTTCTGCCGGCAACCCAGACACTTCTGCTATCACAGCATCTATTACAATGATTTGTCTACCTCTTACCACAGATTGTCCATTCTGTAGATTCTGTAAAAATTCGATGGCGATCTCCTCATTGGGGGGTTTAAATCTCGTAAAATACGTTATCCATCCTGTGTGAGCTAGAATTTCCCTGGCTTCATTAGAGACATCCAGTGTTAAAGGTTCTCGGCGCACTGTTCTTCCTCCCATGATGCTTGAATTCTGCAAACGATTAGTGTAGCGAAGAAATCATAGCAACGAACAGAGCCGAGTGATGGAACAACAAATGGTTGTAATGGCTCTATCAAGTGATACTTTATAAACATACATACCATTATCAAGGACTGTTATAATGCCACATGCTCTGTGATCATGGGATGTCGTATTGTTCTACAAAATTAAATGAAAAGATGACAGCGCATGCATAAGTACACTGGATGTCCTTGCCTCCCTTTGAAATAATAGGTCACCTATGACTGAATGAATGAAAGGATAATGCATTGGCGGCGAAGTACAGGGGTGATGGATTGGGTAATGAAAGTGGAAAGGTATGCATATTAATGAAAGGATCATAAAGGATATTGGAGTGATGAAAACAAGGCATGTAACGAGAATTATCAATAAGTGATAAGATGCCGTGAGGTGATGCGATAAAGAAAAAGGACAGCATACGCAGGAAATCATACTTTACCGCCGTTATTCCACTTAAAACTATTGTGATTGATTTAAAATGATTAACTCATGAATAAAGGTTCAAGATAAGTTAGGGACATATTCTCTCCATAGAAAAGATGAAAACATAAGAAGAGGGCATTATAATAATTATTGATGTAAAATAAAACTTCAATACCATCAGCAGATCTTCTTTTGCCTGTAGGCATCTATAGCCTCGACAAATTTGCTTTCTAACCCTTGGTAACCATGGTCCTCTATGTATAATTGGGGAAGTGCATTATGATATCCACAGTAGAGACAAATGTGCTAGCATAGTAACCATATGAACACATTTCCATTCATTACGAAGTAGTGAAAGTGGTCAGGCCGGCTCGTGACGAGACCTCCTATTCCAAGGACTTTATTTCTTGATGCATCCATTGGATCATATCCCTGGTGTGGTGGCCATAGTGGGAATGTCACTTCGCTCCTTCCTTATGATCATGGTAGGCTGGCTCGTGATGAGACCCCCTATCCTCCATTTGTGGAAAAAAATCATACAATTGTTAGTGAATATATATCTTTTTGTATATATATAGATATTTTTTTTATTTTTTTTTACGACTTCCTATTTATATATAAAGGGTGGCTCAACGCTCCTTCAGAGTATGGATGGCGGAAGAGGTTTGAACATATCAATAGAAAAAAATATGCCCATAATCTTATTGATAATAAACAGAGAGAGTTATACGAGACTGGGGAGAACTAGCATGGTACAGATAATCAATCAGTTTAATTTATAGTGGAAATGAGGACAGTGAAGTGATATAGATAATTGTGTCCTTTCTTTTTCGATCAATACAAAGCAATATTGTTAAAGATGATAATATTCAAGACATTTTCCTGTTCCGGTAAACTCCATACTTGTTGTCCTTAAATATGTATTTGTACTTTTATACCATAAAGAGGATCATAAAGAGTGAACTGGGATGGTCTAGGGATGATCATGCAAGGAAGAGAAAAATGTGTTCTTAAAAATACTCACAAGGTGTTGTTCCTTGAAGGGAACAACAAAAGAAAACCCACACAAAAAGTGTTGTTCCTTATAGGGAACAAAAAGAAAAACACACAAAAAAGTGTTGTTCCTTAGAGGGAACAGCAGTTGTTCCCTGTAGGGAACAACAAAGGAAAAATATACGCAAAAGGTGTTGTTCCTTATAGGGGACAGCAAAGAAAAATGCACACAAAAAGTGTTGTTCCCTATAGGGAACAACAGTTGTTCCTTGTAGGGAACAACAGTTGTTCCTTGTAGGGAACAACAGTTGTTCCTTGTAGGGAACAACAGTTGTTCCTTGTAGGGAACAACAAAGCAAAATACACACGAAAGGTGTTGTTCCCTGTAGGGAAAACACCCTGTAGGGAACAATAGATAAAAAACAAAGAAAATGCTTACGAAAAGTGTTCTTCCCTATAGGGAACAACAAAGAAAAATTCTTACGAAAAGTGATGTTCCCTATAGGGAACAACAGTTGTTTCCTATAGGGAACAACAAAGAAAAGTGCACACAAAAAAGTGTTGTTCCCTAAAGGGAACAACAAAGGAAAATACACACGAAAAAGTGTTGTTCCCTATAGGGAACAACAAAGGAAAATAGGAAAAAAAACTAATAAACAATCTACTATTTTAAGCAAATCCAATCAAATAAAAAGAAAACAGAAAAGCAATTTTATGTACAGGTTTCAAAAAACAAATTCTTCACTGGGCTGGTGTTGTCGAAGAGTTTCCATCTTCAGTGAGAATTTGTATCGTAGAATCTTCATGTATCTGTTGGCAAAAGGATTCCCTTGTAAGCGTTTTGTGGTAGAGGTGTACTCGATGTCCATTTTCTTTAAAAGAGTAGCCAGGCCCATCAATGGTGGCTAATGTAAGGGTGCCTTTATCGTGCACATCTTGTATCTCGTAGGGACCTAACCATCTAGTCTGGAGTTTGCTCGGGAAATCTTGGAACCTAGAATCGTACAGAAGTGCCCAATCACCTTCATGGAATATCTTTTTCCTGATGAGGGCATCATGCCATTTTTCTCTTTTTTGTTGTATCAATGCAGTATGCTAAAGAGCTGATAGCCGGATTTCATCCAATTCATTAATTTGATGTAGTCTGTTAACCTGTGCTTCATTCAAATCCAAGCCTACTTCTTGGGCTATCCTCAATGTCTGAATTTCAAATTCTATTGGGAAGATAGGTTCTTTGCAAAACACTAGCTGATATGGGGAGTATCCTGTGGTATTCCTCCAAGTTGTGCGATATGCCCACAGGGCTTCTGGCAATCGGGTAGCCCAGTCACGTCTATGTGAGGTGACTATCTTTGTTAGTATGGCCTTGATTACTTTGTTGGTACTTTCTACCTGGCCGTTTGCATATAGGTGGTATGGAGATTTGATTCTGTGTAAAATGTGATGATTTTTTAATGTAGCAGCAATCTTATGGCCTACAAATTATGGCCCTCCATCTGTAATTATTTCTCTGGGCAAGCCATACCGCACGAAAATTTGGAAAAGAAAATGGGTTACTGTGTCCTTTGTTGCCCTTGGTAATGCTTCTGCCTCCACCCATTTAGTCACATATTCCGTTGCAACCAGTATATATGTCTTTTGATTAGCTGATGGGTTTATTGGGCCAATGAAATATAACACCCAGCATTCAAAAGGTTCGATGACTAACTGTGGATGTAGGGGCACCTCGTTAGACTAGCCAGGGCGACCCATTCTTTGGCAGCTATCGCATGCCTAGACAAATTTCTTAGCATCCTTAAAAATGGTGGGCCAATAATAGCCCATCTGTAAGACTTTATGTCCAGTCCTGCGGTCTGCAAAGTGTCCACCGCAAGGTCCATTGTGGCAGGTTTTAAGGATGTCGTAGATTTCGTCTTCCCTGACACACCTGCGGATATGCATATTGCTCCTGTGTGAAAGAGGTATCCTCCGATCCAGGAGAACTGAGTGCTGCATTGCACTATTAATTTTCTTTCTCTAGGTGTCAGGTGCTTGGGTAATTTTCCCACTGCTAGGTAATTCGTGACATCTGCGTACCATGGTGTTTTCATAGTTACAACAAATAGGTGTTCATCAGGAAACTGGTCTTCTATTGCTACTACGTCGTCTGTTTTTGGCACACATGAGAGGAAGTCTACCACCAGATTTTCCTTTCCTGGTTGATCCTTAATTGTTATGTCAAATTCCTGCAAAAGGATTAACCATCGTGTCACTCTTCCATTCATAATAGGTTTATTAGCTAAATATTTGATAGCAGAGTGATCAGTATACAAAACCACAGGGTATCCTGTTATATAGTGTCTGAATTTGTTAATAGCATAGATTACAGCTAGAAACTCTTTCTCGGTCACGATGTAATTCAACTCAGTAGGAGTTAAATTTTTGCTGATGTAGTATATCGCATAGGGTTTCTTATCTTCCTCTTGGCCAAGAACTACTCCAATGGCCGTATCTGATGCATCGGATGAAATCTGGAATGGTAAATCCCAGTTCAGACCCCGTAATACTGGGGATGTTGATACTAACCGTTTTAATTCTTCAAAGGCAATGTCACATTTGTTAGTCCATATAAAATCGATATTTCCTGTCAAAGCATATAATGGTGTAGCAATTTGGGAGAAGTTCTTTATAAATCTTTGATAATATCCAGAAAATCCCAAAAAACTACGTACCTCAGTTTGAGTGCAGGGAGTAGGTATTAAGAGGATTATCTGAATTGTCGCTAGATCTACCTGAATTCCAGCTGCTGAGATGTAATGACCAAGGATGAGGCCTTCGGTCATCATCATGCACCATTTCTCATGGCTTAAAGAGAACCTAGTAGCAATGCATCTTTGCAGGACTTTCTCCAGCGTCTGTAATGCCGGCTCAAAGTCATCTCCATAAGGTGTAAAATTGTCCATGTACACCTCGAGTCCCTCGTTTATCAAGTCTGCAAAAATGATGAGTATGGTTCTTTGGAATGTGGCAAGTGCATTGCACAGTCCGAAACATAATACCCTATAAGCAAACGTCCCCCAGGGGCAAGTGAAGGTAGTCTTATCTTGGTCTTCAGGGGAAATTTGGATTTGGTTGTAGCCACTGAAGCCATCTAAGAAAGAGAAGAATTTTTTACCTACCAATGTGTCTAGAACCTAGTCGATGAACGGGAGGGGAAAATGATCTTTTTGCGTTTCTTTATTAAGCTCTCTGTAATCGACATATATACACCACTTCCCATTCTTTTTAGGAACCACAACCAATGGAGAAACCCATTTGCTATCAAATATAGGATAGATGAAATTTACATCTAATAGTTTTTGTAGTTCGTCTTTAACAACATCCTTTAGGTGAGGGTTTAATCTTCGTTGAGGTTTTCAAATGGGTCTTGCATCTTTCTCAGTATAGATGTGGTGCATACATAATTGGGGGTCAATCCCTTTCATATCCGGGTAATCCCAAGTGAAAGCCTCTTTATATTTTCTAAGGAGTTGAATAAGCCTATGTTGTTGGTCATCAGTCAGGTTTTGTTAATGTTTAGGACTTTCCCTGGCTCAATCTCAATGGGTTTGCTGTTATAAACAGTTGTTGTTGATATTGTTTGGTCATTGACCTCTTTTAAGGGATCTTCTTCAATTTCGTTGTCCAAGGCTACTTCAATCATGTGACATTTAAGATTAGATATGACAGCTGGGTGGTTAATGTAAGTGTTAATAATGTCATCTTCTGTTTGATTCTTAAATTCAAGAGCATCTGCTACAGTTAGTGGTGATCGAATATTTTCAATTAAATATGTTATAGGTTGTTTCCTAGTTTTTATTATAGTTAGGCTTGACTGATATGGAGGATATAAAGCTAGGTTCTTCACAGTACTTCCTCTTTCTATAGTCATACTTCATGTTTGACAGCTTATATAAGCATCTGCGGTCGCTAGCCAAGGTCTTCCTAATATTAGAGGATGTCCATCTAGCCAATTTCTAGGATTAATAATCAAGAAATATGCTGGGTATTCCCAAGAATCTACAAACACCATTACATCCTGTAATGTCCCTTCTGGTTTGACAACTGATCAGTCAGCAAGTTCCAGCAAGGTCGTAGTTGGATCTAAGGCTGTGATGCCAAGTTTTTGACAGGTTGTTGTTGTGAGAATATTAATGGCTGCCCCTAGATCGACTAATGCATTGGGAAAGGAACATCCATTTATTTGTACTGTGACTATAGGGTTTCCTGGGTCCTCATATTTCACCGGTGTTTCTCTACCTGATAATAAATTAGACAAAGTTCCGACTACGTGGACAGTTGGTGTTGCTTTTATTTTCCTCGTAGGCTTTTTGGTACATAATTCCTTAATGGTTTTTGCATAGATTGGAATGTCTTGAATATCCTGGGGGAGGGGTATTTTTACACAGATTTTTTAATTCTCCCAGGAGATCGAAATCGAGATATTCGATTAGGCGAGGTATAATCAATCTTTCTAGAAATGGTGGAGAAGAGGTAATAGTTTGATCATGGCTTTTCTATTTAACTGTATTCTCTGTTTGAGGTGTTTGTTCTACAGGTAGTGGTTCTTCTATTTGTATATTTTTATCACCCTCTAACTCGATTATCCGTCCAGACCTCAATTTGAGTTCATTACACTCTCTCAACTCAGTTTCTGGATCCAGCCCTTCAATAATTTGTACCGACTAGACTGGTCTATTGTTGGGATTCGGGTTGGGCTGGGCTGGGAGTTGTGGTCGTAGATTGGGTTGAGGATTCTGTTGCAACGTGTAAGGTGTTGGTAGCATAGGTTGAGGTAGGGGGATTGTTCCTGTTGGCTAGCTTGTAGGTCTTTGCCAATTTGACTGCCAGTTTTGGTTTTGTAAAGTGTAGGGGGACCATTGAGATGGATATGGATTGTTTTGCCAGAATGGTGGAAAGTAAGAGGAATTTGGCCAACTGTTGTTTGGATTTGATTGATTGGACCAAGGTGTCATAGAAAATGCTTGTGGTGACCAATTAGGAAAAGGTGGCTGGTTCTGCCATGTAGCTCTTGTGTATTTCTGAGAATTATATTGTGAGGGCTGAAAGAATGAAGATGGGTCGGTAGGCATACCTGTTTGTCGTGCTTGCCATTGGTGACGCTGATTTAACAGGTAGATTGGTTCCATTTCTTCCTCTACCTCTTTGAAGACCACTTTTAAACCTAGGAGTGATGGGCAATTTTCTGTGGCATGTCCTTTAGTGCATATGGTACAGGTCTATACCATATCCAATGGACATTCTTTATGACTATGTTTCTTCCTACATCGAGGGAAAAAAATCACCAGGTTCTGTTCTGCTTCTTCTTGGCTTGCATGATGTCTAATTGTGTTGTCAAGGTTCCCAGGATATTCGTTTTGAAATCTTCCAGCAGGTTTCCGATTTCAGTACGAGTAATGCTTCCGCTAGAGATTTTTCTATCCCTGGTGATCATATCGCATTCAACTGGTTTTAGTCTTGTACTACCCCTCGAGCACCTGATACACAAATTAATAATGTTAGCATATTCTTCTTGATAGATATCACCTTTACCCATAATATTTAATGTCTCTATCCACTGGTCTTTCATCCCCTTAATCAGCGTGGTTTTTAGCACATTATCAGGCAGAGGCAGATTTGCATAGGGAGACCTTTGGAGGTTATATTGGAAACGCTCCACATACTCTTCCAAAGTTTCACTAGGTCTTGCTACCATTTGGAATATCTCATCTTTTAGTTCTCTAGATCTGCAATAATCCTAATATTTTTTAAGGAAAGTAGTTTTCATTTGGTCCCAATCATTTATGGTGCCCCCACCCAATCCCATAAACCAACGCAAGGATTCTCCCTTTAAAGTGGAGGGAAACAGCTTCAGTTTCTAGGGATCGATGGTGTAATCATAACCCCGACATAGGACATCAAATTCAAACAGAAATGCATCCGGATCTTCTGACGTGAGTCCATGAAAGGTGGGAATATTTTGTAGAGGGATAGCTTTCCTGGGTGCATTAACAGTTGTGTCAAAAATAGGATACTATAATGTAGAGGTTTGGGGTGCTTGTGGATTATTGGCCATTTGATCAAAGATATGCCAGTAACCTTTCGAGATCTCTGGAGCTAGAGAGTTATCTCCAGGTTGTCTAGAACATGTGGGAATGATCCTAACAGCACTTCCTTGATCTGGGACACTGGGTGTCCTCTGCTCAATTACTACCTGAGGGGATCTTGGTTCCTTTGTTTCCCCTATTTCTCCTCCTCCTTTATGAATGTTGCAAGAATTCCCTTCTTGTGAGGGAATTGGTTGCGAATTTTCAATGTCTTGAAAACTCTACTCAGTCCCTTCAGTTTTACTATGGACCTCAACATAGGCTACAGATGGTGAGCCTGTGGCCTAAAGGGAGATAGTAGGTTGTCTGGAAGAAATGGTTTGGGGACCTACTGATGGCTGAGATTCAGCTTTTCTTAAGATGTCGTCGATAAAATTTGATCGTCCAAGGGTCACCGGTCCCTTAGATTTTTTAGGTTTGGGATGTGGAATTGTATTGTTTTCTGGTCTTTTCTTCTTAGTCATTCATGCAAAAATTCAAATGTTTATTTCTACCTTAAGTTCCTAGCAATTCTGTTGGAAAACAGGTGGGGGAGCAGGCATTTTACTTGCTCTATACGCAGGTTCTTACCTTCTGTTTTTAATACCCAGTTCTCTCTCAACAGACAAACATCAAACACCTACTTCACTTTTCTGTAATTGTACTGAAAAGCAGGTGGAGGAGCAAGCACTTTACTTGCTCGTTACATAGGTTCTTACCTTCCTTTTTGAATACCCAATTCTTTCCCAACAGAAATTATCAGATATACATCACTCTTTGTAAGATGGAGACACTCTCCCCAGAAACGACGCAAAAATGTTGGTTGATAATCAGTGTCTTTTAAAACTCCTAATTACCCCACATTAATCATCAACCCAGGCAAGTCCTTTTATTCCAAGAGTGCACACAATATGTGCGTGCTATAAATCCATAGAGTAATGTTTCTTTAAAGGAAGTATAGACTTTTGATACAAGATTAAACGGACGCATCTAATAAACTCAAATTGAAATCATTAAAGGAAATATGACATCTAAACTTCAAGACTCAATCCTCTACTGGAATCGTAATCAAATCTCACACAAGCAATTCAATTAACAATAGCATCAGCTGAGAGCCAGTAGCAATAACTCATCTCTTCTTCGCTGATTCAATCTAAATCATACTCAATCTCGACAAAGAAATCCAAATAGAAGTGATGTCAATCTGAGAGTTCAATAGCGATAACCAAACTCTTATAGTTGATTAAATCAATACGATTCGCTATCTAAATAATTGAATCTGGAATAAGCATAAATCAAATCAAATGACAATGCTGTAAAATATGTAAAGGAAATGTACTACTTCAATACAAGAAAGCGGTAATTTAGTGAATAAGATGAACTCAAAGAAAACAAGAAAATTGTCAAACAAATCAAACTTGCGAGAATCAGAAATATATAACACAAGGAAGCAGTTTAATCCACCAGAGGCCAGGCCCTTAGCCACCAGCGAATACTGTTGAGCTACTTCAGAGAATACGAATGAAAAACAACTTCAATTATATATTAATCATCGAACTTAAGTAGCATTACAATATGGTCACGTTCTCCAATAGCACGAGTCTGTAACTTAAAATTACAATTTGAAATAATAGAGATTGATCCCCTTTCTTCCTACAACCGTTTGCTTGTATAGTCAGAAAGAGGTAAAAGATAAATGTGATCCCTCAGGATCTCCCGATCCTGAGGGATTCGCAACTGATTCCTATCTCCAGACACCTTTCCTATTTCACATTGATCCCACTGATTCGTCCTCCACCCTGTCCACAACCAACGTGTTCCATCCTTCATTTGTTGGTTTATGCTATTCCATCGTTAGGGAATAGCAACTGTTCCTTTCGTCGTTTTTCTGCATAAAGAGGAGTAAAAGTCAGTTATGATAGCTAAATCTTAACTGTGAGTAGTTCATCCGTTTCTTATCATAATCCATCAATATGTTAGCATATTAATACATGAAAAAGATAAGAAAAGAGGAAAAAGGGTCATGAAATTAGGAGTAAATACATACCCATTTCGTAACTCAACACCATACTTCTCATTTATTTATATTTTTATTTATTTACCATACCTCTTTTATTTACCATGGTATTTGGCCCATCGGCTTGGTATATAATTAGATGTTGATTTCTAATCATATTTGATATATTTACGCCATAAGGCGTTCCCTCTAAAAAAGACATCCCTAAATGCAACGTTTCACCAGTCTGCATCGTGAGATCTGTTGTTAGATGATTAAACCATTCTTAGCCATCGAATGATGTTGATGTCGTTGATGTCATAACCATCTCACGCATCTGACCTGAGGGATGATGTCATAATCGTCTCATCGGTCTGACCTGACTAAGCCATAACCGTCTCACAGAATGGTTTAGGATTTGTTTATTTTATGACCGGAAAACTACCTTAATTGTTTCTTCCCTTCTCAAAATGCTAATGCAATCAATCTTTGTCTTGCAACTCCCGTCTGTGCTTCTGCCCACTGAAATATATTCTGCATAAATAGTTTTAGTTCATTCAATATATCGTTTGTTTATATAAAAGTATTTGATAGGCCTCGAACATCAGCCATGGCTACGGCCTACAGGAATCTAAAAATATTTGATAGGCCTCGAACATCAGCCATGGCTAAGGCCTGCAAGAATCTCCACCATTTGTTGGAAATATGATAAGAATTCTAAGTATTGATGGAGGAGTCTGAGGGAATAATGTCGTTGGTCGACATTTTTGAAGCTTCATTTTTTCTTAATTTAATTTTATCCATTGATTTTTTGGTTTGAAATGCCTTTTAATATTATATTCGAATGAATGACTGGTGTATCCAAAATATGACGTTCCTGAAATTTTGACAAGAAATTACTAGCAGCTTGTAGCAAAATGCCTTCTTGAAATTTTGATTTGAAATTACCATGGTCTGAGATAAAATTTCATGTTTTTATAGTCTATCTCAAATATTTATGTTTTTCAAAAAAAATAATGCCCATGCAAGTTCCATCATTGTAAATTTCATGGACATAGTGAATACCATATGCTTATAATGGAGCTTAATTCTATAAGGGGTTGTACATTTGTCTACAACACAGAAGCTAAGTTATTTCAAGAGTTTTCTAATAGAAACTCATCGAGAAAGCTTATTGTTCACTTATCTAGGCTCAAATGGTTCATTTTGCATATGGAGTAAAGTTTATCAGGTTTAAAGTTAGTAATGGTTGGGGTTTTACTTTTTATGTTGCTGAATCTCTAAATATTATGATTGTGTCATATAGAATCAATTATCAGTGAAACTTTTCATGAAAAAATGGCCAACAACCATTTCACTAAAATCTTTGAAGAAGGTGCATTTAAATGTCTCAAATCTTGATAAGGTAGTCGTTGTTATGTTGTGTTGTCCTAAAGTTTTGATAAGGTAGGTGATGTTGTGTTGTCCTATGTTCTTCTGGGCTTTGAATAGTTACATTTAGTTTCTCCACACGTCTTTGATATATCTATAAACAAAGCCTTTTGAATAACTAGTGGGTATTAAAAGATCTCTTCGATATATCTATAAACAAAGCCTTTTGAATAACTAGTGGGTATTAAAACATCTCTCCAAAAAGAAAGTTTAACTACAACAAAAAACAAGAGGACCACTAAAAACAACATAAAAATATCTATCTTTTCAAATAAATGATAAAGAGAATAGCTTATTATATTTCAATAGTATTTAAGAATTGAACCAATATTTGTAGATACCTTAAAAAAAAAATGGTAAATAATCCATTATTTTGATGATAAAGGAAATAGTTTACTATATTTCAATAGTATTTGAGAATTAAATCAATATTATCAGATGCCTTTAAAAAAAATTGGTAAATAATTATTATTTTGATATATTTAAAATTTGTGTATGATTTATGGTTAGAGTTTAATGATCATTATCTTATCGTGGCAATTTGAGTTTTTGCATGTAATGTAATGTAATATTTAATATTTATTTTAATTTTTTTATTTAAAGTTATTAAATTAATTATGAATCATATTGATATAGGGAAAATATAATTACAATTTTTTTCACATACATTTTGTTACTTTGTATTCTCTTTATTAAATTTGAATGGAGTTGCCTTTAAGTGAGACTTTTTGAAAAAATTTCCAGTTTATTTTTTTATTTAATTGCAAGGATTTATTGAAATCACGACTTCCAAGTGTCCCAAGGGTTTTTAGGGTGCTAAATCCATATATGCAATCAAAAAACTAATTTAAACAACAAAAATTAAGATTTCATCACAAATTTTTCTGTCCTGCCAAAAATCCACCAAAAAATCGCACTTAAAGTCAACTCCAATTTGAATTATATTAATTGGTTGAAATCTCACTTAAAGTCTCATTTTCTTTAGATGTTTTAAAAATAAAAATCAATTTTATTATTTCTTTATTGAAAAATGTTAATTTTCTTTTACCATATTCTTAATCTGCATTAGAATATTTTGTAAACTAATAAAGTTTTTTCTCCAATGAATAATACTAGAATATTTCACATCTTTTATATGAAAATTATTTAACATTAGTTGGGGACTTTTAACTCACTAAATATATACTTGAATTTACAGATGCTTAAAATCACTCAAATCTCCCCACATGCCTTAAATTCCTCAAATTCGTCACAGGTCTTCAAATAATTTGGGAAAAACATTATTATGAGCATTATTGGGGAAAATATTATTATGAGCATTATAAAAGCACTCAAATCCTCTCTACCAATGGCATTTTTTTAGTGAGGATGTTGCATTTAGTGGGCTTTTGGGGAATATGAAAAACAAATGGATAAAAGTAAACATAATTCTAATTTTGACACGCATGGCTCCCATATGCGTGTATCTCATAGATTGCAGTTCCTTTCAAAATTCCCAAACAAAAGAACTTTTTAGGCATTAGAAGATAGGATTCTCTAGTATTCATTGACTAGAAACACTTGAATTTATGGGAATGCATATAGGAGAATTGCTTCCAAAGTTAGCCTCTTTCAGACGAACTTTTGGCCAAATGTTTGGACTCAAGGCATTAAGGCTATCATATTCATAGTTGCAAATCCAAGTAGCGTCATATTCATGATTGAAAATCCAAGTACCTTGTAAGTACGACCTAAAACATCAGGTGTGCCTACTTCAGACTAAGAGTCACCAAAGGGCCAAATTCAAAAAAATTATGTAAGTTTACGGAGGCCATCGTAAACTTATTGTGAAGTGGTATTTATTTATCACTCAACATTTCTAAGTGTAGAGGCAATAATTTATATTACAAAGAAAATGATTCCAAACTCGGAAACACTTATATCACAATAACATATCACATTTCTCTTTATCTATGCTCTTCTTCCATATGCTATCGACTTACGGTGTTTCCTTTGCAACATCTGGTGAAAATTCTAGTTCTATTTATTTACCGTACCTCTTTATACCTCTTCTATATTTATTGATTCACCATCCTCTTTTATAAATATGGTATTTGGCCCATGATATTAAGATGGTATTTGGCCCATAGGCTTCACCTAACTAAAACTTCTTTTTTTTAGTTTTCATAAATATAAAGAGGTTTATGGAGTAAATATAAAAAGAGGTTTTATTTATTTACCATACCTCTAGTTTATTTATATTGTTATTTATTTACCATACCTCTGGAGTAAGTATGAAAAGAGGTTTTATTTATTTATCATACCTCCAATTTATTTGTATTTTTATTTATTTACCATACCTCTTTTTTCATTCATAAACCTCTTTATATTTTAATTTATATTGTGTTTATACATAATAATAATTAGATTGATTTTTAAATAGGGTGGACATTAGATTAAAAATGTTAAATGTTAAATGTTAAACATTACATGTTAAATGTCTACGTTTATGTTTATGTTTACATGTTTACGTGAGATCTACCCCCATACTGGGTTGTAGAGCGTCTCTCGGTGCAATCACACATTGTGTGTGTGTGTGTGTGTGTGTGTGTGTGTGTGTGTGTGTGTGTGTGTGTATATAAAGAGAGAGAATTGCTATAGATTCATTGGGATTTATCAAGGGATGAGAGGGATGCATTATTTTTTCAAATTTTGCATTTGCACCTAAAGAGATTTGACCTTTCTCAGCATTAGAGGGATGCATTTTTTTTTTTCAAATTTTGCATTTACACCTAAAGAGATTTGATCCCTCTCAGTGCATGCTAGATCCATGTTTAAAATGGATCTATATTGGTGCCTCCAAATGTGCAACCCAATTTCATGTTATTTAATTAATTGCATCTAAGGAGGAGGTAAAAGGCCCCAAATGCTCACCATTAAAGAAAGATAAAATGAGAATTAACACCACATAAATACCCACTAACCCCTAGCTAGAGGAAAATATTGTGGATCAGTCAATTTCGACTCGACCACAAGAGAAAACCGAACAAGTACCATAGTCTCCACTTCTTCTAAATTTTTAGTACTATACTTATTTCATTATTTATGTACAATGTAAGCATTCCACATCTCCCCTTCTTTGGGATGAGGAAGGAACTGAGTTTGGTTGGCTATTCTGATTTGCAAGTCTAGTCGACTAAGGGTGGGGTAGATGTTGGAATGGCTAGCCCGCTCATTTGAGTAGACTCAAAAATTGGAATATCTAACCAGACTCTTTATAATATGTAAGTTTTTTGACCAAGTAGTCGAATTAGGATTCGTTGTTAGGTCAATTGTTTGAGTTTAATATAGTTAGTTAGCTTAAACTACCTAGAGTCTGATATAAATACAATACAGACTGGAAATGGATCTAGTAATTCTTTTGAATTAATACAATAATTTTTTTAGCTGGCTACCACTAATCTTGTTCTCTCTTTTCTCTATCTAATGTGTTGCATGTATTTATTTACTTAATATCTACTTTGTGTATGGATTTGCTAGTAACAATGTGTACATTTCCCTAACTTACAACATTAATAATTAGTGTAAATTTTGTAGAGATTTGTTCATGTTATTTACATCTCTTGAAGTGGTCCATAGCATATCTTATTCTTTTATCTATTTTTTGTGGCACTTGGTTTCCTTTGTATGAGTCTTTATTACATGTTAAGCCTCTAAGGACATATCTAGTCATCATCCTCACAAAGATATTAAAAGTTAGTTTTGTAATTTAGATTGGCCTTAAATAAAGTTCATTTAATGATTTTTTTCTTAGATTTGGCTTATTGGAATATTTTGGTTCTGCATTTATATTTTTGTTCATTCTATATATTATCTTCAGCATATCTTGAAAATTTCACATTTATAATCTGATGTGTTATTCTTATATTCTTTCATTATTTTTTCCAAGATAGGTAAAAATATAAAAAAATATATAATCTGAAACTAGATTTCATATTTTAGGACTTACTGTTTTGAAATTGGTTGTAAATTTAATAGGCTATAAACCCAAACTAATATTCTCATATATCTCACTTAGACTAACAGTATTTGAGATGTTTTTGTGAGAAGCATCAAAACTTATCCATCAATATTTGACTATTGGGTACTTTCAAAATCCTTTCTATCGAACATAATCAAATCCAATTTAGTATAGGAATGTTCTTTGGAGTAGATAATTCCAAGGTTGGGACCAAATGTACGATTAAGAATATTTTCTCTTTCACTAATGAAGAACCCTCAATAGTCTAATTTTAGCTTGAAGGAAAGAAAAAAATTTACATGTTCCTATGAAGAGATAGCTTAGTCTCCATTTTAATAGGTATCTTCGCACAAATGACTCTCATATGAGGGATGGCATCGAAGGACAATGTCTATAGGACTTTTAGACCTTCACTACCCATTTCCTCCTAGTTATAACTATCTCTTTTGCACCTAATTCATTAATCCTTATTAGTAAATTTATAAAGTGTACAACAAAATATATGCTTGGACTGATTTAAAATTTTATGATTTATTCTCATATTATCAATAGTAAAGAATATTGGGACAAGTTTTGACATGCTGCTCAGGGTTCTTACCTAAAAAAGTAACACAAGGCTCATTCCTTGCGATCCAAATTTTAATTTATGAAAATATTGAATACCAAAAGAATTTTGGGACAAGCTTTGACATGTTGCTCATGGTTCTTGATGAGCCTCAGTATTGCAACAAGAATGCTACAACTCCCAAGGCTACTGACTTTAATTATCAACCCGGGGTTCGTACAAACTTAAGAGGTGTCAGCACTATATGTTCGGCATACAGTGTATCCCTACTTTGTTGTCATGATGTAATGGAGTGCATGTACTAAATTCAAACCCTAAACTAATTGCAGAAAATGAAATGTTTGAAATGGAACCTTAACTTATTGCAAGAAAGAAAGTACAAGGAAAGAGAGAAATTCAATGCTAAATCACACCACTTCCTAATTAGCTGCCAAGAAACTATGCTTTACTGCTAAATTATCATGAACCAAATTCTACTATCTAAGCATGGATGTAAGAAGCATCAAACATCACTAATGTGCAAGTAAAGGGACTGAAACAAATATATTTTTGTCTTTTTGTCTTTTCATGCAAAATTAAGTATGCAAACTAATTTCTTTTGGTGATGTGGCGGGTGAATTAAGGATGTTGGAGGTTGGATGGAAGGGTTAGGAGATGGTTGGATGGAAGGGTTAGGAGATGGTTGGATGGTGTGGGAGACCCTTGGGAGGCTTTTGGTGACTTCCTAGAGGTTTTCCATCAATTCGGCCTCAAAACAAGCCATTTTAGGAAAACCTACAGGATGTACTAGAAACCTAAAGGATGATCCTGTAGGAATCACAGTGAACCTATAGAATACAGCCGAGAGAAAAATGTGAGGTGTTGGAGGTGATGGAAGGCTTAGGGAAGGTGGTATATCGGTGGAATGGAATGAGAAAATTCATATGATCACTCAGAACTCAAAACCAAAGTTGAGAGATGGATGGATTTTCTCAAAAAGCTTGGAGAAGTTTCCTTGTGAAATGATGAAATTGGTGAGGGTTTAATGACCAAGAAAATCAGGTCCAAATTCGATGGGACAAATTTTTTTATTAACTAGGATGTATTAGGTCCCTATTCCAAGTGGAATCACTCAAAAAGACCTCTGTTAACCCATGCAAAAAAAAATAAAAAACATTACTAGTCGAAAATCTAGAAATTCGAGAACTAGTGAGCTAGTAAATCTAAAAAATGCCTAACCAAATCAAGTGAAAATGCAATGGGGTAATTTTTGTTATGAACTAGAATGTTTTTGTGATCTAATTCAAGTGGAATCAATTCGATTGAAGCTCGTTAACATGCTCTAAAAAATAGCATAAATTTATTGTTCTTTGCTAAAAAGGAGGTCCAACAATCTAGATTTGGGAATAAGAAGACTAATCCAAGAAACTCAATGATTCCTATGAACTTCCAAAGCTTTTCCAAGGATGAAATAATTCTTGTGATCCTGTAAAAGAACTTACATCAACCATTTAACTCAATCCTACAACAAGAAATCATTAATTCTAAATGCAGAAATAGAGAAATAAAAAATAGAGATGCATGTAAATAAGCAATGAAAAGAAGGAAAGAAGATGATACAAAAGGGCTCTGAGGCTCCTGGGATGGCCAAGCCCAAGGAAACTCAGAGACCTATGGAGGAGAACAAGATTTATAAGTTGAACATGACACTAATATTCATTATTTTCATCAATAGAATTACATCCCTGCAAGAAAAAACAATGGAGCTGCAAAAATACAAGCTCTCTCCAAAATAACACTAATGAAAATCTCCCCTTAGAGGAAAATTTGACATGGTACTTATACAAAATGATTAGGAATCATTCCCCATGAATGGAGGAAGCTTTCCCCACCAAAATCCCTTGATTAGTGGATCTAGTCCCCAATACTAGGAATTTGCATTAAATGGCAGGGAACACATTCCTAGATTTTCTCAATCATTTCCTAGAGGCAAATTCAACTTGGTACTTATACAAAATGATTAAGAATCATTCCCCATGGATGGAGGAAGCTTTCCCCACTGAAACCCCTTGATTAATGGATATGCTCCCTTGATTGGTGGAACACATTCCTAGATTTTCTCAATCATTGGAGTTCCACAATTTGTGCCATAATTCCATAATATCTTGTTGACTTATTATTTATTATTGATCCTCCAGTAGTAGGGAACAAGTCCCTAAATTATCTCCTCCTCCAACTCTTCATAATATGCCCAATATTCTCATAATATTCCACAAAAATAAATAATATTAGGTACAAATATTCAATTATTCATAAACCTTCCTAATAAATATATTAAAGTTAAAAAAAAATTATCTAATGCAAAAAGAGAGGTTTAATGTGTTGAAGGATGGTCATAGGCCTTAATTTATGTTTTAAATTAGAGGCATGGGCCTTAATTTATGTCTAATTTAGAGGCCCATCATACTCCCCTGCTGAAAGTGTTGCTCATCCTCTGAGCAACTTAGTGACCTCATTGTGCCTCATCCATGGCCCTGGTGGCCTATCTCTCATGCATTAAGAAACTTGGTTGTAAGCTCTGCAAGGACAAGCCCAAAAACATATTTGTTCAAAGAAAAATCATTGTTTCTTGAGACCATTAGTTTGCTTTCTTGCCCTTATTCAAGATGAGTTCTTGAATATTTTTTTAGTTTGGCAAGGCCTTCCACACCCTTATTGGCATATCAAGTCATTTATTTTCCTTAAAACTACCTCCTATAGGATTTATTGGTTACTGTAATTCCTACAAGATCATCCTATAGAAAACACAATCCCTTTGTAAATTGAAGTAAAGGAGTGGAAAAAATGACAGAAATGGTGGAGGAATAAATGGTAATGAGTGGTAAAATAAAAATGTGAGTGACAGGGGTCTCTTTTTGATTCTCCTTTGCTCTTTGACTATCATTCTTGCTGCCCTGCAAATGGAAATTTCATGAAAATGGAGAGGACGCTCTCTTTGTTTGTTTGTTCGTTTGTTTGTTTGTTTGTTTGTTTGTTTTTTTTTTTTTTTTTTTTTTTTAAGAATGAAATGGGATGGATGAATGATGAATAGATAGTGAATATGAAGTGGATGGAGGGCTTGGAGTGTTGTGGTGACCTTGGCTGTTGCAAAAATTTATTCTTTTAACTGCTATCATCATTCCTTGAAATCATCACCCTTCATAATTTGACTTTTCAACATTGCATGAGTGAAAAAGTGAGTTGCAATCAACTAGTTGAAGGCGACTGAGATTGCTGACCCATCCTTAACTTATAAAACCTCATCTCTCATGCATTGACAACAAATTTCTAACTATAATATGCTCAAGAGAAGAGGTCAAGAATATTGCATACCTGTACCTACCTGATGGTTTTTGGAGAGACATGCATGTTGCTGCTGAGTTGATGTTGATTTGCAAGTGTTGGATGGTGATGTTGATGATCCTGATGCTGCTGTTAAGCTCTGGAGGAACTTCTTTGACCTCTGGATATCCTTTAAAATTGCTCACTGCCAATCCTGTAGGTGTTGTTCTATATCCTATAGGTTTACAGGACAGCGACTTGTTTTGTCCATATCTCCCAACGGTAGAGTGGATTGAGCTGAAACTTTTTGAGCATGTTTCCATCATCATTATGCACCTCCCCATAGAAAAATTTTGGTCAATGGATGCACAGATCTCAAGAAAAACTAAAAATGGCTGAAGGTGATGGAGGCCAATTTCGTGGAAACCATGCACTGGAATTTGTTGAAATTGTTTGAGTATGTTACCATCATCCATTTGCATCTCTCCATGAAACAACTTTTTAAATGGATGCA
The DNA here is from genome assembly GCA_031772625.1 of Pinus tabuliformis. Taxonomy (NCBI): domain Eukaryota; kingdom Viridiplantae; phylum Streptophyta; class Pinopsida; order Pinales; family Pinaceae; genus Pinus; species Pinus tabuliformis. The sequence goes on along the minus strand of CM062814.1, from coordinate 693,402,075 downwards.
CGAATATTGAGAAAATGCAAAAATGGTTGAAGGTGATGGAGGCCAATTTCTTGAAAACCGTGCACTAGAATTTGCTAAAACTGTTTGAGCATGTTACCATCATCCATATGCATCTCCCCCTAAAATAGCTTGGCAAATGGATGCATGGTTTTCAAGTTATAGAAAAAACAAATTTCTTCTCTATGTATTTTTGTATCCTGTAGTAAAACAGATCATCCTGTAGTTTTTTAGGACAGCAAGCAAACTAAATGGTAGAAGCTTGAGAATGATGGGTGGATGGTGAAAATAGATGAGGGTGATGGATTGGCATGGCCTTGGCCTTGTTGGAGCATTTGAGCAAAGGAGGAGAAAGTCAAAATTTGACTTCTTTTCACTAGGCTTGACCAATTTTCCTTTTGGTACCAACTTGTTCTTGTTGCTTGCAGATGTTGGAGAGTACATGCATTTATCAAAGAGATGCATGGAGCAAGGATTTCTTTTATTTTTTTTTCTCTTTTTTCTTCTAGGCCTACTAGCTGCCTCAATGAGGTTTTCAACTAGTAGGTCTGCCTAGGCGCCTCAAAGGAGGTTTTCACCTAGGATCTTTTCTTTTTTCTCTTTTTTTATTTTTTCCCAACCCATTAACTGTCTCATGGAGGTTTTCAATCAATGAGCCAATCTGAGGCGCCTCCAAGGAGTTTTTCACCTTAGACTTTTATTTTTTTCTCTTATTTTTCGTTTTTTTCTACCCTACCCTACTTGAAAAACAAAATCACTTTCAAGTATAAGAATACTTCCAATGGAGCCATGTGCACAGAAAAATGATAGACAAAATGATGTGGAGGCTTGAAATGTATGCTTTGACATGTACCTGGATTTGAGTGATCAAATGCTTTGACTTTGAAAGGATCAAGCATAGTTGAAGAAGAGAGTGATGTTGCAACTTAGTGACTGTCTGGAACCATAGTTCAATATAGTTGTGATGTCCTTGGTCCTTTTGCTGATCTGGATCATTCTTCATGTCTTTTTCTACCATGACCTTCAAATCTTCCTCTTTTTGTTGATTGTTCTTTTGAATACATAGGGAGCTCTCTCAATATATGATTTTGATGTCTACTCTTCATCAAGTGCAGCCCATGATTTTGTGGTCTTCTCATTTGAATATTCTTCTTCTGGATGTGGTCCTTCAATGATATCAAGGTATTCTCTCTTTTTCAATACTCTTCCTGAGCTATGGTGAATACCATTGATCTCAAGATGAGATATTTGGAAGTGTTGTACCTCAGCATTGTAAGTGGGCTAAGCTACTTCAATGTATGGGTTTGGAAATGGTGGTACAAGTAGTTGAGTGGGAGTGTATATTTGAGATGGATGTGGATGGGGTTGTGGTTGTGGTGGAGGTGAATGGTAGGGATAACATGGAGTTTGGTATGGAGGATATTGAGGAAAATACTGAGGATATTGTGGATGGCTCCCATAAGTTCTTTGCCAACCTTGTTGCCAAGATTCGTTTTGGGGTTGAGATGGCCAATGTTGCCAAGGAAAGGGTGTGTTCCAATTACTTTGAAGTGGATGTGCATAAGCTTGAAATTGTGAATTAGTCTCTTGCATCATATCAGGCTGAATAAGTTGCCATGGTCCTCTTGGAGCTACATAACATTGTTGCATTGGCAATTGACTTGCTCCATTATCCTCTTGGTGAACTTCCTTCAACCTTGGTAATGAGAAGCAACATTTAACATCATGTGATTCTGCATGGACAACACAAACATCTTCATTTTGCTCATTTTGTATTCTTAACATTTCTACTTGTTTGGTCATATTTATAAGAATTTCTATTTTATAGTCATCAAACAAATTTCCAAGTTTAGCTTGACTTACCGATCTTGATGCTACTCTTGTTTTTCCTCTTGATATGTGTTTGCATGTTTCACAAATTTCCTCAAATGATAATTGATATACATCACCTCTACTATGAGATTAAGGAGATCAATCTACTCATCCCTAATTGTTCTAAGTAAAAGGGTTTTTAGTGTGTCGGATCCTAAATGATGTAGTTTTGCCCTCTTACGATTATACATGAACCTCTCTATTAGATCCTCTAGACTCTCATTGTCTCTTTGGTTCATTCTAAAGACTTCTTCTTTAAGATCATCATCTTTATATTTTTCTAGGAATATCTTTTGCATATCATTCCATGATCTTATTGAATTAGTCCCTAAACTCATGAACCATTTAAGAGCTCTATCCTTCAATGTTGTTGGAAACAATCTCAATTTTTTAGTTTCTAATAAGTAACCATAAGATCTACAAACAATCTCAAATTCAAAGAGAATGGTTTTTGGATCCTCTGACCTTAGACCATGAAATTTTGGAAGAAAAGATGGAGGGATGTTCTTCATGTGCACTCTTCGTCATATTCTTCTTCTACCTGCAAAAGTGAATGGTGATATGGCTCTTACTACACCATGTGATCAAATGGGGGGGTGGTTTGGTGTTGGAGAATTTTTTTTTTTTTTATGGTTGAATGAAAACTATAATGCAATGCAATTTTCTACTTTTGAAATTAAATATGCCCAATGAAAATAATTTTTTTGTTTTTGCAAAAAAGAATTAATCAACTAGGGAAGAAAATAATGCATACTTTGATACCTCCCCGGCAACGGCACCAAAAAGTGATGAGCCTCAGTATTGCAACAAGAATGTTGCAACTCCCAAGACTACCGGCTTTAATTATCAACCCGGGGTTCCTACAAACTTAAGAGGTTTTGGCACTATATGTGTGGCATACAATGTATCCTTACTTTGTTGTCATGATGTAATGGAGTGCATGTACTGAAGTCAAACCCTAAACTAATTGCAGAAAATAAAATGTTTGAAATTGAACCTTAACTTATTGCAAGAAAGAAAGTACAAGGAAAGAGACGAAAATTCAATGCTAAATCACACCACTTCCTAATTAATTGCCAAGAAACTATGCTTTGAAATAATGCTAAATTATCATGAACCAAATGCTACTATATAAGCATGGAAGTAAGAAGCATCAAACATCACTAATGTGCAAGTAAAGGGACTGAAACAAATATGTTTTTGTCTTTTTGTCTTTTCATGCAAAATCAAGTATGAAAACTAATTTCTTTTGGTGATGTGGCAAGTGAATTAAGGATGTTGGAGGTTGGATGGAAGGGTTAGTAGATGGTTGGATGATGTGGGAGACCCTTGGGAGGTTTTTGGTGACTTCCTAGAGGTTTTCCATCAATTCGGCCTCAAAACAAGCCATTTCAGGAAAACCTACAGGATGTACTAGAAACCTACAAGATGATCCTATAGGAATTACAATGAACCTACAGGATACAGCCGAGAGAAAAATGTGAGGTGTTGGAGGTGATGGAAGGCTTAGGGAAGGTGGTATATCAGTGGAATGGAATGAGAAAATTCATATGATCACTCAGAACTTAAAACCAAAGTTGAGAGATGGATGGATTTTCTCAAAAAGCTTGGAGAAGTTTCCTTGTGAAATGATGAAATTGGTGAGGGTTTAATGACCAAGAAAATCAAGTCCAAATTCGATGGGACAAATTTTTTTATTAACTAGGATGTATTAGGTCCCTATTCCAAGTGGAATCACTCAAAAAGACCTCTGTTAACCCATGCAAAAAAAAAATAAAAAACATTACTAGTCGAAAATCTAGAAATTCGAGAACTAGTGAGCTAGTAAATCTAAAAAATGCATAACCAAATCAAGTGCAAATGCAATGGGGTAATTTTTGTTATGAACTAGAATTTTTTTGTGATCTAATTCAAGTGGAATCAATTTGATTGAAGCTCATTAGCATGCTCTAAAAAATAGCATAAATTTATTGTTCTTTGCTAAAAAGGAGGTCCAACAATCTAGATTTGGGAATAAGAAGACTAATCCAAGCAACTCAATGATTCCTATGAACTTCCAAAGCCTTTCCAAGGATGAAATAATTCTTGTGATCCTGCAAAATAACTTACATCAATCATTCAACTCAATCCTACAACAAGAAATCATTAATTCTAAATGCAGAAATAGAAAGAAATAAAAACTAGAGATGCATGTGAATAAGCAATGAAAAAAAGGAAAGAAGATGATGCAAAATGGCTCTGAGGCTCCTGGGATAGCCAAGCCCAAGGAAACTCAGAGACCTATGGAGGAGAACAAGATTTAGAAGTTGAACATGACACCAATCTTCATTATTTTCATCAATAGAATTACATCCCTACAAGAAAATACAATGGAGTTGCAAAAATACAAGCTCTCTCCACAATAACACTAATGAAAATCTCCCCCTAGAGTCAAATTCAACTTCGTACTTATACAAAATGATTAGGAATCATTCCCCATGAATGGAGGAAGCTTTCCCCACCAAAATCCCTTGATTAGTGGATCTAGTCTCCAATACTAGGAATTTGCATTAAATGGTAGGGAACACATTCCTAGATTTTCTCAATCATTCCCAAGAGGCAAATTCGACTTAGTACTTATACAAAATGATTAAGAATCATTCCCATGGATGGAGAAAGCTTTCCCCACCAAAATATTTCCCCACCAAAATCCCTTGATTAGTGGATCTACTCCCTTGATTGGTGGATCTGCGCCCTTGATTGGTGGATCTGCTCCCTTGATGATTAGTGGAACACATTCCTAGATTTTCTCAATCATTGGAGTTCCACAATTTTTGTCATAATTCCATAACATCTTGTTGACTTATTATTTATTATTGATCCTCCAGTAGTAGGGAACAAGTCCCTAAATTATCTCCTCCTCCAACTCTTCATAATCTTCCCAATATTCTCATAATATTCCACAAAAATAAATCATATTAGGTACAAATATTCAATTATTTATAAACCTTCATAATGAATATATTAAAGTTAAAAATAAATTATAATGCAAAAAGAGAGGTTTAATGTGCTAAAGGATGGTCATAGGCCTTAATTTATGTTTTAAATTAGAGGCATGGGCCTTGATTTATGTCTAATTTAGAGGCCCATCGATTCTTTCCTAAACAAGTATCACAAGGCTCATTCCTTGTAATCCAACTTTTAATCCACTCAAATATTAAATAGAAAAAAACTGTTGGGACAAGTTTCAACATGTTGCTTCGGGTTCCTTCCTAAAAAAGTAACTTAAAGCTCAATACTTGTAATCTAACTTTTAATCTATGCAAATGTTAAATAGAAAAATAATATTGGGACAAGTTTCAACATGTTTCTCGGGGTTCTTCCCTAAACAAGTATCACAAGGCTTAATAATGTTGGCTTAATAATTTTATGATCCAATATAGTTACTCTATCCTTTTATGAAATTTATCATAAAACTGAAAATAAATGCCATGGGATACTTAAGGTTATTGCACAAGAAAAATATCACATGGCTCTATATTCATATTCAACTAAATGATCAATTTAAAACTAATTGGAAATGAACTAACTTGATTAAGAACAAAACTATTAAACACAAAGAATTTTAAGAATTTTAAATTCAAACCTAGTCTATTCCATGGAAACAAAATGAAACATAAATTTACTATATGAAAAAAAAAATGGCAATGTGAATCCTTGCAAAGTCTTCCCTCTTGGTTGGTTCATGCACTGCTTAATTATAACTTAGAGTGAATGAAAAAATACGATTATAATTAAAATCGGTGTATCATAAGTACCAACTGGACTATATTAAACTAAGAATTGTTTCCAATACATACAACATGTCCTCTCCAACAGGATCATAGGTATATATAATGTCAAAGATAGAAATTTCTTCAAAATTTTACTGCTAATCTTCAGGAATACATAAAAGTTCTTTAGATTTCATGGAAATCAAAGAGGGATTTGATCATTCGATAGATTCATGACAGGAGCATAAATCTCTCTTAATATCTCATCTTCATAGGATCTTAATCCACGAAGCAATAAAATCAAACTCAAACACATACATTGCATGAGTTGTTACTCTGTCTCCCACCTATGTTATTGACCAGATTGTTGACCTTGCTCTGTTGATGATGTGAATATCCTTTCAACTACAGTTATAGGTGGAAACCCATCTCTTGAGTTTTTTCCACATCCCTCAATTATTGATTTTGTTCAATCATGTTTGGAGATATGGTAACCTATGCTCTAGCTAGAAAAATAAGGAATAGCTACAAATATGTGAGGCTTTTTAGTCATAACATATTTAACTGCTTTTTATAAAGAAACACACACAAATATTTAAAAGAAGGACATGATTACCTCTAAAGTATTCAGTTATAACCAATATAGCTCAAGCATGGTGTTTCTACATAAATGATAACATGTGATTGTAAAACAATAGCTATGATGGGATTATAAGAGCAAAGGTAAGTGAAACTAAGGATAACAGAGTGACAAAAGGAGCTTATTCTTGAACCTCAACATTCCCCCTCACTAAGAATTTTACGTGTCCTCATGCACCAACAAAATTGCAAGATTTTATAATAGCTTCCTTGTCATTATATGGTTTTAGTGGCTTGGATGAGAATATCCAAGTTACTACCCTAAAGTGCCTTCTTCCTTATAGAAATTGACCACCTTGGCTTCCTCAAGAGTATTCTCGGAGTCAGATTTTTAATTTTGGAATGCACTGTCTCATTGGTTTTCTTTAGATTAAAATTCTTTTTGTACCAATGTTGCATCCTTTTCAACATTTTTGTTTTTTTATCTTCAAGACTTCATTTTCACTCTTCAAGTGTCTTTCTAATATTTCCAATTATTTGATTTCCTATTTTAACTTCTCAATTGTATTTGTTTCTTTAAAATCATCAAATGGTGGACTGTTTATATGAAATGATACTAAACTATGAAGAGGAGACATTGGTGGACTAAAAGAAGAGGAATAGCCAAATATTGTTGTATTTATTTTTTTTGAGATTGTTTTCAAGAAAATTGATATACTCATATACCTTTTGTTGAGCGATATCGACTTCTAGACTAGTCTCTCTTTGTTGTGGAATCCTTTGAGGAGTATCAATTCTTGGACTATTATCTATTTTCAATGAACATGATGTAGATGTCTTCGAAGAAGAAACCCTTGGTTTCTTGTTTTTTTTCTTGATGACTTATTTCCCTCTTCCTCAAAGTTTTCAATGTTGATTATTGGATAGTCAACATTTTATTTCTCCATCATCTCTTTAGTCATACTTTGAGTAATATTCTAAGTCTTGTCATAAAATTTATGGTTTACTTCCTTTGAATGTTTCTTTTCTTATCATTTTCCTTTTATGGGTCCCTTTATTATAACTTCCTTTGTGGCTGAATTTTCCTTTGTCTTTGGTGCAGGAGGTTTCTTCTTTTGATGTTTCTTTCTCTTTTTCTTTTATTGTGATTTCACCCTAGCTTTTCTTGATTTAGAACTAAAAACCCTCTATTTAGGTACTTCTTTCACTGGATACACTTTAGGCTCGAAATTATATATAGGCTTAGGATTTTCTTCAAATTCATCTTTGGATTCTCTTATTGGCTCATCTACATGCTTGCTTGCGAATTTAGTTATAGGATCACTTGCGGATTCTATTACGGGCCTAGATTTTTTATGTAACCACTTCCTCCCACATTTACCCAAGTTCACCGATCTACCAGGGTAAACATGTGATGAGGAGTTAATATGATATGACCCGACCTCCTAGATAAAATTAATAAAGTGGAGCCAACAACTAGAAACTTACTAACCTTCTTCATGAGCTACAAGACCCCCAGAAGATAAACAACCACTCCAGGTGCCCAAACCCTGAGCTAGACTGCTTTTTCACTGACCTAGACTACAAATAACATGCACAAGAATACATCCATGCAACTATAGGCCTTTATTTTCAGTCATAACACTGTATCTATGTGACTGTAGTCCTAATTTCTCAGTAATGTGCCTACAACCATGGAATTTGATCCACCTTTTCAGGGCTAGTCTACATATCACTACCCAGAACTTAATGAGACTTTATCGAATGATAAATAACATTAACACAAGGTAATTAATACAAAACTTGATCAAATACTTTACCTGACCAGGCCTAACCATGACATTCATTTCGTCAAACATATGGAGAACATGTAATCTACAAGTCATGAATTCATATTTAAACATAGGGGTCTGATACTTACCTGAAATTCACCAAGAATGTGTAATACCCTCTCATACTAATTTCAATAACATTTTTTAATACATGCATTCATAAACCATTCATATATTCATCAACATGTCAAGAGTCATAGACAATATACATCACATAACCAGAAAATAACTAACATATAAACCACGGAAACTCAGTCATAATATCACCAACACATTGCTAATAAATATACATGAATCATAATATAATAATAGCTCTTATTAACATAGGAAAATACCAACCAAGTCAGGGACTTCCACATACCATCCAACCATAGATTGAGTTGAACCAAATCTCTCTTTCATCCAATCACCCTCGCGCCATATTCCAAGCGTGATTGTGGGATCTCATGGAATAAACCAAACAAAACCAAATCAGGGTTTCCATAGGCCAAACCACCTCAACCCTCAACCAGTGATTCCACCTCACATTCAGACATCACTAACACCAACCATATCGGTCTCTACCCAAGTTGTCTAGGGCTCCAAATCATTTGTTCCAACCTAGCTCCAGGACTAGTAACTCAACCCACAGCTATCGTAGGGCTCTAGAGTGTTTGTCCAACCAAGTCTCCAGGACTAGTAACTCAACCCACCAATGGATCCAAGTGTTTGTCCAACCAATGTTTCCATGACTAGTAACTCAACCCAATTTGTTCCAGAGCTTCCAGAACATTTTTCCAACTAAGGCCCCAAGAACTAGTAACTCAACCCACAACCATAAGGAACATGAGCACCAATCAAAAACAAATGGGAAAATCACTGTTAATCTAGGCAATCCTCCATGCCAATGATAGATCATAACCAAGAAACCACATTCATGTGTCATGCATACCAAAACTAGCAAGGAAACCATATATTCAACTCGATACCTGCAAAGGAATCCCGATGTAACCATTGATTCACCTGTTCCATTGAAATTTCCTGCTTTCCTTTGCCTTCTTTCTCCAAATCCAATTTATACCAAAGTGCTCCAAGAATACTCTAAGTGTGCAAGAGTATGAGAGAATAGAAGAGAGATCCAAAACTAAACTCACAAAAGCTAACACTGACAAAAGCCATGAATTGATCCTCAGAAGCCATTTTATTATTGAGGCCTCTTTTTTCTTTATTTTCCTCTAATTTTTCCTCCAATTTCCCTCTCATGCAAATTTGTGACCTTTCACCTTCCTTTTCTCCTATATCTTTTATTTTCATAAATAAAAGTCAATTAATGCCTCTTTGCCTTTGCCAGTTTCCTTAGCCATAATAAACCAAAAGTGACACCACTAGGATGTTTTTCCCACCACTCATATTGGAATATGTGCCCCATGAACTTGGTCTTATATTATTTTTTTTACATGGAAATTCAACTAGGGACTATTACATTTGAGTCTCGGGCTCTAAAAACTTAGCCCCAATCCACTTTTTCTTATGCTTCAGAGCATCTATTTCATGTGAAACTACTAGGGATTCTTTGGAGTGATTTCTTAAAATAAAATTATTCCAATTATCCCCTTTTTTATGCAATTCCTTCTCATATAAATTTTAACAAGCCCAAATTATATACATTTATTCCTATTTTTTGGGGGTTTTTCTGAACTTTTGAAGCCATTTTCTTAATACTGTTAAGGTGACAATGAGTTAAGTTTATTTCACGTCCATTCAATAAATGCATCAAGAGACGAATATGATTGAACATTATGAACTTTTGGAGAACAAAGATAATTTCCCTCCATTTCCCCTTAGATGTTGAGATTGGTATAAACCTTTTCTAGTTTCTTTTTGTCATCTCACGATTGACCAAAAAATTCCTCCTTGTTTCTCCTTTGAACCTATGGTTTTTAAACCATATTTCTCCAATTCTTGGTAATTTAGTGGCTTCAGGTAAGAAATATTGTAATATTTAACCGGATGTCCCAACGTCATCTTCTACTCCATCAAAGGCTTTGGAAAATGCCTTTGTTACTTCAACATTATACCCTTTTAACTTTTCCAGGAATTTCAATCAACTTGCATTCGAAATATTTCTAGAAAACTTTGGATAGGCTTCTAAGAACTCGGGCCCAATTGGTTCAAATCTTACCATAGGCGCTATCCTTCAATGTTTAGGAAGTATTTGCTTTCCAATTTTCCCTTTATCGTCGTTATTAAGTGTGGTGGGTGTATGAAAAATAATGAACATTATGATGGAAAGGTGGTGGAAGAATTTAAGTGAAATGACTATGGTATTTTCAACAGAATCGTTCATTCTCCATTATGAACGATGGATAATTTAGACCATAACATGTAATTATATCACTTCCTTAACTGCTTGATTGAGAATATCAAGGTGATTTGAAGTAGCTAAATCAATGATAAAACTGAATTGGGATATGGTGGATCAACCAACATGGGTGGTAGAGTGTTTTTTTTTCAAAGAAAAAAATTGTATTAATATAATAAAAATTATATTTTATAGACACGCATAGTGTGTATGCATATAGTATCTGACAAGAACATGGAGAGTACAAAGATAAATTTGAAAGCAACATGTAGGTCCATAAAAATACACGATGCCACATAATAAAAACTAAAAATGACAATATAAGGACAGTGAAAAATTATGGTTGACTTATGCAAATATTTTCTCTTTTTCTTTTCCACCTATGCACTTTTTGTGTTATACTCTTGACCTGTAAGAAATACAGAATACCATAAATACAAAGAAATATAGCCCAAACATACAAAATTATCACATGAGATGAGAAAAAATGCAAGGTATTTTATTATTCAAAAGAAGATTCAGTGTTCACTTGCCTCTTCGAGGAGGCAACCTCCAACATAGTAGAGCTCAATTAAAACAAAACTAGATGATCTTTCCCTTACTAACTAAGACTATTTATAGCTAAATGACATCGAAAACCTTAACTACTAGTGCTCCCTTGAATAACATGTGTTAACCTCTTTATTTATTAACTATGGCCCGTTTACAACTAATTGTGGTCCTGTTAGCTTTGCTGCATAATTTGGTATTTGCTGGGTCAAAGACACGGTGGCAGTGTTGTTTTGTGCCTGAGGGAGCCCGCAATAGTTTATTTGACCCTTCCCCCCTTCATTTTCTTTATACCCTTATAACTCCCGCCATCCTTGTTTTCCTCCGTTTTCCTTTAAATTTCGCCATAAACCCTCGAAATCCACCGGAGCCCCATTTCAATTTAAGCCCCGGGTGCTAAAGGTTTTAAAGCACATATAACCGCGTGCCTTGAAGCGCTACCCATGGGGTCTTTTCCCCCGTCATATGAGTCAAAAGCATGTGCTTTTAGCCTGAGTCGTCCGATCATTGCCCGTGAGATCTGACGTTGTTCACTTTCCCCGCTGCCGAGACTTGCACACCCAATAGCCCGTGGGGAAAGCGGTTTCCCGCCGGACCCTCTAGCCACGTGTCTCAAATGTACTAGATTTCACCCCTGCATACGAAAACTACCTATCATCCTGAAGCGGTGCGGGGAAACTGCTCACCGCCCATACGTACGGCCCCCCCGCTCATTAACCTCCGCTCACCTCCGCTGCCCGATAGCCGTCGGATCTACTCGACCGTGATCCAACGGCCCACATTCACCCGTCTGCGCTACCTCTCGATAACCCTTGTCAAATGATCTCTGTCATTTATTTGTTTGATCCGATAGCTGAGCTTCATCCCTCCACTCAGTCTGCCTCCGCCATTTTATCTCCGCCCATAGCCTGCTCTGTGCTCCCGAGAAACGAAGTTGGCTGGCTACAAGTTCCGGTATTGTCTGTATTAATTCTTTAACCACTGCAATCAAGGAACAGTATGGCTGAAAAGAAAAAAGTACAAGAAAGAGCAGTTAAAGGTATTAATCAGTTATGGAGCCTTGTACACATTACACTCCATCTGCTCAGAGAAGGACGACCGAGCAACAGAAAGGTCGACTTGTTCATTAGAGCAGTAGATTGTAGCAGAGATCCATATCAAACAGTTAATGTGGTTGGTGGCCCATCATAACCCCTCCACGCGTAACAACAGAGCAATTTTGTAAACAAACTCCATATATACCCAAAAAAGAAGATGTAATGAGGGTTGATGAATGCTATTTTGGATGTAAAGTTCAATTTCTGGAGACTGTAACTACTGTGATACCTGCAGCGTCTGGTCTTCATTTTCAGCTAATGCAAGCTCTTTTGTTGTTAATTGCTCACTTTCCACTTCTTCATTGTTCCAGGCTGTGCCTGTTATCCATTGTTCAAGTTCTCTTGATGTTTAGCATTAGAGGGGCTGTCATCCCACCTCTGTGTTAGATTCTAGTAAGTATTTTGAATGTGTATGAAGGTTTCTGTTATTTTAATGCCAGAGAGTTGTCATCCTGTCTGTTCATTACGAAATAGATTTGCAAACCTCTTTATTGGTTGCAGCTGGCCATCACAGGGTCCTGTGCATCTGCTGGGGTGATCAGTATTCTCCATTTCCACTTAATCCTCAAACTATGAGTAATTGGTGGTCTAAAGCCTTGTAGTCTGGGGGTGTTCACCCATGTCTGGGGTTAAGCATAGTAGAAGTGGTTGTCTGGCTTGAATATGCATCATTCCTTCCATTCATCCTCTATTTTCAAACATTTTATGTTGAGTTTGTAATGTTCCCGCGCATCTATGATATACAACCTAGGAGAGTTTCTTGGGGTGATAACATTAATTGGCGTCGTTGCCGGGGAGAGGAGATTGAAGCTCAGCTTCCCTAGGAGAACGACACAGCTCCAAATTTTGATGATAAACAAGGTCTGGGCACATTTCTGGTTGTAATCATCTATCTGGCGACTCCACTAGAGGAAGACCAACCTTTGGCGACTCCACATTGAAGTTCTGGCTCAGTTTGTGAGACATACTCGAAGAAATCCTCAGAAATCACCAGCTAAATTAGTGCCTAACCCTGAGAGGACTGTCAAATCGAAGAAAGCATCACAGAAAGGGGCATCAAGATCAGGTAAGCCTAAGAAATCTCATGCATCTCTTAAAGATAAAGTTATTGTTGAAGACATACAGTTTGAAGATTTAGAGCCTAGCACTGTTAATAAGGAAATTCATTCAGAGATTAATACAGCCCCTTGTCTAGTTAGTTCCCCTTTGAATATTAGTCCAAAGAAAGTTTCCCATACAGTCCATAACATCCCTTTGTCTCTATCATCCATCACATTACTTCCTACCATTCAATCTGCTAGTATTCTTCCAAATACCCCAGTCATGGCAGGACAGCAAGCACCTACGAAGATAGAAAGAATTGTTGCTGCTAGATATGGACCTTTGGTCTTGCCTATTCCTTTAAATCCCATGCCTGTTGGAGAATATCAAAAATATATGCCTAAGTTCACTGGAATAGAGGGAATAACAGCTGAAGAACACCTTGAAGCTTTTTACAGTTATGCTGATAATTTAGAAATAAGTGAAAATGTTGTGTGGATGAGAGTTTTTGTCCAGAGTCTTGATGGAGAGGCCAGAAAGTGGTTCAGAGAACTAGCCCCTAGATCTATTGCTGATATTGAAGCCTTAGATGATGCATTTTTGAAGCACTGGGGAGATAAAAAGGACTTGTTGTATTATCATACTGAGTTTGGTAACCTGAAGAGGGAAAATTGGGAATCATTTCCTGATTTTAATAAAAGATTCAATCGAATGTATAGTAAGATACCAGCTGAGGTAAAGCCTACTCCCACCTCTGCCAAACTCACTTATGCCAATGATTTTGACTCTGATTTATGCCTATTGTTGAGAGAAAGGAGATGTGCTATGCTGGCAGACATGCAGGATGCAGCCCTCGAAGTAGAGTCTAATATCATGGCTGAAGAAAAGCTCAAAAGTCAAGCTGACAAAAGGAGTCAGAGAGGTCAGGCTTCTACTTCCTCTGCATCATCTTTAGAGCCTAAATTAGACAAAATGACTAAGATGATAGAGTCATTGGCTACTGAAATTTCTAAGCTAAAGGTTGAGAAAATTCAGGAAAAACAAGGCAGCATAACACATTTGCTCCAAGAAATCCCAATCTTTTCAGAAGAGCAAATGAGCAATTACAAATAATTCAGAGGGGTGAAGAATCAAAAGAAGAACAGAAAGTTAAAGCTCCTTTCCAAAATGTAGTCAAGGAGGAGGAAAAATTTGAAGAAGATGAGGATGAAATTCACTGCATGGAAGATAAAGGCAGTGCTGCATTTTTGACATTGATTGCTTATGAATAATCTTTGCTGCAGGAACAAGACAGTCAGGAGTGGGACAGAGAGGTTGTTCTACAAACTAGTGAACAGCAAAGATACAATCTGAGGTCAAATGCAAAAAATGTCAAGGAGAATCCTGCCCAAAGAGCTGTTGTCCAAACAGAGTCACAGAATATCAAGCAGAGAATATCAGCAGCTGATCCAGTTATCCTCAAAGCTCCAATTCAAGAGGTAAGAGGTACTGATAAGTTTCCTTCCTCTTTCAGCTTTGAGTTAGAAGTTCAGAAAATGAAAATCTCTGTACCTCTGGTAGAGTTGGTAAAGAGTGAAATGTTTAGAAAGCCTATCCTTGAAGCTCTTGAGCTGGAAACCACACAAACCTCCACTAACTCTGTCAATTTGCAAGATGATAAGACTGCTGTTGTGCTTAGCCCCATGATTGAACCTACTGATAATAATTCTCCATCTTTTTATGTCTCCTTGACCATTCATGACAAAATCCTCCACAACTGCCTACTAGATACAGGGGCCAGCCATAATTTGATGCCTAAGGCTGTCATGGAAGAGTTAGGCCTTGACATCACTAGACCATATCATGATTTATTTTCTTTTGATTCAAGGAAGGTGAAGTGCCTAGGATTAATCAAAGACCTGGCCATTACCTTAACTCAATTGCCCATAAAGAGTATGATGATGGATATTGTGGTGGCAGATGTGCCTCCCAAGTTTGGCATGCTGCTGTCCAGAGGATGGATTAAGAGATTAGGTGGGACATTACAGAATGATCTATCTTATGCTACTGTCCCAATTTTTGGAGGAGAAAGCAGGAGATTGTACAGAGAAGCACAGTTGGCATACATCATCAGTGATGAGAAGAATCCTACCAATCATCCCATATATGCTGTGGACACTGAGTTTGGAGCATGTATTCTCCAAATAGAAGAATCCCAGAAGGCCTCATTGCAGATCAGGAAACCAACAAATCAGGCCAAGCAAGAGCAAGGAAGTAAGGTTTGGGAGATGTTCTTTGATGGAGCATGTTCCAGGGAGACTACAAGAGTAGGGGTGGTGATGATATCTCCATAGCAAAAAAGCACACAGCTGTCTTTTAAGATGGCTTTTCAAGTCACAAACAATATAGCTGAATATGAGGCTCTGCTATTAGGCCTTAACGCAGCAAAAGATAGAGGAATCAAGAATATGAAGGTATTTGGAGATGCTGATCTGATCATTTAGCAAGTAAATAAAAAATTTCAAGAAAAACACCCAAGGTTGAAAGCATACAGAGATGAGGTATGGAGAATCAGAGATTCTTTTGATTATTTCTGTATTTCATATATTCCTAGAGCCCAAAATCAGCTTGTTGATTCCCTTATTGTGTCTGCTAATCTATTTATCCCTCCAATGCCCCCCAGACTGGTATATGAAGTCCAAATGAAGTACAGACCATCCTTGCCTGACAATGTCCAGCATTGGAAAGTTTTTGATGATGATGATGAGATAAGTAGGTTTTTACAAGTCATTGATGAGTTTTCTGAAATGCAAATTGATCAAGAAAATCTAGCCTTGGAAGAAAAACCCCAGTCCCAGCTTAGAAATAAAATTGGCAAAAATAGCATTGTCCAACTCCCCACTAATCATATTACTAAGGGTTTAATTCCTCTTGAAAGAGTGTTTGACCAGAATGATGTGCCTTACAAGGCTGCCCAAAAACAAGATCAATCTGCAATTTGTAAGCATGATATAGGGAGTCCAGGTGAGCCTAGATACATAAATTTGTCCACTCATTTGTCTGCTGACCAAAGTTTTGAATACTGCAAATTAATGAAGCAATTTGCTGATGTGTTTTCCTGGGAGTATAGTGACCTGAAAACTTATGATAAAAAGATTATTCAGCATAAAATCCCTTTAGAGAAAGACACCATTCCTTTCAAACAGAAGCTGAGACCAATAAATCCTATGCTTCTTCCTCTAATTGAAAGAGAAATGAAAAAATCGATGGCTGCCAAGATCATAGTCCCTCTCAAATATTCAAAATGGGTAGCCAATTTAGTGGTAGTGAGGAAGAAGAGTGGAGAAATCAGACTGTGTGTTGATTTCAGAAACTTAAACAAATTCTCTAAGAAAGACAACTATCCTCTACCAAAGATGGAGCATTTGCTGCAAAAGGTCTCAGGAGCCAAAGTAATGTCTTTCTTGGACGGTTTTTCAGGTTTTAATCAGATTTTTGTGCATCCAAATGACCAAGAGAAGACTACATTTACCACTCCTTGGGGCACCTTTATGTATGCCAAGATGCCTTTTGGGTTGATGAATGCTGGAGCCACTTTTCAGAGAGCTATGGATATAGCATTTGTAGGAGAGAAGGATAAATTTTTCCTTATCTACCTTGATGACATAACAGTATATTCTAGCAGCCATCAAAATCATTTGCAGCATTTGAAAAAATTGTTTCTCAAGTGCAGAAGGTTTGGGATTTCAATCAATCCTAAAAAATCACAATTTGCTTTAGAAGAAGGAAAGTTGTTAGGACATGTTGTTTCTGTTGTAGGTATCTGAATTGATCCAGAAAGAATAAAAGCAATACAGGATTTGTTTGTCCCGAGATCAAAGAAGGATTATTCAGTCCTTTCTGGGCAAAATCAATTTTGTGAGGTTTATACCAAATTTTGCAGAACTGGTGAAGCATGTTACCTCCATGTTGAAGAAAGGGTCAGAGGTTAGGTGGACTCATGTAGCAATAAAATCATTTGATTCCATCAAGAAAGATATTATGGAAGCTCCCACTTTAATAAGCCCAGATTACAGCAAGGAGTTCCATATATTTTCATTTGCCTCTGAAGACACCATTGCAGCAGTTTTATTGCAGGTAGATGAGGAAGGTTCAGAGCATCCAGTGGCATTTTTCAGCAAAAACTTAAGGGATGTTGAACTGGGGTATGATATTATTGAAAAACAAACATATGCTCTTATCAAATCCTTGAAAGCTTTCAGAGTATATATCTTGCATTCCAAGATAATTGCATATGTACCCTCTACCGTAATAAAAGATGTTTTAACACAGCCTGATGCTGATAGAAGAAGGGCTAAATGGATTGCAAAGCTGATTGAATTTAATATAGAATTGAAGCCCACAAAACTCGTCAGAGGTCAGGGTCTTGCCAGGTTGTTAGCTGAAGAAAATTGCAGATCTTTGGATATTGATTCCCTATGCACAATTGCAGAAAATGGTCAAACAGAAGAAAGGGAAGCAGTCGAACCAGAGAAAAAGCAGTCAGTGGCAGAAAAGCTAGCCTTTTGTGATTGGTATTCTGCAATAATTAGTTTCTTGCTGAAGCTAGAAATCCCTTCAAGATTTACTCAAAGTCAAGCTAGAACTATTAAGCTTAGGGCAGCTAAATATTGTATCTATGAAAATCTGCTCTACTGGAGGGATCCATCTAGAGTGCTTTTGAGGTGTCTGGACAAAGAACAGTCAAGGGAAGTTATGCAGCAATTTCATTCCAGCATATGTGGAGGGCACCATTATTGGAAGACTACAGCCCATAAAATTCTCAGAGCTAGATACTATTGGCCCACTTTATTTTCTAATATATTTTCATTTCTTAAATCTTGTGACAGGTGCCAAAGATTTGAAGGAAAACAGCATTTGAAATCCCTGCCCTTAAAACCAATACATGAAAAAGGTCCTTTTCAGCAGTGGGGCTTGGATTTCATTGGAGAAATCAATCCACATTCCAGTGGACAGCACAGATGGATATTAGTAGCCACTAATTATTTCACTAAGTGGATTGAAGCAATTCCTACCAGAAAGGTTGATCATAATGTGGTCATGAAGTTTTTGACAAAGAATATCTTCAGCAGATTTGGTTGCCCACATAAATTAGTCACAGACAATGCAGCAGCCTTCAGGGCAAAGGAATTGGTGGAAATGTGTGATTCAATGGGTATTAAACTTGTTCATTCCACCTCATATTATCCTCAAGGTAATGGTCTAGTAGAATCCTCTAATAAAAGCTTGATAAAGATAATTAAGAAGTTGTTAGAGGACAACAAAAAGAAATGGGATTCCAAGCTCAAGTATGCACTGTGGGCTGACAAAGTGACCATTAAAAAAGCCACAGGCAATTCTCCTTTCAGACTGGTTTATGGTACTGAAGTTGTATTCCCAATTCAGCTAACTCTCCCTGTGGCAAAATTCCTTCAAACATAACAGAATGAAGAAGAAGACATGGCAAAGAGGATCACTGATTTAGCAGAGGTACATCAGATCAGAGAACAACTAGTTGAAAAGGCTAGAGCACATCAGAAAAAGATCAAGGAAGTTTTTAATAAGAAGGCAAATATAGATAATTTTCAGGTTGGTGACTTGGTTTTGAAGTGGGATGCATTGAAAGAAAAGAAAGGCAATCATGGGAAGTTTGATGCTTTCTAGATAGGCCCTTTTATCATTTCTCACATTCAAGGGAACAACACCTTCATACTGAAAAGTATGGGAGGAGAGACAGCTTTTGATGGCCCAGTTAATGGGCGTTTTCTAAAAAATTATGTTGTTTAAGGTCTTTGTCCTTAAAGATTGTAAATATTTTGTTTTTATTAGTTTTTTGTAGGCAAAGTAGACTCCATGCCCAATGGAATACTAGGAATTTTGGCTAATTTGTTTTCAACTGGAAAGGCAATGATTTGCAGGTTCTTGAGACCTCACAGGGAGGATCTCATCCCCAAAAGGAGCCAATGTTAGCTTTGCTACATAATTTGGTATTTGCTGGGTCAAATACACGGTGGCAGTGTTGTTTCGTGCCTGAACGAGCTTGCAACAGTTTATTTGACCCTTCCCCCCTTCATTTGCTTTATACCCTTATAACTCCCGCCATCCTTGTTTTCCTCCGTTTTCCTTTAAATTTCGCCATAAACCCTCGAAATCCATCGGAGCCCCATTTCAGTTTAAGCCCCAGGTGCTAAAGGTTTTAAAGCACATATAACCGCGTGCCTTGAAGCGCTACCTGTGGGGTCTTTTCCCCCATCATATCAGTCAAAAGCATGTGCTTTTAGCTTGAGTCGTCCGATCATTGCTCGCGAGATCTGACATTGTTCACTTTCCCCGCTGCCGAGACCTGCACATCCGATAGCCCACGGGGAAAGTGTTTTCCCGTCGGACCCTCCAGCCACGCGTCTCAAATGTACTGGATCGCACCCCTGCATACGGAAACTTCCTGTCATCCTGAAGAGGTGCGGGGAAACCACTCACCGCCCATACGTACGGCCCCCCCGCTTGTTAACCTCCGCTGCCCGATAGCCATCGGATCTACCTAACCGCAATCCGACAGCCCACATTCGCCCGTCCGCGCTACCTCCCGATACCCCTCATCAAACGATCTCTGTCGTTGATTTGTGTGATCCGACGGCTGAGCTTTGTCCCTCCGCTCAGTCTGCCTCTGCCATTTTATCTACGCCCATAGCCTACTCTGTGCTCCCGAGAAACGAAGGTGGCCGGCTACCAGTTCCGGTACTGTCTGTATTAATTCTTCAACCACTGCAATCAAGGAACAGTATGGCCGAGAAGAAAAAAGTACAGGAAAGAGCAGTTAAAGGTATTAATCAGTCATGGAGCCTTGTACACATTACACTCCATCTGCTTAGAGAAGGACGGCTGAGCAGCAAAAAGGTCGATTTGTTCATTAGAGCAGCAGACTGTAGCAGAGATCCATATCAAACAGTTAATGTGGTTGGTGGCCCATCATAACCCCTCCACGCGTAACAGTAGAGCAATTTTGTAACAAACTACATATATACCCAAAAATAAGATGTAATGAGGGTTGATGAATGTTATTTTGGATGTAAAGTTCAACATCTGGAGACTGTAACTACTGTGATACCTACAACTTCTGGTCTTCATTTTCAACTAATGCAAGCTTCTTTTGCTGTTAATTACTCACTTTCCACTTCTTCTTTGTTCCAGGTTGTGCCTGTTATGCATTGTTCAAGTGCTCTTGATGTTTAGCGTTAGAGGGGCTGTCATCCCACCTCTGTGTTAGATTCTAGTAAGTATTATTGAATGAGTATGTAGGTTTCTATTATTTTAATGCCAGAGAGTTGTCATCCTGTCTGTGCATTAGGAAATAGATTTGCAGACCTCTTTACTAGTTGTAGCTGGCCATCACAGGGTCATGTGCATCTGCTGGTGTGATCAGTATTCTCCATTTCCACTTAATCCTCAAACTGTGAGTAATTGGTGGTCTAAAGCCTTGTAGTCTGGGGGTGTTCACCCATGTCTAGGGTTAAGCATAGTAGAAGTGGTTTTCTGGATTGAATATGCATCATTCCTTCCATTCATCCTCCATTTTCCAAAATTTTATGTTGAGTTTGTAATGTTCCCGAGCATCTCTGATAGACAACCTAGGAGAGTTTCTTGGGGTGATAACAGGTCCATTTTCTCTAGTGCGGGTCAACCACTTACAATTATTAATGCGGGATTTATTGACTCTCTAACTAACTATGACTTTGACTCGGCCTATTGGGCTTATTACATAAATAAAAGGGTTAGGGTTGGATCCTAACATTCCCTCCCCCATCAAAAGTAGCCTTGTCCTCAAGGTTGAAGCTGTGGAAACTGTTGAAGAATAGTGGTTGGTTCCCAAGTCACATCTTCTAGAGAGGTGTATTTCCACTTGATGAGGACTTCCCTGATCGTTCAGCCACAGAGATGTATTTCATGAGTATTGAGGGCCTGTTTTAGTCAGAGCCAAAGGGAGCCTTCCTCATCCAATTCAGGTAGACTTATTTGAACTCTGCAATTGTTCCCCACCACTTTCTTGAGGCATGATACATGGAAGACCGAATGAATTTTTGAAGTAGGTGGCAAGTCTAGTTTGTAGGCGATTGCTCCTGTGAACTAAAGTATCTGATAAGCCCATATAATTTTGGTTCCAGTTTTTGGCAACCCTTTTCTTTGAGAGATGTTTTCTTATATGGTTGGAATCATAGGAATACATGATCCCCTTCTTGAAATAAGCGCTTAGAATGATGTTGGTCATCCTCTAGCTTCATTCGGCTCTGATCTTGATGTAGATTATATTTGAGATGAGCGATCATGGTGGCACAATTTTGTAGGAGTTGATCAACTGCTTATACTTTAGAACATCCAAGGATATAAGAAACAGGTGAAGGTGGGAGTTGGCCATACACTGCCTCATATGGAGTCATCTTGGTGGCTTCATGATAGTTATTATTATACCACCATTCAACTAAAGGTATCCATTGTACCCATTGATGTTTCTTGTCTGAAGTGAAGCACCTCAGATAGGTCTCCAAACATTTGTTGATTGCTTTTGTTTGACCATCAGTTTGGGGATGATAGGTGGTACTTAGTTGGACTTGTGTGCCCTGTAGTTTGAAAATGCTAAAATTTACCGGTGAAAGTGTGATCGCGATTAGACACAATGGGAGTCGGCATGCCATGCAGTTTGAATATCTGGTCAAAGAAAACTTGAGCCACCAAAGGGGGGTAAATGGGTGTGGTAGAGTGCAAAAATGAGAATATTTAGAAAGTTTGTCAACAACCACCATGATGACTGATTTGTTATCTAACTTTGGGAGACCAATGATGAAATAAATGGAAACAGTCATCTAGACAGAAGCATGGAGTGGAAATGGTTGTAAGGTTCCCAATAAATTGATTATTTCCCCTTTGTTGCGTTGGCACACATCACATTTAGCTACAAAATTAAGAATTTCATTTTCATGCCAGTCCAAAAGCAAGAATCGCATGCGTGATCATAAGTATTTTGAAAGCTTGATGTCCTGCAATTGGGAATGAGTGCATCTCATCCAAGATGCAGGTTTTGAGGGTGGAGGTCGGGGATATCATTACTCAATCCTTGTATCAAAGAATCTCATCCTTCTAAGAGTAGTCCTCTGAGGAATTAGGATCTTATATTAAGTTATTAATGAGTTTGGAAAGAGAGGGGTGGGAGAACCATTCCTTGTGGGCCTTTTCAATCCAATCTAGTATGGGTAGAGAGATTGATAGAAGGGTTCTATCATCCTCAAATTGGCACAATAAATCATCAGCCACTATATTGTCACGCCACTTCTTGTAAATTATCTCATAATCACATCCCATCATTTTGGAAAACCATTTATTTTGTTATGGAAACGATAAATGCTACTCTAGAAAAAAAATTAGGCTATGATGGTCCGTGTGGATTTGGAAACGTCGCCCCAATAAGTATGGCTGCCAGGTGTCTACTGCATGTAAGATGGCCATCATTTATTTCTCATAAGTAGATTGACCCAGATGTTTTCCACTGAGTTGTTGATAAATGAAAGCCAATGGTCTACTTTCCAACATTAATACAGTGTCAATACCTATACCTGAAGCATCACATTCAATCACAAAAAATTTGGTGAAATCGGGTAGGGCCAATATAGGAATGGAGCATATGGCCTAATTGATAGCTAAGAAGGCCTGATGAGCTGTTTTTCTTGAGAAGATTAGTGAAGGGTCTAGTAGTAGCCAGTGAGACCTAAGAATCCCCTCAAACTCTTCAATGTTTTTGGTTGGGGCCAATCTTGTATTTCCTTAATCTTTTTCTGATCAACCCTCACTCCTTCACAACCCACAATGTGTCCCAAATACTCGACTTCTTCCATGCCAAAATCGCACTTGAATAAGTTTACAAATAATTTGTGATATAGGAGCAGTTGCAATATTTGATCTACATGTTGAAGATGTTTGTCCTAGGTTATGTTGTAGATGAGAATGTCATCGAAGAATACCAGGGCAAATTTTCAGAGATATGGTTTCAGAAGGTGGTTCATGAGGCTTTGAGAAGTAGATGGAGAATTACAGAGACCAAATAGCATGACCAGGAATTCATAATGGCCTTCATGAGTTTGGAAGGCAATCTTGGGAATGTCTACTTCCTTCCTACATATTTGATGATAGCTCACGCAGAGGTCTAGCTTGGTAAAGAAATTAGCACCATGCATTTCATCAAGAAGATCATTAACAACAGGAATAGGACATTTGTCCTTGATAGGGAGCTTGTTAAGGGACCAAAAGTCTGGAAACATGCGCCATTCTCCATCTTTCTTTAGAACCATGACCACTAGAGATGAATAAGGGTTGATGTTGGGATGAATAACACCGGCTTCAAGGAGTTCCTTGATGATTTTTTTCAATTTCATTCTTTTGGAAAAAATAATATCGATATGGGCAAACATTAGGCGGCTGCGCACCTGGGACCAAAGGGATGCTATGATCATGTTCACCCCTAGAGGGTGGAAGCTCTTTAGTTTTATCAAAGACCTTCTGGTGGCAATCTAATACCCATTGCATCTCAAGATGAATACGAGGATTAGTGGATTCAATGACCTAGATGGCATTAAATTGGGAAATTACTCCATGATGGCCCTTTTTTAAAATATTCTCCATTTGATGTGAGTCCCCTTAATGTATGAATGTGATCGTTTTTCTTATATCTCATATATAACTCCTAGAAATCCATTGTGATAGGGCCCAGTGTGCAAAGCATTCAGCACCTAGGACAATGTCGCAACCACCCATTTTAATGGAAAACATGTGGGTCTTTAGGTGGTAGTCTCCCATCTGAAGCTTAATATTTTCACAGTGACCTTCACATTTCATGGTCCCCCCATTAGCAATAAGGATTTGGAAATTAGATACCACCCGTACAAATCAATGAACAGCTTCTGCAACTCTCTTATGGATAAATTTATGAGTGCTTCCACTATCAATCAATACCACTATTGGTCGATGTTTAATAAAGCCTCGTATTTTGAGAGTTTGAGGAGAAGAAATTCCAGCCAAGGCATGTAGTGATATAACCAGCTCATCGGGCATAACTGTGAGATTATTGTTGGTTTGGGTTTCCCCCACTTCTTCCTTAGGAACCTCAATGGATGGAGCTTCATCTGCTGAGTTGTTATCAATAGCATCAATTTGAAAGAATTTTGGTTCCTTGCATTTATGTCCAGGGGAGTACTTGTCATCACAGTAGTAGTACAGTCCTTGTTTCCTTATTTTGTTCATTTCCATCGATGACACCTTTTGAACCTTAGGAAATTTGGACGATTGAACTGGGTATTGAAGGTTATTTCCACATCTAAGGCCTTGTGGCATGCGTCCAACCAAGTAGTTGGGTGGTGCATCAAGACATGGGCTTGGATGGCTTATTTTAGGCCACTAATGAAACATTCCAAGTAAAAGTCATCTCCTAGACCGTTAATTATGATGTCCAATTTTTCAAAGGCTTAAATGTAGTCCTTTATTGTACCTGTTTGTTATAGCTTAGTGAGACAACCCAAAAAATTAGATTCCTAGTCAAAATGATCACATGTGGATTTTTAGAACATGTTCCAAGTTTCTCTCCCTAGATAACATTTCTGATGCCACTGCCACCACTACCATCTCTCTTATTCCAAGTAAAGGGCTCCCACTTGTATTTTAGTTCCATCTTCGCAAATATCATTAAGGGAGAAATATTGTTCCATTTGTGCTACCCATACTACAAGGTTAGATCCATCAAATTTGTACATGTCCAGCTTGGGTGCCTGGTGATTGGAAGAGTGGTGATTTCCATGGAATTGAATGTGATGGATGGATTCTCCTTATATGTGTGCATCAACACTAGGCTCCTCCCTATGAGACACTTTTATAAGGGTTTCTAGTTGTGAGAGTTGTTTGGTAATATTATTATCAAATGCCTTGAATCTTTTCTCAAGGTGGTAAACTCTCTTGACTTCATTTTCCCAACCATAACTTGATATCTGGTACCTAGAATACACCAACCTTGGTCAATTTGTTTTGTGAACTTACTTAAGAGTAGCCTGCTTGGAAAGAGGGCAAGCTCGAGAGTCTAATGGCATGGGTCACTTGAAGCCAATTTGTGAAAAAAATTGGGACCACCTAAACACTGGGGCCTTACAAGTGAATAGTACCATTGGGACCAGTTCATCATCCTTAATCTTATGGGATAAGTGTCTTGCAAGTGTCCCGAGACTTTTTTTTAAATACTCCAAAAGGAGTTTTACTGCCCGCTGATCAATACTGTAGTGGCTGAATTCCAGAAAGCTTTATACTTCCCAATGTCCCGTGAAAATCGAGCCTGGACTGTACTAACAGAAACCCCAAGGTGTTGGTACTTCCGAATGTGCTGCAACAACCTGATCTAGACTATGGCGGCCAAAACTCTCACCGCACAAATATTTTGATCTACACTGTGAAAACCCCAACTACTAACTCTAAGTTGTACGATGGCGGTAGAACCCCAACTATTGGATTTGATCTGGAAGATAAGGTAGACGGAAATCTTCAAATAGCGTAGGGAACTATGGTCACAAAGTAGTGTCAGGTGCTACAGATTGCAATATATGCAGGGGTCCAACAATAGTACTTGGCCTAATCTTTTAGGGCGCGAACTAAGGAGGATCAATCTTACCCTTTGTCGTACTACCCGACTACCCTATTGTAAGTGCGAGTGATCTCCATGAATTTTGTTCTCATAGTATTGTAGCAGCAAGACAACCAACAACTTATCTAACGTTAGGTTTCAGGTGATCCTAGGGGGCTTTTGATATACCCAAGGGTACGTGGAAGTGCATTCCGTGCACGATTCTATCGAATGTGCTACTACTTGAAGGGGTACCCACATGGGTTACAAGGGATTCCAATAATCATGACCACCTCTTGTAGTTCCTACGTGCATGACTCCCCAAATCCACAAGTTTATCGCTCAAAGATAGATCCCGTGATTTAAAGACGTTGGAACACGTCTCTAGCCTATAAACAATTCTGTGAAAATTTGGTACAATTGGCCCTGTAAAGTGCTCTAATACCACTTGTTATACTCTTGACCTACTATAAATCCATAATACCAGAAATATGAAGAAATATAGCCCAAAACACATAATTATCACATGAGATGAGAAAAATGGTAAGGTATTTTATTATTTAGAAGCAGATTCAATGTTCACTTGCCTCTTCGAGGGAGCAACCTCCAACAAAGCAGAGCTAAAATACAATAAGACTCAGTCATATTTTCCTTACTAACTAAGACTAATTATATCTAAATGACATCCAAAACCCTAACTACTAGTGGTCCCTTGCATAACACGGGTTAACCACTTTATTTATTAACTATGGCCCGTTTACAACTAACTGTGGTCTCTTTTCTCTAATGTGGGTCAACCACTTACAATTATTAATGCAAGATTTATTGACTCTCTAACTAAATATGACTCTGACTTGGCCCATTAGGCTTATTACATAAATAAAGGGGTTACGGTTGGACCCTAACATTTTTCTATCCATCAGGATTGTTAAATTTTTAGATTGATCTATGTTGCATCAGTTACTTTAACCATATTCCATACTTCAATTAGCAATCTTTCAATTAAAAATTAGTATTTTCATTCATCAACAATAATTGAAGATGGAACAATAAATGAAATGATAAATGAGACAATCAACACATCAACAAGAGACACCAGGTTTGGTCAAAGACCAGGGAAAAACCCCACAAGGGGGAAAATCCTTTGAAATTATTCTACTATTAGATTGTCATAAAATGATCAACAGAGATCAAAATGATCCCAATAAAATATCATTAGAAAAACAACCCAATAACATTTTGAAATAAGTTTCCAGTATCAGAATATATCAGAGACAACTTTTCTTGTTTGCAGTCAACTTCAATCCTTGGTCAAATCTAAGTCAAACTTCTTGGTCGGATGCAAGAGGAGATGGGCGAGCGACTGAAGGTTTATAGTAGCTCCCTTGATGCTTGCAAGCCAGAAAATATGGTATATTTTTCCTTATGATGTGCCTATGATTGTAGCCCAAAAACGCTAAAAAACATATGCAAGCCTCGAACCTTGTAATTTCAGACCTTTACGAAGTTATGTTGTCACCCTTACCTCAAACCTGTGTGAGCCAAATAATGAAGAAGAGAAGAAGAATATACTTGGTGATGTCCAAATTAGCTTGAGGTCACTTATATTTATAGGCTTCCATGGGTGTCCAATTTTCTTTAGGACCAACCTATCGAAATGTGCATGTGTGGGATATTCTTCAAAATTATAATTTCCCTTGTCCAAATATGATGATGTTTAGGTCAATTTTGGTCCTCTCGAAAAGAGGAATTCTATGAAATCATCATATCCATTAAATGAGTTGTACAAAGTGTAATTTTACCTTAGTTTCATAATTTAACACTCCCTCTTAATTAGGGAGACTTCCACCTTTCAATATCTGACAATCGATCAATATGTCATGCATATCTTGTCGTCATATCATGTCTCATCTCTTCTCAACTCTATCTGTTGAAAAATTCTCGAATATAAAGAAGAATAATAAGAAAGGAGTTAATGCTAACATCGTCGGAGGGCATATCTCAACCTGAAACCACATTGGGGAGTACATCTCAACCTGGAATCTCATGGGGGAGCTAAATATCTCCAACCCCATATCAAGTAATAGGTTATATAGGGGATCACATCTCAACCCATCATATTACCTATCGATCTTCCCAAAAATGAACTTCAAGAGTCATGTGGTAGAATACCTACATCATGATCTGAGCTTAGGCGAGATACTCGACTTACCAAAAGGTAAGGATCACATGCCCCCAAGCCTCCTCAACCCATTGGCCAGATGGGGAGGGACAATCCCAACAAGCACATATTGTGAGTATGATGCAAACTAGGGTATACTCTGCAAATACCAATATAGGGGAGAAACATCTCCAACCCTATAGGTAACAGATGGGGGTGATACCCTATTGTCTAGAGATCCCTCAACCCCAGGAACCCCCTATCTCAATTCTACACCCTAGGATCTCAAACAAGGGGGAAGAGCTAGCTTAGTTTCCTCCATCATCGATGCCTCTTATTTAGAGGGATCATATCCGTCAGTCCAAGCTGCTCTCTGAAGACCAAGAACTTCCCTTTCGGAAAATCCTTGGTGAGAATATTTGCAATCTTCTCATCTGTCGATATGTGATGGAGTCTAATGGATCCTCTCAGCACCATGTCTCGAATGAAGTGATATTGAATATCTATGTTCTTGGACTTGTCATGAAATACAGGATTCTCTTTCAAAAGGATCCCTCTCGTTGTCGCAATATATCATTGTAGTATCTAGGACCTACTCAAATAGCTCTCCAAAGAGATTCCTCAACCAAACAACTTCGCAACTAATAATGCTAGAGGTAATATACTCTACTTTGGTGGTATTCAATGCTATAGACCTTCTCATCCAATATATCACGGCAAATCCAAGGCTAAAACAACATCCAGGCGTACTCTTCATGTTGACAATGTTTCCTACCCAATGAGCATCGGTGTATCCATGAAGTTGAACATCTCTGGCACAATATCTCATACCAAGTGTGATCGTCCCATGAAAATATCTCAAAATGTGTTTGGAAGTGATCCAATGTGCGTGGAGAGGCTCATTCATGAATTGAATCAACGTGTTCACTACATAGCATATATCCAGACACATGTTTGCTAGGAACATCAGAGCCCCAATCAACTGTCTATACTCAGATGTATTCAACAAATTAGTTCCTGCAACTTCTCCACATAGCTTCTTGAAGTTCATTTCTATCGATGTGGGTAGTGACTTGCATTTTATCATTCCAATTGTTTCCAATAGCTTCACAACATATTTTCCTTGTGAAAGGAAAATCTCACTGGGCCTTTGCCACACCTCAAGGCCTAGAAAGTAGTGCATGAGTCTAAGGTCCATCTCAAATTGATAGGCTAGCTTCCTCTTACACTGGATCATCAAGGGCTCACTACTTTTAAAGAATAGATCATCAACATATAAAACCAAAATCAACGGCATACCTTGGACTACCTTGAAGTAGAGTTTGGGATTAGCATTGCTTCTTGTGAATCCCATCTTCACCAAATAACTGTCTATGTGGGTGTACCATTTTCTAGAGACTTGCTTCAAACCATACAATTCCTTCTTCAACCTACAAACAAGTGTCTTTCGATCCTCTACTTCAAATCCATTTGGTTTCTCAACATACACGTATTCTTGTAACATGCCATGAAGGAATGTAGTCTTCACGTCCATCTGATGAAGGGTCCATCTTTGACTTGTGGCAAGAGAAACTATCGAATGAATGGTTATATATTGAGCCACAGGAGTAAATATATCATCATAATATTCTCCCTCATTCTGGGAGAATCCTAAGCCATGAACCTTTCCTTGTATTTCGCACTGCTACCATCAACTCCATGCTTGATCTTCAATAGCTACTTAGAAGTCACCATAGATTTCCCTTTTGGTCTCAACATAATATCCCATACGTCATTCTTCATTATTGATTTGTATTCTTCGGCCATAGCATCTTTCCAAACTTGTTCTTTCATGGCTTCTTCAAATGTGGAAGGTTTGGCTTGAATCATAGTGCTCACAGATGCAACATATCCCTATTACCTTCATGTATGTTTCCTTTCTCTAAATTATCTTCCAAGAGAATCTTGTCTCTCATCTTCCTGTAATATGTCTCAAAGCCAAAGTGGCCTCTTCCTAGTGGGAGGATCACTCGGAGGACGAGCTAAGGGATCCATGAGCTCCATAGGATCATCAACAATATCTATCTCAAATTCGGGCATGGAAGAACCATCTAAAATATCCATATCATCATTCTTCTTAGGAGGATGAGGTGGAGGAAGGTCCCTTGCTTTTCCAAGGGTGGCATCTTCATCGAATGTAACATCCCTACTAATTTCAACCTTCCTTTGACTAGGAATATATATTCTAAATGCTTTAGAATTTTCACAATATCCAACAAACATACTTTTTCTTTTCTTCTTGAAGCTTCCAACTTGTTCCTCTTGTCCTTTGGCACATGAAAGTATACAGGGCAGCCAAAGATATAGAGATGACCAACATCGGGCTTGACACCTGTGAATACTTCTTCAGGGGTCTTATTGTCCAATGCTTGATGAGGTACCCTATTTTGAACATATACAATGCCATTTGTTGCTTCTTCCCAAAGAAATTTTGACAACCTTCGATCATGGAGCATGGCACGGGAAACTTCTATAATGGACCTATTCTTTCTTTCAACCACTCCATTTTGTTCAGGAGTATAGGGCACAATTGTCTCTTTCTTGATTCCTTCCTTCTTTCAAAAATCAATGAACTCCTTTGATGTGTATTCTCCACCATTGTCGGACATGAATATTTTAATTCTCTTCCTTTTTTGATTTTCTATCAATGCTTTGAACTCCTTGAACATTTTGAAGGCTTCATCCTTGTGCTTCAAATAATTTATCCATGTCTTTCTTGAGAATTCATAAATGAAGGTGATATAGTAGATATGGCCACAAATAGAATGCACGGGCATTAGACCACATATATTGGAATGAATGAGATGGAGGATGTCATTTGCCTTGTTCTCACTAGAGGGGAATGGTCCCCTTGTATTCTTTCCATTGGCACAACCTAGACATACTCCATCATGATGGGCTTGAACCTTGGGAATCCCTTAGAACCAATTTCTCCAATTTTGGAAGAGAATCATAATATAGATGGGCCAATATTTGGTGTCATAGATCGTTTAGATGATTAGTATCACATACCAATGCTAGAAGTGGTCTTCTAGTAACCCTGTAGAGTCCTTCATATCTTTATCCTAATGTGAATGCATCTCTCATAGGTGATCCAACAGGCCAAGTAAGAACCTTTCCCCTGATGAAGGAAACTCTCATCCCTTTGTCTTCCAAAGTGGATATTTATAACAAATTCTTCTTCAATCCTGGCACATACATCACGTAATGGAGAAAAATAGATTCTCCTAAATTCAAATGAAATTTGACAGACCCAAAACCTTTAACGAGGTGAGTGGAGTTGTCTCCAAGAAAAATTTTCAAATTTGACTCCCTCTCTATCAAATTAGAGATAACTTCCTTATAACCAGAGAAGTGATGAGTGGCCCCACTATCAACCAACCAACTATCCCACAAATCTGGAGGAGATGAACTAGTAAGGGCAGAAATAAGAATATATTCAGATTGATTTGCAACATTACTTTCATACCTGGAGAATCTTGACTTTTTTTGTGGGCGAAGATCTTCTTCATGATCACTTGGAGAATTTCTTATTCTTTCTTCTCTTCCATTGCAATCATTCATTCAGTTATCTCTCCTCCTTTGATCATTGAACCTGTTGTTTTTGCTTCTAGTATTTTAATATGGTCTGTTTTTCTTCTCGGGGCAATCTTGAGCATAGTTTCCTTTCTTATGACAATTGTAGCATTCGATGTACAAGAATTCCTTCCTTCTATTTTGATTTTGAGGAGGAGGCTTTCTTGAATTTGATGGACCTCCTTTTCCTTTCTTCTACTTCTTGTCATGAGTAATGAATGCATCGAGCTCTCCTTCTTCGTGTTTTTGAATCCTTCGTCTTGATATCATCCTTGATTCTTATTGAGTGATATTTCCAACAATTTCATCAAATTATGGGAGGAAATTTTTGTTACTTATATTAGTAATGAAGGTTTCCCAAATAGGAGGGAGACCTCTTAGAGTCACAATCACCAATTCCCTGTCAGGCACAAATTCCCTAACTCTTTGTTGTTGATCTCTAAGACAAGATATCCTCATTATGTAGGATGGTGCAGACTCTCCTTTTTTCATCTTCATGTCTTTGAGTTGATCTTTCAAGGATATGATTTCATTGAAATTGTTGACTTCAGGCATGCCAGCTACCTTATCATACATGTCCTTAGACCTTCTCAAGTTTCCAACATATGCAAGTAAATTATCCTGTAAACCATCAGCTATTATTTTATTTGCTTTCAACTCAACTTTCTTGTCCTTATTCTTGGCAGCAGCTGAAGCATTCTCTAAAGGCTCAGGTACTTTTCCTTGAATATAGTCCAAAACATCATTGTTATCAACTATGATCTTCAACCTAAATTTCCATCTAGCAAAATTGGATGATTCACCCAACTTATCATTTTATTTGAAGGAGGAAGTCATCTTGACTTGGCTAGATAGGCTCTTTTAAATTTCCAAAGATGATTGCTTCAATGTTTTTCTCCTTTTGGGCTTGTCGTTCACCTTGGCTCCAATACCATGTTAAATTTTTAGATTGATCTATGTTGCATCAATTACTTTATACCAATTCAATACTTAAATTAGAAATATTTTAATTAATTATTAGTATTTTCATTCATAAACAATAATTGAAGATAGAACAATAAATGTAATGACAAGGAGACAATCAACACCTCAATAAGAGACACCAGGTTTGGTCAAAGACCAGGGAAAAAAACCACAAGGGGGACAACCCTTTGAAATTATTCTTCTATTAAATTGTCATAAAATGTTCAGCAAAGAGTACAATGATCCCAATACAACATCATCAGCAAAACAACCCAATAAAATTCATAAATAAGTTTCCAGTATCATAATATATCAGAGACAACATTTCCTATCTGCAATCAACTGCGGTCATTTTGTGTCCTTGGTAAAATATGATTCAAACTTCTCAGTCGCATGCAAGAGGAAATATGTGAGCGAATAAAGGTTTCTAGTCACTCCCTTAATTCCTGCAATCCAACGATTTTGGTTGAGTGCCTGAGATTGTAGCCCAAAAATGCTAAAACATATGCGAGCCTCAAACCCTGTAATTTCAGAGCTTTGCAAACTTCTGTTTTCGTCCTTGACTCATACCTGTACGAGCCAACAATGAACAAGAGAAGAAGAATATGCTTAGTTGTGTCCAAATGAGCTTGAGCTCACTTGTATTTATAGGCTTCCATGGGTGTCCAATTTTCTTTAGGGTCAACCTATCCAAATGTGCATATGTGGGCGTTTCTTCATAATTATACTTTCCCTTGTCCAAATTTGATGATATTTAGGTCGATTTTGGTCCTCTAAAAAAGCGGAATTCAAATCAATCATCATCTCCATCAAATGAGCTATCAATAGTGGAATTTGTCCCACATGAGGGACATATTTTCCTTAATCAGAACTTTTTGAGACACATGCTCTATTAGAGCCCCCAACTTCATCCAATGTCAAAGAGTATTTGGGTTCCTTCTATGCCTATTATACAATATTGAGGGTCATTTGTACCAATGTGCCCCCTGTTGGGGTTTTTAATAGAGGTTTATAAATTTATTCCCTCTTACATTTATTTGTCAATCTGGGGTTCGTTGGTTATTTCAAGGTTATCATGCAAGGTCTATGTAGGCCACAGGTTCCGTAACCAATATTGAGAAATTACGAAATAAAAGGCCCAATGAATGCTATGAATTGAGTAACAAAAAAGTAAATAACACTAAGTAACAGCAGTCTGAAATAAAA
Organism: Pinus tabuliformis; assembly: GCA_031772625.1. Lineage (NCBI taxonomy): Eukaryota > Viridiplantae > Streptophyta > Pinopsida > Pinales > Pinaceae > Pinus > Pinus tabuliformis. Next base: position 693,368,409 of record CM062814.1, on the reverse strand, counting down.
AAAAAAAAAAAAAAAAATTAGAAATAACAACAAGATCATAAAATAGTAAAGAAAGGAATAGCAATCATAAAGCATTAACAATATAACTAAAAAGCATAGCTATCCACAGGACTATATCCAACAGCACCTAATTGAGAGAGTGGGCCCAACTCTCTGATCAGGGAAGTGGCTGAGAATTATAGATCGCATGAAATTACAATAATATTAAATTCACATTAATTCATGGAAGGAATTACAAATTGAAGTTATGATGTTACACACAAATTGAATTGGTTCTGCCATCTCTTCAGCAATTGATCAGTTGATGGTTCAGCCCTCAAATAGCGTTTCCAATCCGCAGTCAACAACATCAGGCTGGGATATGTTCCGCTAAACAATGTCTGATATAAATCTGTAAGGAATTTCATTAGCAAATTGTCTAAGCACCGTTCCCTTATGACTACTACTTCTTCAATTAACAATTCAAGAAGACATGCCACTATGATGTACTTTTTCATTGATTGGGATACAAATCAACCTCATAAGAGTTATAAAATAGATAAAAAGAGGCAGGTGAAAGTAGGTAAAAATGGGTAATTTCATCAGCCAACATCTCCCCCCAATTGGTTTGGTTTCATGTCCTCATGCAAACCACTTCCTACATAGATCAGGGTTAGACCCACTGTGACAAACATGGAGCTGAGTGAGATCATATTGCTTCGCCATATCAATCTGAGGTAGTTGGTACCCTTTTGTATGAACGATGTCCTTCCACCAATCTTCATCAACAACATAAGTCAACCCATACTGATTAGAAAGCAACCAAATAATAGTAAATCGGAATCTTAACCCTAGCCAACCAACTCCACAGTGATGCATGCAAGCAATATATCGTGGGATTCTCTCCAATGCTCTTGAAAATTTGGGTGCCCCAAAGGGTTCTTGTGCTTGTATTGTTGATGATGAAAGTATCCAATGCCTTTGACAAGCATCCTTGGCCTCTTCTTTAAAAGTGAATATCTTCCTTGTGCACAGATTGACACACCATCTTTGTATCGCAAGCATCTAGTCCTTTCGTCCTTCTAATTCGAGAAACCAGTGGTGTTTAGTAAAAATATCCTCGGATTGAAATTTCTCCATCTTAACCATCGATGGACGATTTTCTTGATTTTCCTCAAATGTATCAACAACCTTCTTCAATTTGACTTGATTGATCACAAAAGATGTAAAATCCTTTAATTGGATATCTCCTACAAATGGTACTGGGTTAAATGTTTGATCACTTTCTAGGATATAATCATGCATGTATAGTTCACATAGCAAATGTTGGTTGATGTGATTATTAGCTCTCAAAATCCTTAACAATTGCATGGGGTCTTCTATTTTGTGACTTAACTCCTGGTGAGTACTTCCCAAATAGAAAAACAAATACTACTCATGAAGAAAAAGGGGTATACCAATTTCCCCTTTCATTTAGAAATTTCAATCCTGAGGCCTGTGGGTTATGGCCCACAAACCTATCGGAAGCATTTATTTGAGGCCTTAAGCCTTTAAACCCGGACCACACTTCATATTGGAATACACAGGATACACGGGAAACCCTGCTCCAAAACACTTAAACCGGACTTCAAATATTATAAACTTGCATTCATAAATCGTCAAGTCCATTCATTAAAGCCACTTTCGATGTGCTCTCCGATCTCCGATTGGCTCATCGGTTATTAGTGTATCGGCCCATCGGCAATCAACATTCCCACTATCCGCTGCTCTTTCCTCTCCGATTTGCGATCAGTGATTAGATCGCGACCGTCGATCCTGACTCTCGATTCGATGGTCCATGATCTATCGCATCATCACAATCACAATCGCTCCACGGCCGATTCCGATAACGCATAAAGGGTTCCACCAGTGCGATATCAATTGACTCTGTTCTCAGCGATAAGATCCTATCCGTTGATCATATCGATCCAACGAATCCTATGTATTGACCCATCCATTCCTCTTTGGCTTGATTTCACTTGCTTTTGATGGACTTCTGTGTTAAAACACAGTTCTCATCCTTATCAGTCTTCAGCAACTGAACCTATTCCTGCAATTCTTTTATTTTCTTCTGCAATTTTTCTTGTTGTTTTTGAGCTTTTTCAATCTGAGTTATATAATTAGAAAATGGCATTACCAAGTGCTCCTGAATTTCTCTTATTTCTTTCTGATGAGCTTTCATGGTAATTTCCCCACGCTCGAAACTAAAAGTAGTGGCCTTCCATTTCTGGATTTCTGCTGCCAAAGTAAACTCTTGTGCTTCTTCAAGATGGACGAGTGCCTTGGTCTATGTGGACTTCTGTTTGGGTAGATGATAATACTACCTCCCTATCTTAAGTATGTACAGCCACCAAAATTGTCCCACTAGTTCCAGGGGTTACATTTGTTTGGCCATGATTGATTTTTTTCTTTCCTTTTTCTTGTTTCCACAATTGCATCACTTTTTTCCTTGGATTTGTAATTTTCATCTTTAACTGAACATTTTATTTTAACAGTAGTTGATTCCAGCGCTGAATGGGAGCTTTCATTTTTACAAGTTCCTCAACAAATTCTTGTTTTACCACATTCTCCTCCATCTATCTCAGGATGGTACTGGTCCTTATGGAGAAGTATTGGCAAATTCTTCAATAGGTTCCTGTTTTATCACAATTTCCTCCATCTGTTCTGATGTCGGTACTCATGGACCAGTATCGAAACAATTGTCAGCAGGTTCTTGTTTACTGAAATGTCCTCCATCTAGCTCGAAGTTTGTACTGGTTCTTGTGGAGCAATATTGGCACATTCTTCAATAGACTTTGGCACTACCAAATTTTCTTCTATTTTTTCAAGAGCCAGTACTGATTCTTGTGAAGTAGTATCAGCAACAACATCTTCTTCTATTTTCTCTAAAGCCGAAACTGATTCTTTTGGAGAAATATTGGCCACATCCTCTCTTTCCATTTTTTCAGAATCCGACACTGTTTCTTGTGGAGCATTATCGGTCATACCTTCTCCTTCCATTTGTTCTGAAGTTGACACTGGTTCTTATGTAGTAGTATCAGAAACACCTTCTCCTTCCATTTGTTCTGAAGCCGACAGTGGCTCTTGTGGAGATGTATCGACAACACCTTCTTATGTAATAACTCCTAAGAACTTCAAATTGGGATGAAATACTTCTTCTATTACTGTGTGGGTAGAAGAATGGAATTTCCTTGATCCTCTCAACAGGGTGGCCATAAGTGGTGAGTGAGGGGGAGTAGATTTTGTTTCCATGATACCAAAATCCTCCATTTTGGTCTCTTGATTTCCTTCCCCAACTCCCAAATTATCTTTTTGGTCCCTCATTTTTTCTCCTCTACCTCCTCCAGTATTTGTTCCATTTCTTCTTGTTCAAGAAATTCCTCTTTTGGCCTTACAGGGATCATGGCTACAACTTCTTCCTCTGATAATTCAACCAGTTTCTACCAAGTTATAGTCATCTATAAAAAGGCATGAATTTCCAGCAGTCTAACAAGTCCATGATTTATAAGGACGACCAACGCCTGGTGCGAGCGGTGCGCAAACAAGGCCATCAATTGTAAATTGTTCAAAAGGAAGAAAGGGATATTTATAGCATGCATTTGAAAAAATCAGAGACAAACTAGGAGCTTGAAATGATATTTAAAAAAGAATAGAAAATTGAACTTCATAGGTGATATACCGATTAAGAAATATGAGACGTCTCACTAGGGTTGTGGCAGTGATTTCTGATCGTATCCCTTTCCTTTCTGCACCACGTTCTTCCCCGCCTGTAGGAACATCTTTGGAAACTATGGCAAGGTCGCTCTTCTAATAAACCACTTATGTTCATCTTACGTTAACCCACTAACCACTGCAATGACTTCCTTAGTTACTTTAATTTCCAATCCATGGACCCTGGAGCGATTTCCTTCTAGGTTTAATGCAAATTCTACTATCACTCCTTCATCGAATCCTTGTAGCTGCTCAAAGTAAGTTTGTGAGACCACATTTTGGAAAATATACCATACTTCTGGTTAGCGTCGTACATGTTCTATATTCTCAAGTTCATGTTTGATAGCCTGGTGACCCATTATTCATATCAATGACCCTATGGTAGCGTTCAGAGTAGCAGTCAGTCGTTGAGGGAACAATTAGCCGAGAAACTACGCGATAACGGAAATGGTGATAAGGGAAATGAATCTGGGAGAGGGTTATGGTAAAATAAGCAGTAATCATGGTAATAACTTCAATACATTGGAAATGACCGCATTTTAATGCAGACATGCATATTTTTACATGGTGTAATTTCCAATGAGTGTTGATATGTGTGAAGAATATGGATGGAGATATGATACGAGTGGGTAATAACTCCATATTAATGGTATGATTGGATAATTTAAATGGTATTTAATGAGGTATGATAATAACAACAAATGGTATCATTATTATTAAATACGATAATTTCCCCCCCAACTAAGGTATGGTCGTCCTCGACCCTGATTGGTCATGTCATTAATGAAATGTCAATTAAATTCATAGAATCGTTTGGGGATGTACGTGACAATTTCCTTAGTGGAGTATCAGCACCAGTGGAGTATCAGCGTTGGTAGAGTATCAGCACCAGTGGAGTATCAGCATCAGTAGAGTGTCATCACTAGAGAAGTATCAGCATTGGCAAAGTATCAGCACCAATTGAGTATCAGCGTTGACAAAATATCAACACTAGTGGAGTGTCAACATCGGCAGAGCATCAACACCAGTCGAGTATCGGCATCAGTGGAGTATTAGCACCAGTGGAGTCTCAGCATCGGCAGATGCTGAAATAGAGACAACCGAGATGCTACAACATGAGTAGCAGCAGGAAAAATGTCGCAACTGGAGTAGGATCAAGAGAGGGGGAAAAGAGTGTTGGAACTTTAGTAGTAGCAAAGGAAGGGGGAAAAAAGTGTTGCAAAAGGGAAAAGAGAGTTGCAACTGGAGTAGCAGCAAAGGAAGGGGAAAAAGAGTGTTGCAAAAAGGAAAATAGAGCTGCAAATGGAGTAGTAGCTAGGGAAAGGAAAAAGAGTGATGTAAAGGGAAGGGGAAAAATAGAGCTACAACTAGAGTAGCAGCAGAACTTAAAACTTTATTTTTTTTATATTTTTATTTTGTGTGTATATATATATATATATATTATTTATTTTTATTTTTATTTTTTTAATTCAATATGAGGTGCAGAGGAATAATTCTCTACACAAATGACTTCAAAACCAGAATCATCATAAAATTGTCTAATAAAGAAATCCCTAGAGGTCAGGTGGTGATACAACCTGAGGCGATGTCCATTTGCAAGTAAAGGAGTATGTGCATCATCTATTGTTATGAGTTTAACAGTTCCATTTTCAAACACTATGTCAACCTCATATGGACCCATCCATCTTGAGCAGATCTTTCCTTTAAAATCCTTGAACCAGGAATCATAGAGTAATTCCCAACGCATTTTTGAAACACCTTTTTCTTAATAAATTAGTTGGATGGTGGCAATGTTCTGTACATCTAGCAAATGGATTTCATCTAACTTGTTGAGCTGATCCAGTCTGTGTTTCTAGGCTGCATTAAGATCCAAGCCTACTTCCAAAGTTGTCATGAGCGTTTTGAACTCGAATTCAACCGGAAACACAGGGGATTTCCCATACACAAGTTCATATGGTGAAAACATCGTTGTATTCCGCCATGTACTTGTATATGCCCAAAGTGCTTCAAGGAGATTTTCTACCCAATTTCGGCAATGGTTAGTCATAGTATTTGTAAGAATATTTTCCAATACTTTATTTGTGCTCTCTACTTGACCATTCTCCTGCGGGTGATATGGGGATGTCGCCCAGTCTTTGATTCCATATTTCTCCATAATTGCTGCTATTGAATGTGATGTAAACTGTGCCCCTCCATCTGAAACTATTTCCCTAGGGGCCCCATATTGAGAAAATATTTCTTCAAATAGGAAGTCTGAGACAATTTGTTCAGTGGCTTTTGAAATGGCTTTGGCTTCCACCCATTTTATCACATAGTCTGTACAGACAAGGATATGGACTTTCTGATGAGACAGAATATTAAATGGCCCAACAAAATCAGTAACCCATTTCTCAAAGGGCTCAAGGACTAATTCATTCTTCAGTGACATTTCATTTTATTGAACAAGCTGGCCCATTCGTTGATAGTTGTCACACCCCTGAACATATTTTCTAGCATCCCAGAATATAGAGGTCCAATAGTATCCCATCTGCAACAACTTGTGACCAGTTCATTTATCAACAAAGTGTCCTCTGTAATTTTTATCGTGCGAAGCTTTCAGAACATCATATATCTCTTCCTCGCCTACACAACATCAGATTTTCTGATTTGGTTCGGTGTAGAAGAGGTATCCTTTTATCCATGTATAACGGGCACTCTGCCAGATAATTCTCTCTTGTTCCCTGTATGACAAATGATGAGGTGCCTTACCTGTATTAGGTGCAGGATTTGTGCATATTTTGGATACCTTTTTTCTGCTATCCTTGACCATTTCACCTTTGAACCCGTGGAATTTACATCACAATTACCTTTTTCCCGGTTATAAGTGTTCATTTTTGTTATGACATATTATTTTGCCATTTTGGTTAAATATGATGGAGATAATATCCTTTTTTGTGGCTACAAAGGCAATTATGGACAAAAGGATCTATGGCTCTATTTCTTTCAGGTGATGCTTCCAAAACCACAGCCAAAGGATGAACAACGAACTATGAGTGCTTGTTGTTACACCTCAGGGGTTGTTGTAAAACCTCAACATTATTGTTACACCTCACGCATTATTATTACACTATGAATTGTTGCTACAACGCTGGACATTGACCACTCCACAACCGTCTAATGTCATGGGTACTATTCCACAAGACAGTTATCACGGAGATTGTATTGTTTATGGATGGCTATGGAATGAAAACAGTTGTGATTTTGAGAAATGATGTAACAACAATAAGCCTTGTATTTATAACTTCTTGTAACGATTTATATTTTCTCTCAATATTGATCAGCATGAGAATCATGAGATTCTCATGACTGATCTATTTCTTATTTTCGACATGTCAATATTATAAATGGGACTCGGTTCCATGTAACGAAGGATAGGTATCGTTATTTTTCTCCTATAATTCATAATCATTTCTCAATACAAAGAGTAGCGTTGTTGATGTTTTCATAGATGTGGTTTTGAAGTTTTATTAATTTGTAATTCATCCCTGTGCCCTGCTAGGGAGGAAGGGCCCTCCTCTTTAGCAGGGATTGCAGTAGCATCAGTAGCGTAGTGTTAGACCAATTATTATTCCTTTATGGATGTGCGAAATTATTCTTGTCGCCGTGTAATTTTCAGAATGGGTTTATTTCTGTTTCCAGATTTATGATATGTTGTCACACAGAATTGGGTTGAACATAATATTCAGTCAGTCAACTTAGTTATTGGTGTGGTGTGTGGCGTGCCTTTCCTTTGGTAACATGAAGTGTGGTTTCATCTCTGTAGAATGTTTTTGATTTCTACATGAGTGTTACTTTCTACAATTAGATTCAGCGACATTGTTTTTCCTTTTAATTTTACTCTTGGCTGAAGTGTATCGGCACAGACAATGCATACTCCTTTGAAATAAATAGACCTACCCTAGGTTGAAAATTAATGGTTGCGATTCAGTCATATTTACAGTGATTAAATTGGCTCAACATTTTGGTGTCGTTGCCGAGGGAGGTAGATGACAATGCAATCAACCAAGTTTGTTTGTCAATAGAGTGTTTCCAGTGCATAGGTGTTGGGCGATAAGACGAGAGGTAAGAACCTGTGCATCGCTCTAATATACCTGGGTGGGTTCACCCCTGTGATTACTAGGACTTAAGTTGTGTGAATTCCTTGATTCTTTAGATGTGCGCTTAGCTTTACAGGTGTTTGGCGGTAAGATAAGAGGTAATAACCTGCGCATCTCTCTAATATAATTGAGTGGGCTCACCACTGTATAAGATAAGACAATTAGGATTTGAATAAATATGCATAGGGTCCATGTGTAAAGTGTAGGAAAAATAGAAATATCAATTTACAACCACTCTAATAAGTCGCAGGAAAAATGGGTCATAAAATAAATAAGGAGAGCACAGATCTGGGGAGGAAAACGTTTATTCATGAGTTGATCTCAAAAGCAAGAAAATAATAGTCAAATTCTCAGAGGGACATAAGGAAAACTGGGCCACAAAGAGTTTTTACTCCCATAATAAGAACAAAAGCATATGGTTCCTCTGTCTCCAAACCATATCATCCTAGAACTAGTATAACCACTCCCAAAACTAAGTATCCAAATCAAGAGCAGCAGTGGAAGGCTAGTGATCAGGACAATCAGACTAAGGGTCAAGGGGAAACTAGTGGGGAACACTAGGAGCCTAGGGCAGGAAAGTATTCACTAAATTATTAAAATCCTGATTCGAGCAACGCAGTAAAATAGCCAACCCCGAAGCAGCCTGAGCTATCAATGAAAAAATCTTTACCCACAAGACAGTCACCAAGACAGTCTGCAGAAGACATGTCACAACAAGGATCAGGAGGATCAACATTGGGGGATAATAATGACAAAAACACTAAAACAGATGCCACCATCACCACCTTTGAGTTTCCAATAGGGGTTATCAGAGGTGAGGCTCCCATGAAAAACATTCCTTTGTCATCTCTTAAACCCTTCGAAGGGATGACTGTAGAATATCCTGACACCTTCTTGTTTGAATTTAATTTCTTGTGTAAGAGCTATGATTATGTTTTAGATTCTCAGACGCTGAAATTATTCCCTACTACATTATTCCCTGCTACTCTAAAGGGAGCAACATTGAGATGGTTCATGGGATTAGGCTCTACTACCATTTGAACATGGAGTGACATGAAAGAAACATTTCTATCTAAGTATCAGGATTATTGCAAAACCAGGGACTTTCCGGAAAAAATATTCAGGATGACACAAAAGGAGGAAGAAATCTTGGAGGATTATGTGGAGTGATTCCATTACAATTTGCAGAGATCTCAAAACAATGACGTAGATCAAGAGATCTTGAAGACCATATTCATACGGGGTATGAGAGATGACTGCCTCAATACCCTAAACCTATTAGGGAAAGGGGACATATCTTAGGAACCATTTCCCGAGATAGTAAAGCTTTGTTTGAGATGTTGTAGAGGATTATTGAAGGGGAGAAGCGGTGTGTGAGATGCCTCTGCTTGGATACAGAAATCTGCAAACGGTGGTGCGACTAGGGCGGAAATCGAGAACTTGTTTGAGCATATTAAAACCTGTCTTCTTAGCACCATGTATGCTCAAATAATGACAACACAAGTGAAGAAAGCATAGAACGAGGTTGATGCAGCTTTAGCTGTGTTCTTCTCGATATGCAAGGACAATCATTCCCGGAAGGAATGTAGGGTAAACAACATCGCCATGTGCAACATATGTGATCTAGAGTATTCCACGGGTCATTTCCCAGAGCTTCACATATTAAAAATCATGCTTAATGAATCAAGTGAGGAGGTTCAATATTCCTACTTCATTGGATCCAGGAAGCCATGGAAATCACGACCCCTAGGTATTTCTCAAGATTTCTCTTCTTTCAATCCATGGAATAGTACACATAACATTTAGCAATTTCCATGGCAATACTCTGCCCTTCCTCCGGCACAATATCCTTCACCTTGGAATCAATGGTATTCCTTGTCACCTTTCCTATGCCCTCCATTTAAACCATATCCTTGGACTTAGAATTGGAGAGGAAATTCCTTAGGACTAGTTCCTCCGGCAATACCAGCACAACAACAGTTGCAACTACCACCTCTTCAAACACCTATTGCTACACCATCTATACAACCCCAATTACTTGTGTAACTTAACCCTAACCTAAACAATAAGGCAACCCAAAACATTGAACCTTCGGGCACCTTTCAGACTTATTGTATCACTCCTATCAGGTATAATGAAATCCATCTTCGGTCAGGGAAAGTAGTTCACCCAAAACTCTCCCCCATTATAACTAAAGAATAGTGTGAGTCACCCAAGGGGGGTTCTACAGATTTTGAAGTTGTTGTCACACATGTAACAGCTGATTCGAAGGGGATTGTTGTGCCTGTAACATCTATTCCTAGTAAAGTTGATACACCTATAACATCTGATTTGACTATAACAACTACAGATCGTCCATATCCTAGAAGGCTAGCATAAATTGGTATGACTTCACACCTGGAATTGGATTTTCTCAAGGAGTTGAAAAATTTACACATACGGATCCCTCTACTATAGGCTATCAGAGATGTGCCTTTCTATGAAAAACAGTAAGAGATTTGTGTGCTAAAAATCCTGGAAGGAAGCCTAAGGACCCTACTACTATTCATGTGATGGGAAAGTTATTCGAGTTTATGATTGATCAGACCCTTTTAACCAAATACAATGATCCAGAGAATCCTACTCTCAATGTTTACATCAATGGCAAGCCCATTACCAATACATTAATTGATTTAGGGGCAGCCATTAATGTAATGACGAAAGAACTCTTCATCACCTTAGGATTACACAGACTACAGTAGTAGAACTAGCAGATAGTTCATGAGTCAAACCCGAGGGAATGATAGAAGACATAGTGATTACAGTAGATTCTTGGCAATATCTTGCTAACTTCCTTATTTTACAAACTAAATCAAACCTGGGGGGGCATCCTTTAATTTTAGGAAGGCCATGGCTAGCCACTGCAGATGCATTCATAGGATGTAGGTCTGGGTCCATGATGATTTATGATGGCCAAGCCACCAAGAATCTTATCCTTTATCCTCCACCAAACTAGATACAACTTCGAGAAACCCCTTGTGGGATGAATTTGAACCTGATTCAGATCACTCACAGCCACTTCTCACCCTCAGGAAGGCACATTACTTTAAGGATGAAACGGAAGATGATATCATAAGTGGTTTCATTAGTAATTCACTTGTTGTTACTTCCATTGAAAACTCGTGGGAGGAGGACGTTGTAGAAGATGAAGATCGCTCCAAGTATTAACAACAGTCCTCTTGAAATAGAACCATGGAAATATCTTAATGTCAATCCAAGTTTGACTACTGAGTAGAACATTTTTTGTACATTTTTTACAAAAATACAAAAATGTGTTTGCATGGGATTATACAAACATGAAGGGTATCCATCCCATCCTATGCACCCACTACATCTATTTGAAGGATGGTTTCAATCCAGTGAGACAACCGCAGTGATGCATGAACCTTGCATTGAAGGAGGTAGTAAAAGAAGAATTGCATAAACTCCTAAATGCCAATTTCATTTATCCTATTTCTGACAGTCAGTGGGTATCTCTGCATGTCATTGTCCCCAAAAATTATGGCAAGTGGAGGATCTGTGTGGATTATAGAGAACTCAACAAAGCCACTCAAAAGCACCATTTTCCCTTGCCATTTATAGACCAAGTCCTTGATACCCTGTATGGGAAGTAATTTTGCCCATTTTTAGACGGGTTTAGTGGGTACAACCAAATACAGATTGCCCCGAAAGACCAAGATAAGACGACCTTTACCTGCCCTTAGGGAACTTTCGCCTACAGAGTTATTTCTTTTGGACTCTGTAACACACCAGCAACCTTCCAAAGGGTGATACTGGGAATCTTCTCGGATTTGTTGAATGATTGTCTAGAAATTTTCATGGATGACTTCACACCCTATGGAGATGCCTTTGAAACAGCATTAGTTAATTTGGAAAAAGTATTAGAACGATGTGTGCAAACTAATGTTTCTTTGAGTACAGAAAAATGTAGCATGATGATGAATGAAGGGATTGTGCTAGGACATCTCATTTCAGCTGATGGAATTAAACTGGACCTTGGTAAGATAGAGGTAATCTTGAAAATCTCAATTCCAAAGACACAAAAAGAGGTACGTAGTTTCTTCGGTCATGCAGGGTACTATAGGAGGTTTATAGAAAAAATTTCAAGGATTGCATCTCCTTTATTTTATTTACTTATGAAAGATGTAGAATTTGTATGGACAAGGAAATGTGAGCAGGTCTTTACGAAATTGAAAGACTTTGTATCATAAACTCCTGTTTTGTGGGGCCCGAACAGGAATCTTTTGTTCCACATAACTACAGACACATATGATACTATTGTGGGAGCTGTTTTGGGCCAGTTGGAGGACAAGAAACCATATGCCATTTATTATATCAGTAAAAACTTGACCCCAGCTGAACCCAATTACACAGTGATCGAGAAGGAATTCCTTGCAGTAGTGCATGCAATTAATAAATTTCGGCACTACATCACAGGATATCAAGTGTTTGTACACACGGACCACTCTGCCATTCGTTTTATGATGAAAAAACCAATCACTAATTGTAGGATTACATGGTGGTTATTCTTATTACAAGAATTTGATATAATTATCCTAGATAAACCTGGGAAGGATAATGTGGTAGTTGATTTTCTTTCTAGACTAAATGTTGGTAGTGAAATCATGCCTATAGAAGATTCTTTTCTGGATGAATGTATATTTTTTTTATTTCAGTTCACTCACCATGGTATGCAGACATAGCTAATTATCTTGTTGCAATAAAAAACCCCCAACACCTATCCTACAGGGAAAAGAGAAGGATCATTCAGCTAAGTGCTAGATAGTCATGGATAGAAGGAAATCTCTATCACACTGGTACAAATCATCAGATCAAAAGATGTGTAAGGGAGGATGAAATTTTTGATATCCTTCGATCTTCCCATGAGGAACCTTGCAGAGGTTACTTTGCAGATAAGAGAACAGGATACAAGGTGCTCTCAAAAGGATACTATTGGCCCACAATATTCCAGGATGCTAAAAAAATTGTGAAGGGATGTGACATCTACCAGAGAATGGGTCAACCACTTTAATCAAACGAGATGTCTTTGTGACCACAAAGAGTCTTAGAACCATTTGAGAAATAGGCTCTAGATTTTGTAGGATCAATTAAACCGTCATGTCAGCAGAAATCCTACATTATGGTCTACACTGACTATGTCACAAAATGGGTCGAGGCGAAAGCATTAACCAGAGCTATAGAGCAGGTTGTTTCAGACTCCTTGTTTGAAGAAATTTTTTTCCACTTTGGAGTACCCAGAGAAATAGTGACAGATGCAGGTCCCCAGTTCACATATCATTTGATTCAGATATTGGTTGAAAAATATAAAATCTACCATAGAATCACTTTGTCTTATCATCCGTAAGAGAATGGCCAAGTGGAAAGCACCAACAAGGTTATTGAGGGTATCCTTACCAATATCGTAGCTATCCATTGAAGAAATTGGGATGATAAACTTCTAGAGGCGATGTGGGCATACTGGAGTTCTCACCGTATGAATTAGTCTATGGTAAAAATCCTTTGTTTCCTAAAGAATTTGAAATTAAGACATTAAGAACAGTGCTCCAAGTGAATTTGGATCTAGAAACAGCACAGAAACAACAGTTGAATCAACTTAATGAACTAGATGAGAAACGGTTAGCTGCCATTCAGCAAACAGACATTGTCCAACAGCAAAGAGCTAAGTGGCACGATAAATTTATTAAAAAGAAGAAATTTAAAAAAGGAGATTGGGCTCTATTGTATGATTCAAGATTTAAGGATTTTAAAGGGAAGCTCTGCACCAGGTGGCTAGGTCCTTATGAAGTTGACGCAGTCTTTGACAATGGGACTATAAATTTAGTAACCATTGACAATGCTAGGACACCATTGTTTGCTAATGGGCACCGTCTTCGGCTATATCACAAACCCGCTTCAAAGGAATCATTCATCAACATTTTCAAGGATTCTGACCTTCAGATTACGAAGGCAGGGGATAATTCCCCTGTGCTGCCAATTTCTTAATTTTCCAATAAGTGTAACAGCTGAAAACCAGCTTCTGTTGGCAGCTGTTACACCCAGCATAAATAATAAAAGATTAATAATAAAAAATAATAATAACAACATATAAATAAAAATATGACTGTGAAAACCTCTTCTGGGGCGCAGGAAGACCAATTGTGACAGCTAAAAACCAGCTTCTATTGGCGGCTGTTACACATTTCTTTTCTCTCTATAACAGCATTTTGCAACTCGTGTATATTCTACTTTTTATGTTGTTACAAGTTCTATTAGAATATGTTTGTAAATTCTCTTTGTAAGTATTTTAAAAAGAATTATGTAAATAAGAGACGATTGTACAAATAGCGTGGAAATCGGGTTGTTGTTACATGTGTAGCAGCTGTCAACTTGTGAGCAGCCACACCAATGAAATCATCAGCTGCAATATGCAAATAAGAGTATTCATTAGTGTTATGTTGCAGGAGAAACTCATACAACAAGCACATCATTGCTGGAATTAATTTTTGTCACCAATTTTTGCCACATCACGCCAGGTACGTCACACGAAGGTATATCACTTTTGCCCTCTATTTAACAATTATGGAAATTAAATATGGCATCTCTTCAGATGGCCGAGGATGGATGTCACATTAAACTTGGGGGAGAGGACGATTCATTTCATAATCTATGATCTCGAATTTAAAACTGGTAATCATTATTAAAACCTTGTCATCATTTTTTTCCAATCATGCCAAGAGTTGGAATGCATTTAATGCCATATCTCCATGATCCAGACCAATAATGGAACCATGCCATGTGTAGTATGATCCTCCTTAACCCGAAATCCTCGTTTTAATTTCCTTTTACTAGCCTAACATCAGCCTCATCGATCATTGCACCTTCATTCCAAAATCCTCAGGGATAGAGTAGAGTACAAAGTGTTGGGGTGGAGATGGGAGGAGCAACAGTCCGACCGGAGACCACTTCGATGGAAGCATTGGAGAATTTCCTTGAGTCATGCCAAGTCTTTAAGGAAGTGGTTTGGTTCAAATTTTTTGAATGGCTCAAAGGATCAGAGAGGTCCGTGGCCATGGAATTCGCTCAGACCCTGCATATAAATCAAACGGAAGCCCGAGGTTTAAAGCTTGGAGTCACAGAAGAATTCATTTCCCATGTAACATCACTACAGACTATGGGGAAATGGTGGTTTGGCAGGAAAAACAATGACCCTTCTCTTAAGGTTGAATTCCTTCAAGGAGAGGAACAATTCGAGAAGAAGGGTAGTGGAATTGACGGACTGTCACTCCCTCAGTGGTGGGGAGACGTTTCCATGTACATTATCAAGTACATCACCTACAAAGGAAGGGAAATGATCGTCTTCAACTACCATTTTGCACTACTAAACCACCTGTGGCAGAGGCAGCTAGTTAACATTCCATTTTTTTTGCTAGAGAATATCAGACACATGTCTGCGACTGTAAAAATGGTTGTGCACCTAGAGACTTGTGTCACCAACAATGGTTAGATTAAATTGATTGTACTGGATGCTTTGGAATGACAAGGCAGAAGCTGGGAAGAATTCATGAGTAGAAAGATAAGGACCTCCCACAAGAGGTGAACTGAAATCCCTGACGCCCCAAAGGAAGTAGAGGAGACTGGAAAAGGCCAATATTCAGGGGGTAGGGTCGAGAAAAGGTCATTGAAGAAGCTGATAGGTAGCAGAATACCAAAGAAAAGGGTAAAAGTCAGTTCACATCCGGAACCTTCACGTTTATCGAGCGAGGGACCGAGTAAGGACACAGGGAAGCAGAAAGAGGAGGAACAACTCCATCCAGAAGAAGACCCTATGTCAAGTAAGGGCGAGACTCGGTCTTTGCAGCTTAAAATAAAATTTTTAGAAGAGGAAAATGAAAAAATAAAGCAGCAAGTAGAAGGAAATGAAGCAGAAGCAAGGGTCCTAGGCCTAGATACCTTGGCAGAAGTAGTGGACAAAATGAGGGTGGATTCTGCACAAGGTCCTGTGTGTGCGACATGCACCATAAACCTAGCAGAAACCAAATATAAAGTCTACATTGCAAGAACCACCTCGATGGAGACTCAAACCAATCCCTAGGAATCTGTTACACGAGAAATCATTGATGACGTTGTTGATACACAAGAACCAGCAGTTGAAACGAAGCATTCCATGGGTGGCGACCTAGGAGTTGATACATAAGAACCTGCCGACAACACTGTTGTTACACAAGAACCAATAGTAAAGACAAAAGTTAATCAGGGACGAAAAGAAGAGACTGCTACACAAGAACCCATTGATGACATTGTTATTACACAAGAACCAACAACCGAGACAGAGCAACTCAATCCTCGAGATGTTGTTACACCCCCAAGTGATAGTGCATGTAGAGGAACACAGGGTCCTGAATTAGGATGGTGTTCTGAGAAAATTCTATTGATATCTGAATTGCAAAAGTGGAACGGCAGGCACAGCTATTGCAGGAAGGAGTGATCTCGCTGGCGGCACACCAAAAAGTAGTAAACTCGCTCAAGGAGAAATGGGCTGAGAAGGATTTGGCAGAAAAATGGGAAAGACAAGGGAAAGAGGTAGCTATGAAAAAGAAAGAAGAGCAGTTGCAGCTGTTACAGGATTAGGTTCAGGATTTAACAAATGACAAACACAAGTTACATGAACTCGCCCTAAATCTGTTAGGGTGTAGAAGACCCTCTCGAGCTATCCAATTTTTCTGTGGGAACGATTTTTCTTGTTTCAATTGACCTTTATTTGGGTAATTCCACCCAAACTTTTTTGGATGTTTTCCCTGCTTGCAACTTCCAGGATCAAATCTTTCTTTGCGAGCCTTTTCTTCATAGCATGATCTGCAAACATGTTAGTACGCACATGATTGCAGACATTCTTTCTTACATGGGCAATTTGCAGTTGCATGCCTTCATTTCTTTTATGAAAAATCAGATAGATTGGCATATCGCTATGAACTTGCTGGACGTGAATGAAGAAAAGGAAACACTAAAGATCCAGGCCAAACCAGGCATGGCTGCAAAATTAAGACAGATCTTTAGGAAAAACTTTAGTGTTCCGGATGTCAAGGAGCAGGCAGCCGTTTGCCGGAGGAGGATTGTGAAGATATGCCTCAACTTTTTTGTGCATATGAAGGGTCGTGCACTAACAGGGTGCTACAAACACACAAAGGTTAGTAGTGTAGGATTACAGGAAAGCAACCTGTTTGGTTTTCAAAATTTTGTGGTTGTTGTTTCACGGGTCCCAGAATATGCCTGGATTGTAGATTTATTGGGCACCTTTTGGATAGGACTTAGGTTCAAATATCCTCTAATTTGGTTACCAGTGGAGGAGTACTAGCCTTAGT
Source organism: Pinus tabuliformis (assembly GCA_031772625.1). NCBI lineage: Eukaryota > Viridiplantae > Streptophyta > Pinopsida > Pinales > Pinaceae > Pinus > Pinus tabuliformis. The sequence continues at coordinate 693,351,146 of CM062814.1, read as the reverse complement.
ATCAATTGTGTGATTACAAGGAGGAATCTTGGCCACATCAGCTGACGGCCAGTCAAGGGTACAGGGCTGTTGAGGAAGATACCGCTAATGCTTATAATCTGACAGAGTTGCATATGAAGTATAACAACAGGCTTTGAAGTATTTTTCATGAGGACATGCAATTGCTTCAGCTTGGGGGAGATGTTGGGTGCAAGATTTGTGCATATTTTGGATACCCTTTTTCCCCTATCCTTAACCATTTCACCTTTGAACCCGTGGACTTTACATCACAATCACCTTTTTCTCGGTTATAAGTGTTCATTTTTGTTATGACATATTATTTTTCCATTTTTTAAATATGAATGAGATGATATCCTTTTTTATGGCTAACCAAGGAAATTATGGACAAAATTCTCTATGGCTTTGTTTCTTTCAGGTGATTCTTCCAAAACCACAGCCAAAGGATGAACGGCGGACTATGAGTGCTTGTTGTTACACCTCAGGGGTTGTTGTTACACCTCAACATTGTTGTTACACCTCACGCATTTCTATTACACTATGAATTGTTGCTACAATGCAGGACATTGACCACTCCACAACCGTCTAATGTCGTGGGTACTATTCCATAGGATAGCTATTGCGAAGATTGTATTGTTTATGGATGGCTACAAAATCAAGACAGTTGTGATTTTGAGAAATGATGTAACAGCAATAAGCCTTGTATTTAGAACTTGTTGTAACAATTTCTATTTTCTCTCAATATTGATCAGCATGAGAATCGTGAGATTCTCATGACTGATCTGTTTCTTATTTTGGACATGTCAATATTATAAAGGGAACTCGGTTCCATGTAACGAAGGACAAGTATTGTTATTTTTCTCATGTAATTCATAATCATTTCTTAATACAAAGAGTAGCATTGTTGATTCTTTCAGAGTTGCGATGTTGAAGTTTTATTAATTTGTAATTCATCCCTGCGCCCTGCTATGGAGGAAGGGCCCTCCTATTTAGCATGGATTGCAATAGCAACAGTAGCGTAGTGGTAGATCAATTATTGTTCCTTTCTGTAAGTGTGAAATTATTCATATCGTCGTGTAATTTGCAGAATGGATTTATTTCTGTTTCCATATTTATGATATGTTGTCACACAGGATTGGGTTGGACATAATATTCAGTCAGTGGGCTTATTTATTGGTGTGGTGTGTGGTGTGCATTTCCTTTGGTAACATGAAGTGTGGTTTCATCTCTGTAGAATGTTTTTGATTTTTGCATGATTGTTACTTTCTGCAATTAGATTCAGCGACATTTTTTTTATTTTTAATTTTACTCTTGGTTGAAGTGTATCGGTACAGATAGTGCATACTCCTTTGAAATAAACAGACCTACCCTAGGTTGACAATTAATGGTTGTGATTCAGTCATATTTATAGTGATTAAATTGGCTCAACAACCTGTAGCAAGATAGTTAGTAACATTTTCATACAAAGGGGTGTGAGTAGAAATTGAAAAAAATATGTTCATCAGGGAAACTATCTTCTACAAGTGTATCTTCATTATTAATATTCGGCCTAAACAGGAAATCTGCTACAACATTATATTTTCTCGGTTTGTCTACAATAGTGATATCAAATTCTTGTAACAATAATAACCATTTTGTGATTCATCCATGAGTTGTAGGTTTGTTCATCATATACCTGAAGGCTAAATGATTTGTACGCACAAAGGTGGGTACCCTGTAATATAATGTCGAAATTTGTTAACATCATAAATGACAGCCAAAAATTCCTTCTCAGTTACTATATAATTAAGTTCAGCATGAGTTAAATTATTGTTGACGTAGTAGATTGCATACGGCTTCTTATCTTCCTATTGTCCCAAAACTGCCCCAACTGTTGTATGGGAAGCATCCATAGAGATATGGAATGGAATTTTCCAATCAGGGCCACGCAATATTGGAGCCTCATAGACTAATTTCTTGATCCTTGAAAAATTCGATTCACAAGCATAAGTCCACACAAATTCTGCATCTTTAGACAGTAGTTGGAAAAGTGGAAATGCTATTCTAGAAAACAATTCTATGAATTGTCAATAATACCCAGCATAACCAATAAATCTGTGTACCTTTGTCTGTGTCTTCTAAGTGGGAATAAATCAACCCGTATTCCTGTAGCTGAACTTAAATGCCCCAGGATGATCCATTCTTCCATCATCATATGACATTTCACAGTGCTAAGAGAAACATGAGTCTTTTTTAATCATTTAAGTACCTTTTCTAAATTTTCCAAACCATCTTCAAAAGAATAAAAATATGGGGTAAAGTCATCCATGTAAATTTCAACACTGTCATTAATCAAATCAAAAAATATTCCCAATATTGCCCATTGGAAAGTAGCATGTGCATTATAGAGTCCAAACGAGAGGGCTCGGTATGAAAAATTTTCCCAAGGGCAAGTAAAAGTGCTCTTATCCTAATCATTGGGAGCTATCTTGATCTGGTTATATCCAATGAACCCGTCCAAGAAAGAAAAGAACTTCTTTCCAGCTAGTGTGTCGAGAACCTGGTCGATGAAAGGTAAGGGAAAGTGATCTTTTGGGTAGCTTTATTTAGCTCCCTATAATCAACACAGATCATCCACTTTACATTTGTATTTGGGACTATGACTAGTGGGGATAACCATTGACTATTGAAGATCGGATAAATAAACCCAACACTCAATAACTTCTACAGTTCTTCCTTAACAATGTTTTTCAAAGCAGGGTTCATTCTTATTTATGGTTAGTGAACAGGATGACATTCCTCTCTTATATATATGTCATGGGTACATAAATTGGGATGAATCCCTTTCATATCCATGTATTCCCAAGAAAAGGCCTCCTTCTCATTCCGAAGAACTTTTAACAATTATTCAGTTTGGGAGGGTGATAGGTTGGGATTGATGTTCAGTGTTTCCCTGGATCGATTTCTACTGGAATACTACTATGGGTTGTTGTGACAGGAATGTTTTCAGTTTTAGTTTTTGGTTGAATAGATTCCTGGGTAGTACAGCTCATAACAGACTCTAATAGTCGTCGATCCAGGCAAGAAACAGAGTCGGGATCACTGATAAATGTACTAATAGTGTCATCTTCCATTTCTTCTTTGAAACAAATATCTTCCCCAATAGTGAGAATTGGTCTAACATTTTCATTTTCAAGTTCAAACTCATCCCAAAGGGAAGGATTTTGTGCTAGGATAAACCCAGGTTTGACTGATGAGCTTGGTTCTACAGGAGGGTAAAGAACAAGGTTCTTCGTAATCTCTCCATTTGATATTACCATATTTTCGGATCAAAACCTAATGTAGGCATCAATCATAGTGAGTCGTGGCCTTCCTAAGATCAGGGGGTGCCCCCTACTAGTGATTGACTTTGCAGTACTAAGAGATCGATAGGGTATTCCCAAGAATCCATGGAAATGATTACATCTTTCAATTTCCCTACAAGTCTCACAGTAGATCAATATGCAAGTTCCAGAACCATTGGGGTTGGTTTAAGGTTAATTAATCCCATATTAAGTACAGTTGTTGATGTTATAATGTTAATTGTAGCCCCAACATCTAACAAAACATTTGAAATATCAACCCCATTGATTTGGACTGTGATCATTGGGTTTCTTGGGTCACCATATATGACGGGTATAGATTTTCCGAACATTATTTCCAAAAAATTACCCATGCCATTAATAGTAGGTGGGTCTTTCAGCTTCCTCCCAGGCTTCTTTGAGCACAATTCCCTAATTTTTTTGGAATAAATCGTGATGTCTTTCATGGCCTAGAGCAATGGGATTTTAACAAATAGATTATGTAATTCTCCCTAGAGATCAAATTTGAGTTGAGGGATATGTTTACTCGGGGACAAACTCTTTAGGATAAGGTGGGCCTATCTGACCTCCTCAAGAGACAATTGTTTTGGTGGGGGGTTTTTGTTCCATAGAAATTTGTGGTGGATTACCCCAACTTCCCCATAGGAGTGTTTAAGTTCTGGTTCTGATGACGAGACTTTGTCCTCAGTTTGTTAAACAATTATTGGTGAAGTCTTTATATTCACCACTCGTCTGGATCGAAGATTCAATTCATTTCATTCTGAAGTGGCAATACCATATGCAGGAAGGTTGGGTGTTTCAACCTGTTGGGCTCCCCTAATATTCATGTTTGGGTTCGGTTGAACAGGTTGTTGAGGATGAAAAGGAGGAGTATGGGTGGAGGCATTTGGTGGGAGTTGTAACTATTGTTGTGTCATAGGTTGAGGAAGTTGATTTGTAGGAAGAGAGGGTCCACGCCAGTTCTGATACCAAGAAGGGACTGGACCAAGTTGGGGTGACCATGACTTCCATGGCATAGGATACTGGTAATACTGCGGCCATGAAGGTAGAAATGGTGCAGGCTGAGACCCAAAATTCCAATGGTGGTAATAAAATTGACAACAACATTTTTAGTGGCACAATTTAAAGGTTTAGCGTCTACCCATTTTTTTTAATTGCTACAAACAAGAATATAACTTTTCTTCCTGGAAATTGGAGATATTGTCCCTACTAAATCTAGGGCCCATTTTTCAAATGGTTTAATAAATACCCGTGGTTGCAGTGGAATTTCATTAGATTGAACTGGATTATCCATTCTTTGACAACTACCATATATTTTAACATATTTTCTGGTGTCTTTGAAAATGGTCGGCCAATAGTATCATGAAAGAAGGAATTTATATGTAGTTATTTGATCAAAAAAATGTCCTCCACATGGTTCATCATAGCATGCATTTGATATATCTATTATCTTAATATCTTATCTTACACACCTTCTAATGATTAAACCAAGTCCTATTCGAAAAATTTCTGCATCTATCCAGGAGCATGATGCACTTTGTTTGGAAATCCTTTTTTTTTCTCTTGATGTCAATTGTTAAGATAGCTTCCGTTTAGCCAAATAACTAGTAAGATTTTCATACCAAGGATTTTGTATACCAATCGCAAATAAATTTTCATCTAAAAAACTATCATCTATAGGAGTTAATGTATTCTTAATTTGTATTATATAAAAAAAATCAACTACATTATTTTCCTTTCTAGGCCTATCTAATATAGTAATATAAAATTCTTGTAACAACAAGAGTCATCTAGTAATTTTTTCATTATTTATAGGTTTGTTCATTAAATATATGATAGCAGAATGATCAGTACAGATAAAAATTCCATACCCACTTATAGTGTCTAAATTTATTTATGGCATGAACTACTACAAGAAAATCATTTTCCATAACTGTATAATTTAACACTACAAGAGTCAAATCTTTACTTCATAATAAATGGCATAAGGATTTTGTTGATATTTTTGTCCAAGAACAACTCTTAAAGTTGTATCCAAAGAATCTATAGAGATATGCAATAGGAGAGACCAATTTGGTCCTCCTAAAATAGGTTCTTAGGAAAATTTTTGTTACAAAGTATCAAAATCTAATTGACATGAGGAGTTCCACTAAAATTCACTATATTTATTTGAGAAATTTGAATTGTGGTGAAGCTACTTTTGTAAATTTTTCTATGAGTCTCCTATAGTATCTTGCATATCTAATAAAACTTCTTACATCTCTTTGAAACTTAGTTGCCTGAGCAGAGCTCACTCAGGACCAGGACCTTCCCTGAGCATAGCGAAGAAGGTATTACCTTCGCATCCATCAGGTAAGGTCCCTTGCCTGCCCGAGCATAAGGTAAAGAAAAGCATAGCGAGGATGCGCAAGCAGGCTCGATTGATAAGGAGAGGATTTCCCTGAGCTACGGTCTAGGTCTTACGTACGCATAGCTCAGGTTCGCTCATGTAAGGTGAGAAGGTAAGGAGGTTTACCCGCTTGTCCGCATCGGGCAAGGTCATCCCCTATTATGAAAAGTGAGGAAGATCAGGCATAACCGGAAGAATTGTGAGCTTGATAATGACTATAATATTTTTCAGATCAATCTTAATTTCATTTCCTGAAATATAATGTCCCAAAACGATGGCTTCATTAAACATCATAAATCATTTTTCATGACTTAAAGAAATGTTAGTTTCTTAACACCTTATAAGAAGTTTTTCAAGATTTTCTTAGTATTCTTCAAAAGTATTTCCATAAACAGTGAAATCTTCCATATAAACTTCAACACAATCATGAAACAAGTCAAAAAAGATACCTAAAACTTCTCTTTGAAATGTAGCAGGAGTATTGCATGGTCCAAAAGGTTGTTGAATATTCTAGAAGATGAATGGTAGAATGTGATTATCTGATCTAAAAATTACTTCCTAATGATTTCCAACCAATATTTATTCCACTACTATCATTAAATAATGTTAGAAAATCTCAAAAGCAAATTTAGTAGAAATAGTAAAGATCATAGAAACATAGCCATGCACAATAGAGACAACATTTTACCTTGGGAAACCCAACCTTGGGAGAAAACCCAACAACTTTTCTTAGGAGAAATTATTCTTCAACGAGGTTTACAGATCCAATTTGTCTAGAAAATTGTGCCAATATCCAAGTCAAAAATTGATCTGAAAATGATCATTTATTAAAACTGATGTAGAATTGATTAACTATTAATTATTTGAATGTTAGCTCAAAGCACGGAAATCGAGGAAAACTGCTTGAGAAGAAGACTTTACGATAGCTGATTAAACACAAGATATATGCATAACAGAAGTGAAAATAGCAAAAACACAGTGATACCAGACAACAAAGTTGATTACGGAGTTCGTCCTTGATGGACTATGTCTCCGAGTCTGCTTTCAAGATGGGTGACCCCTTTATTAGGATTGAAACAGATGAGGTCGATTACACAGAGATTTGATCAATCTGAATGTGCATGCAGGCACTTCTAATCGCTGTCATCAGATAGCCCTCTAAACCAACTTTCCAATGCCTGTCACGGTTCCCAATTCCGACTTTGGATGCTCCTGTTACATTAAAAACAAAACTACCTATGACCTCTAGAATCTGCAAACAAAATTCAAAACCACTCTCCTCCGATCAATGAAGAAAAATCCGCCTTTTAAAGGCCTGCAAGTACATAAAACCACCTTGGGCTAATTTGCAGATGAATTTGGTTTTAGGTGTAAGGGCTCGGTATTCTTGAAATTTGACACCTAGGATTAGTTGTCATGGTCATCGAATAGTTTGTTTGTCAAAAACCATATAAAACCAAAAAATAAACATTAGATGACTACATAACCATTGCAGTCAGGTTAACCGAGCATAGGTTGGACAGCTCATGTGAGCGGTGACCAAACCCGCGGTTTGGGTGCCGACGGTTCCACTAACGGTTTCAGACTGGCGATCTATCCATCACGTTCACATGTGGCCTGTTGTAGTTTGGAAACCCCGCGCGGTCAACTCCAAACCTAACTGCTTTCTCATTCACATGACCACTTTCCAACATGGTTTCCTGTGGTTAACTGACTGCAGTTAACTCGACGGTGTAATACTCCGACGGTTCTCATACACACTGTGATCACATGCTGACGGTTGCGGTTAAGACCTCCGATGCGGTTAGGACTGAACTGTGTATTATAATGTTTTATAATGTATTTACAACAACATACCCCAAGAGCTAAAAAGGGTTTTAGAATTAGGTTTTTTTAGCATTAGGTTTGTTTTTAATGTTTTTTTGGTTGTAATACATTTGTAATGTATTAGGGTTGCAAACTTAGGTTTAGTTTTAGATGTCTAGGTTTAGGATTACATTTTGTTTTTCTAAAAACCCATGTACAACATATTGTCACAATGTGACATAAAACCATATACACATCGTCGACACCAGCTACCTTTGTGATGACAACCCTGACAACATATCAAACCTCTACAACAAACGACACCCATGTCGATGATCATCTTACACCGAAACCCAAATCCTCCGAGGTGAACGACAAACACATGTCATCGACCAAATCTTGGTGGAACCGTCGATGAACACAAGTCAACATCCAGGTACAAACCCATATCAATTGAACGTCATGAAAACCATATTACCTGAACAACCTGATCCCTAACCACACTGTCGAAGCTGACAACACCGAACTGAATTAACGACGACACTGAATACTGATGATGAAACTTGAACACTTGTGCAACTAATCTGACGAGATCCTCCTGGATCAATCATCTCCACTTGAAAGCTTTTGGACCACCAAAATTTTGACTAAACAAATATTCGATGAGGGTAGAACTCCCTCTCTTTCCACCTTGACCCGATGATGTACCAATACATTCGATCTATCACCTGCAAGTGATGACCTTGATGATGCTGACCATGGTACATTTTGAACCGGTGCCCTGTTCCATCCATCTGCAGTATTAACAACTTGCGACGATTGGCAAACAGCCTATTATGAACATGGTATTTGAATTCTTTCCATGAAGAACAATGAGTTAGTGATTCATAATCTTTGAAAACAGTCTCTACTGGATGTTTTTTAATACCATCAACATGTATAAACAATCTATTTTGCGGAATAACAGAGATAATCAAAGATACTCTTGACATCAAACCAGCTATACTTTCCTAATTCTTGATTACTAAGTGAACATGTTGCCTTAAACCCATCAGACTGTAAGGTGAAAATTGCTGCAACTTATTTTGTCTTTGAAAGAATTGAATTAGTTGTTGATTTGTTTGAATCACTTTTCCTTCATCTATTAAACGATGTTTCCTTTGATTAGCACTTTCCCCTGATGCATAAGTTTCCCTTAGATACTTTGGCAATGCTTTAGAAAAGGCTTTGATATGAAAATAAATAGGTCTCCTCTCCACTTGAAAAGAGGTTTCCAAACTGTTTGAAACATGACATGGCGACACAATACAAGAGAAATTGAACACTAATTTTCCCCAATATTGACCTGTATCCCTGTAACTGTTTATTTCCAAACTTGGACTGAACTGATTCATTCTGACATTAGGAAGAGGAGCTTTAGGCAAAAACTGTAATTCATGTTGTAATCCCTACTTATGAATAAGATGTTTGGTTTTACATAGAACTGGAATAGTTTCTATCTCTTTAATCAAACCATATTTAAGCTGAGTCTCATAACTTAAACAAACATCATGTTGATTGTTTTGTTTCTCCTTTACACACATGATTACCAATCTTTTAGTTGAACTTATTAATCGCTTCATTGGATTAGCATTAACTAAATTCAAGTGATTTTTGTTTTGATGTTTCCTGACAATAAATTCAACCCCATATTTCTTAAGGTGATATTTATGTTCTCTCTTGTAAAATACTACATCACGATCATAAAGATAAGGACTCCCTAAGACAACTCCACATATGTCTATTGGAACCACATCTAATTCCACTTCATCAATGTAATTAGCTGTAATGGAAAATCTTAATCGACACTGTTTGGTGACTTTTATCTAAGTTGATTTATTTAGCCATCCTAATGGGTAAGGTCTTGGATGATTCTGTGTTTCCAAACCCAAACTCTTAACTAAATATTCAGATATTAGATTGGCCTATGATCCACTATCAAAAATTGTATCTATCTTTGTATTCTTAGAAGTTATCCTTATGTTAAACAATTCAACTCTTTTATCCTCATTTGAAGGATTTATGTTTGATGAAGATGCAATAGTTTTCGAACTTGAACCAGTGTCAAAAGTTTTACCTATCGTAACCATGACGGTTATCCTCCTTTCATCACCTGAATCTGAACCTAGATCTTGTTGGATTGATGCAATGGCATTCTTTTCATCCTTCTTCTTAAGGAACTTTTTGGGCTTAAGTTCTAGATGAAGTTTCCAACACTTAGATTCATCATGACTGATTCTCGGGTAATGACAACAAGTACGTATTTCCTTCTAAGCTATCGCTGATTTCTTTCTCTTCGAAAGTTTCTTCCCCTTACTGTCATTGGAATCTTTGATTTCCAAATCTTTGGATGACTGCAATGAAAACTTGAAGGGTCTGCCACCTTTGTCCTTCTTTGATGCTTTTGAAGAAGAATCTGCATCTCTCGCCTTCTTGTCTTCATACAATTCTCCCAACATTTGTTGAATGGTCAAGAATTCTTGCTGAAACTGTTCATCACTCATCTTAGTTTCAGCATTTTCACCTGCATCAAATCCTGAAATGGTCGATTTATGAACGACTCGTCACTTTCCAATCTCTGGATCGATCTTCTCAAGGATTCCTTCTCCTCGTTGTGACTTTGATCTGGTTAACATTCAATGGCAAATTGTACAAACGCAACCTACTCTGATACCAAATTACATGATCTGAAATTGATCATTTATTAAAACTAATGTAGAATTGATTAACCATTAATGATTTGAATGTTAGCTCAAAGCATAGAAATCGAGGAAAACTGCTTGAGAAGAAGACTTTAAGATAGTTTATTAAACACAAGATAGATGCATAACAGAAGTGAAAACATAAAAAACGTAGTGACCTGTTCCATCCATATGTATTATGAACAACTTGTGACGATGGACAAACAACATGTTATGAACATGGTATTTGAATTCTTTCCACGAAGAACCATGAATTAGTGATTCATAATCTTTGAAAATAGTCTCTACTGGATGTTGATTAATACCATCAACATGTATAAACAATCTATTTTGCATAATAACGGAGACAATCAAAGATACTCTTAACATCAAACCAACTATACTTTCTTGATTCCTGATTACTAAGTGAACATGCTGCCTTAAACCCATCAAACTGTAAGGTGAAAATTGCTGCAACTTAGTTTGTCTTTGAAAGTATTGAATTAGTTGTTGATTTGTTTGAATCACTTTTCCTTCATTTATTAAATGATGTTTCCATTGATTAGCACTTTCCCCTGATGCATAAGTTTCCCTTAGATACTTTGACAATGCTTTAGAAAAGGCTTTGATATGAAAACAAATAGGTTTCCTCTCCACTTGAAAAGAGGTTTCCAAACTGTTTGAAACATGACATGGTGACACAATACAAGAGAAATTGAACACTGATTTTCCCCAATATTGACCTGTATCCCTGTAACTGTTTATTTCCAAACTTGGGTTGAATTGATTCATTTTGACATTAGGAAGAGGAGCTTTAGGCACAAACTGTAATTCATTTTGTAATCCCTTCTTATGAATAAGATGTTTGGTTTTACATAGAACTGGAATAGTTTCTATCTCGTTAATCAAACCATCTTTAAGTTAAGTCTCATAACTTAAACAAGCATCATGTTGATTGTTTTGTTTCTCCTTTACACACATGATTACCAATATTTTAGTTGAACTTATTAATCACTTCATTGGATTAGCATTAACTAAATTCAAGTGATTTTTGTTTTGATGTGCCTTGACAATAAATTCAACCCCATCTTTCTTAAGGTTATATTTATGTTCTCTCCTGTAAAATACTACATCACGATCATAAAGATAAGGACTTCCTAAGACAACTCCACATATGTCTACTGGAACCACATCTAATTCCACTTTATCAATGTATTAAGTTGTAATGGCAAACCGTAATCAACATTGTTTGGTGACTTTTATCTAAGTTGATTTATTTAGCCATCCTAATGGGTAAGGTCTTGGATTATTTCGTGTTTCTGTTATGAAACCAGCTCAAGAAAAGATAGATCAACGCCTTAGAATTCAGCCTCTTCGAGGGGGCAACCTCCTTTACATTACATAAATGAACAATTCTTGGATGATACAAATGACAAAACCTCCTTTCTATATATAGGAGTCTAAGGAGTCACAATATAATCCAGCCGACCTAACAATAATAATATAAAGCGACAAAAATAACAATAGAGGGATTCTATGGGGCACAGTACTAACAATATGGGGGCAATAGGGGCACAACAATATTAATAAGGGGTATAACTACAATAGTAATGGGGTAATCACTAGTATTATAGGGACCCAACATGCCCCTCTCCTTCAAAAAAGTGTTGTCCTCAACGCTTGAGTAGTTCTGGATACTTCTGCATAAAATTCTCATCCTCCCATGTGGAATCTTCAGCGGATAAGTTCTTCCACTTGATAAGATACTCTGAAATTGATCGATTTCGTAGCTGTCGAGTTCTTGTTTCTGTGACTACTTTCGGTTCCAATATAATTTTTCCTTCCTCGTCAAGTTCTGGCAATATTGTTTGAACTGGGAGCTTGTCGCCTATAACCTTCTTTAAACATGAAACATGGAAAACTGGGTGCAATCGAGAAGCTGCAGGAAGCTCCAATTTGTATGCCATAGTACCAATCTTTTGCAACACCTTGTACGGACCATAATACTTTGGTGATAATTTATTATCCTTCTTAGCTTGCTTGAGGGACATTTGCTTATATGGTTGTAGCCGTAGGAATACCCAATCACCTACATCAAAACTTCTTTCACTGCGATGTTGATCTACCTGTTGTTTCATTCTATTCTATGCCAACACAAGGTTATCCTTTAAGAGTTGGAGGACTTGTTGTTGATGTTCGATGTGATGTTCCACTGCCTGAACCTTAGAATTTTCTCTTAAATATGATGTGATGGATGGTGGTTGATACCCATAAAGTGCCATAAATGGGGTCATTTTTGTTGCTGTATCGAAGGAAGTGTTATACCACCATTCAGCCAAAGGCAACCATTTGACCCATTGTGTCTGTTTATCAGATACAAAGCAACGAAGATATCCTTCTAAACATTTGTTTACTATCTCAGTTTGCCCATCAGATTGACGATGATAAGATGAGCTATGAGCTAACTGAGTACCAAGACAAGAAAATAATTCTGTCCAAAAATTTCCAGTGAAAATGGGATCTCTGTCACTTACAATAATCTTTGGGTTTCCATGTAGCTTTTGAATTGTTTCCATAAATGCAGTAGAAATTGTACTGGCTTTAAATGGATGTGATAATGCACAAAAGTGTGCATACTTGGTAAGTCTGTCAACTACCACCATGATGACACTCTTTCCCTCAGACTTTGGTAAACCTGTGATAAAATCCATTGAAACCTCCTCCCAACGTTGGCTTGGAATGGATAAAGGTTGTAATAGACCTGGTGTCTTAATTGTTTCAACTTTATTTTGTTGGCAAACCAAACATTCTGCCACAAACTTTTGAATATCTGATTTAAGGCCATCCCAAAAAAATTCCTTCTTAACCCTGTGGTAAGTTTTTAAAAATCCTGAGTGCCCTCCTAAGGGAGAAGTGTGCAATTCCATAAGAATCTTTTGTTTTAGCTGGGAATTCTTACAGAGGTATAAGCGATCTTTGTACCATAACGAATCATTTTGCCAGCTAAATGTATCAGACATACTGGAATCTTGTTGTAACTTTCGAATAAGGGCCCACACTTCTTCGTCATTCTTCCATTCCTCCCTTGCTTCGTTTATCCAATCTGGTTGGATAATAGAAATGGCGCACAACAATGCTTCCACATCCTCATCCTTTCTTGAGAGTGCATCTGCCACCACATTTTGCTTCCCTTTTTTGTAGATGATTTCAAAGTCATAACCCAACATCTTTGTGACCCACTTTTGTTGCTCTTCAGAGGATAATCTTTGTTCTAAAAAGTATTTAAGGCTATCATGATCAGTTTTTACCTTGAAGTGTCTTCCCATTAGGTAGGGTCGCCATTTCTTAAGTGCATGGAGTATTGCCAACATTTCCTTCTCATAAATAGCTTTGTGTAAAAACTTTCCCTTGATTGGACGACTTTCAAAAGCAATGGGTCTTTCATCTTGCATTAAAACAGCACCAATTCCATTTCCTGAAGCATCACATTCCACAATAAAGGTTTTTGTGAAGTCCGGTGTAGCTAAGACCGGTGCTTGGCACATTGCCTCTTTAAGATGTTCGAATGCCTTTGTTGCTTCTGGAGTCCATGAAAATGCATCTTTCTTCAATAATGTTGTTAGAGGTGCTACTATTCTCCCATAATTCTTAACAAACTTGCGATAATACCCTGTCAACCCGAGAAATCCTCACAGATGCTTTATGGATGTGGGAATTTTCCATTCCTTAATGGCTTTAATTTTGCTAGGGTCTACCTTAACTCCTTCATGAGATACAATATGACCCAGATATTCCACCTCTTGTACTCCAAAGAAACATTTGGATCTTTTTGCATATAATTGTTTCTCCTCCAATAGTTGTAACACCCTGTCAACATGTTCAACATGATCCTTCCAAGACTTGCTGTAGATTAGTATATCATCAAAAAATACTAACACAAATTTTCTAAGGAATGGTTTGAAAATTGAATTCATCAAACCTTGAAATGTTGAAGGTGCATTGGTAAGGCCAAAAGGCATGACCAAAAATTCATAATGACCCTCATGAGTTCTAAATGCTATTTTTGGAATGTCTTCAATCTTCATTCTGATTTGATGATATCCCGAACGAAGATCCAACTTGGTGAAGTAAATTGATCCATGCAATTCATCCAGTAATTCATCAATGACAGGAATGGGAAACTTATCTTTAATAGTGAGCTTGTTGAGCTCCCTATAATCCGGACACATGCGCCATGATCCATCCTTCTTGTGCACCAATACTACTGGAGCAGAGAAAGAACTTTGACTTGGTTGAATTATACCAGCCTCTAGCATTTCTGCAACCATACGTTCAATTTCACTCTTTTGGGCATAGGGATATCTGTACGGCCTGATGTTTGGAGGAACACTTCCTGGAATCAGATGAATAGCATGATCATGATCACGAATAGGTGGGAGACCTTTGGGAGTCTCAAATACCTTGGAATGATTGTCCAAGACTTTTTGGAGATCTGGAGAAATAGATGATTCCACTGTGGAAACATCTAGTGAACATAATTGTGCAATTACACCTCTTTGTTCCTTTTTTAGAAGCTTTGTCATACCGTTAGAGCTGATTATCTTTCCTGGTTTCCCTGCAATACCCCTTAATTCAACTTCCTTTCCTTCCACAGAAAATTTCATGAAAAGTTCTTGAAAATTAAAAGCTATTGTACCCAAGGATTGTAGCCATTGGACTCCTAGTACAACATCAGCACCCCCCATTGGAATGGAAAGCATTGGGCTAGTCAATACATATTCTCCCATGGATAGCTTGATATTATGGCACTTTCCTGAGAAATTTATTGTTCCTCCATTTGCAACCATCACTTGACACTCTGGTGCTGGATATAAGAAGCAATTCAATTCTTTTGCTACCTTACAATGAATAAAATTGTGGGTACTTCCTGAATCAATCAACACTATTACCTTTTTCTTCTTGATTTGTCCTTCTATCTTGATGGTTTGAGGAGTGGTAATTCCCGCCAATGCATTACAAGATATGGTCGGATTGATTTCTTCTTTATCTAGGCTTTGTTCCTAGAGTATATCCTCTTCTTTTGACCTTTCTTGCTCCTTTTCTTCTTCCTCTTCACAATCTATGTAGAATAATTTCTTCTCAGCACACTTATGACCTTTAGTGTATTTGCTATCACAACTGTAACAAAGCCCTTTTGCTCTTTTTTCTTCCAATTGTTGTGGTGTCAACCTTATAGGTTGTGGAAGACTAGCGGCAACAACACTTCCGTCTTTATAGTTGTGAGTGGTATGCTTCCTGGTTGCCATAATTTTGCTTTCCATTTTTCTTGCTAACCTGAATGCCTTCTCTAATGAATCAGGTTCCCAAAGGCGAACATCATGTTGGATATTATCCTTTAAAGACCCTATGAACACATCAATCCTATGCTCCTCTGGAATATCTTTTACCCTTATGTTCAATTTTTGGAACTCCTCAATGTGCTCCATTATTGAACCCTTTTGTTTGAGACTTATCAATTGGCTAAAAAAAGTGTTGCTTTTTGTATCCTCATAATGTGCTATCAATTCTTCCGTAAAAATTGCCCAAGTGATAAATTGTTTACGAGAGCAAAGCCATTGATACCATACAAACTGATTTGGTTCCAAATATAAAGTTTCCATACGTACCTTTTGTGTGTTTTTCACATTATTGAGATCGAAGAATTGCTCCATCTGTAATATCCATGTGGCGGGATCCCTGCCATCAAACTTCCTCATATCGATTTTTGGAATATGGTGATTCTTCGATCCAACATTAGAGTCTATGGAATCATGATTAACATTTCTTTTGTTCTCATCATGAGTTTCCTTTAGTACCCTTTCACCCTTAGTGACCATTTCTTGTAGCAACTTATTCATATTTATCTTCAATTCTTCCATCTTATCATCCATGCCATTCACCTTAGCTTCCATGCCATCCATCTTAGCTTCTACGCCTTTCTTTAAACAATCCATCTTAGCTTCTACACCCTTCTTTAAACCATCCATCTTAGCTTCTACATCTTTCCTTAAACCATCCATCTTAGATTCTGTTGCTTTTTGTGCAAGTGACACTTGTTGCACTTGTTCTTGTAATTTTGATATATCATATAGCATTTCTTCTTCTTCTTCATGAGTCATGCTAGAGCTTTCAGGTTCCTTACTAGGTGTTTGCATTTTCTTTCCTCGGGGCATCAGTTACCGATAATAATTCTCTAATATGCCCTTTGAATTCCTTCAAAATAAATTTTCAAACCAAGCTTAAGCAAAAATTAAAGAAAATCTACACACCTTTTTTCACTTTGTAGGAGCTTGATATTTCCTCTGATGTATCTCTGTAATTTCTGATTATCTAGTTCTGAATTTGTGACCTGTAGTAGCCCTCTATGTCCTCTTTCCAATGCCACAAGTCTGACCCAAATTGGATTCTCCAAGGAAGAGTTATGCGAAATCTCCCACAGTGACTTGATTATAGACTAGTTCAGTAGAGCGAACTTGTACGACGTTCCATGAGTCACTGTTTCGACCTTTGGATCTGAAAAACACCCACAAGAAACTACAGTCTGTCCTCTTTCTGTACCTTCTTACGAAACTTCAATCCGATCCCCAGAGAGAAAGTTATGACGATTTTCCCCAGGTCACCTGTTTTGAATGTAATTCAGGAGTCTGCAAAAAGACCAACTTCCTCAGATCATATCTCCGCAAATATTGCACGAAAAGCTCTGAAATTTGGATCCAAGGTTTAGCATGATTTCTTCTCAAATGGGTTTTTTTTGCAACTTCTGAAACGTCACATAAAAAAAGTTATAGCGAAAATGCCACGATGACCTGTTTGGAGCAGCGAAACCCTAGAATCCAAAGCTCTGATACCAAATGTTATGAAACCAGCTCAAGAAAAGATAGAAAAGATAGATCAACGCCTTAGAATTCAGCCTCTTCGAGGGGGAAACCTCCTTTACATTACATAAATGAACAATTCTTGGATGATACAAATGACAAAACCTCCTTTCTATATATAGGAGTCTAAGGAGTCACAATATAATCCAGCCGACCTAACAATAATAATATAAAGCCACAAAAATAACAATAGAGGGATTCTATGGGGCACAGTACTAACAATTTTGGGGCAATATGGGCACAACAATATTAATAAGGGGTATAACTACAATAGTAATGGGGTAATCACTAGTATTATAGGGACCCAACAGTTTCCAAACCCAAACTCTTAACTAAATATTCATATATTAGATTGTCCTGTGATCCACTGTCAAACATTGTATCTATCTTTGTATGCTTATAAGTTATCCTTATGTTAAATAATTCAACTCTTTTATCCTCATTTGAAGGATTTATGTTTGATGAAGATGAAATAGTTTTCTAACTTGAACCAGTGTCAGAAGTTTTACCTGTCGTAACCATGATGGTTATCCTCCTTTCATCACCTAAATCTAAACCTAGATCTTGCTAGACTGCTACAATGGCCTTCTTTTCATCCTTCTTCTTAAGGAACTTTTTGGGCTTAAGTTATGGATGAAGTTTCCAACACTTAGATTCATCATGAGCGATTCTCTGGCAATGAGAACAAGTAGGTCTTTCATTATGAGCTATCGCTAATTTCTTTCTCTTCGAAATGTTATTCCCCTTACTATCACTGGAATCTTTGATTTCCAACTCTTTGGATGACTGCGATGAAAACTTGAAGGGTCTGCCACCTTTGTCCTTCTTCGATGAATTTGAAGAAGAAGCTGCATCTCTCGCCTTCTTGTCTTCATACGATTCTCCCAACATCTGTTGCATGGTCAATAATGCTTGTTGAAAATTTTCATCACTCATCTTAGTTTTAGTGTTTTCACCTGCATCAGATCCTGACATGGTCGATTTATGAACGACTTGTCGCTTTCCAATCTCTAGATCGATCTGCTCAAGGATTCCTTCACCTCATTGCGACTTTGACCTGGTTAACATTCAATGGAAAATTCTACAAATGCAACCTACTCTGATACCAAATTACATGATATGAAAATGATCATTTATTAAAGTTGTTGTAGAATTGATTAACCATTAATGATTTGAATGTTAGCTCAAAGCACAGAAATCGAGGAAAACTGCTTGAGAAGAAGACTTTATGACAGCTTATTAAACACAAGATAGATGCATAACAAAAGTGAAAACAACAGTAACATAGCGATACCAGACAACAAAGTTGATTACGAAGTTCGTCCCTGATGGACTACGTCTGGGTCCGCTTTCAAGATGGGTGACCGCTTTATTAGGATTGAAACAGATAAGGTCGATTACACAGATATTTTATTAGTATGAATGTGCACACAAGCACTTCTTATCACTTTCATCAGATATCCCTCTGAACCAGCTTTCCAACACCTATCACGGTTCCCAATTCCGACTCTGGATGCTCCTGTTACACTAAAAACAAAACTGCCTATGACCTCCAGAATCTGCAAACAAAAGTCAAAACCACTCTCCTCTGATCAATGAAGGAAAATCCGCCTTTTAAAGGCCTGCAGGTACATAAAACCACCTTGGGCTGATTTGCAGATGAATTTGGTTTGTTTCTGGATAGGTTTAAGATCTCATTCTTGTTGGAATTTGACACCTAGGATTAGTTGTCATGATCATCGAATAGTTTGTTTGTCAAAAACCATATAAAACCCAAAAATAAACATTATGATAACTACATAACCGTTGTGGTCAGGTTAACTGGGCGGAGGTTGGACAGCTCATGTGAGTGGTGACCAAACCCGCGGTTTGGGTGTCGGCGGTTCCGCTGACGGTTTTGGACTGGCGGTCTATCCATCACGTTCACATGTGGCCTCTTGCAATTTGGAAACCCCGCACAGTCAATTCCAAACCTAACTGCTTTCCCGTTCACATGACCACTGTCCAACACGGTTTCCTGAGGTTAACTAACTGCGGTTAACTCAACGGCGTAATACTCCAATGGTTCTCATACACACTGTGATCACTTGCTAACGGTTGCGGTTAAGACCTCTGATGCGGTTAGGATTGAACTGTGTATTATAATGTTTTAAAATGTATTTAGAACAACATAGCCTGAGAGCTAAAAAGGGTTTTATACTTAGGTTTTTTTAGCATTAGGTTTGTTTTTAATGTTTTTTTGGTTTTAATACATTTGTAATGTATTAGGGTTGCAAACTTAGGTTTAGGATTACATTTTGTTTTTCCAAAAACCCATGTACAACATATTGTCACAATGTGACATAAAACCATATACACATCGTCAACACCAGCTACCTTTGCGATGACAATTCTGACGACATATCAAACCTCTGCAACGAATGACACCCATGTTGATGATCATCTTGCGCTGAAACCCAAATCCTGCGAGGCGAACGACAATCACATGTCGTCGACCAAATCCTGGTGGAACTGTCGATGAACACAAGTCAACAGCCAGGTACAAACCCATATCAACTGAACGTCATGAAAACCATATTACCTGAACATCCTGATCCCTAACCACACTGTCGAAGCTGACAACACCGAAATGAATTGATGACGACACTGAATACTGACGACGACACTTGAACACCTGTGCAACTGATGTGATGAGATCCTCCTGGATCAAAAATACCAATCAAACCTAGTCAATCTTAAGCAAGTCATCATTGGTCAAAACTTGTCAAAATAGTCAAAATCAGCATTGGTCAAGCTGCAACGTACAATGAACTCCTACAATCAAATCCTTGTAGTTAACCCTTTACAAGTGCAATCAAACTCAATATGTTTTGCGGTCAAAACTTGGTCAAAAAACTCAATCAACTAGTAGGTCAAACTTGTTCAAACAAAAAGGTAAACTTTGCTCACTCAGATTAGTCAAACTTGTCCACCTTTCTTCACACATGTGACTATCCAAGAGAGATCATAAAATGACAAAGAGAGAGAATAAATCCGCACTTTCATGGTGGTATAGAAATGAGATGTCATGTCATCTATTTATACTAGTCGAATGGCATGAAAAAACCCAAGGGACATATCCCTTCACCCTCTTGGGCCGACTCGACTTTTCTCGGTCAACTTCTCATTCAAAAATCAAATCTTTAATTTATTTTTCCATAATTGTTCTAGGATGACTTAGGCATGCGAAAATACCTCTCATTACTACACAAAAAAACAAAAAAGGTAATAATTTATAGTTGTATGTTCCCTATGGACATGTAAGTGTAATCTTGTCTTGATCTACCAGTATAATTTATATTTGGTTATAGCCAGTAAAACCATCAAGAAAAGAAAAATATTTTGTGTCCACTAATGTATATAATACTTGATGAATGAAAGGAAGTGGAAAATGATCTTTTAGAGTATCCTTATTTAACTCTTTATAGTCTATGCAAACTCACCACTTACTATTTTTCTTTGGTATAATTAGCAATGGTGAAAGTCATTGGTTGTTATAAATTGGATAAATTAAGGTTACATTTAGTAGTTTTTGGAATTCTTCTTTTACAATTTCCCTCAAATTAGGATTCATCCTTCTTTGAGGTTGTCTAATTGGTATAGCATTTTCATGTGTGTGTGTGTGTGTGTGTGTGTGTGTGTTTATATATAATGGATACATGTATTAGGGTTTATACCTCTCATATCTATATATTTCCATGCAAAATCAAAGGCATGTTTCTGTAGCATCTTTATTAATTGATCTTTTTCGATTCTTCTAGGTTATAATTAATATTTAGAGTTTTATCTAAATTACTTTATAGATGGATACTACCAAATTTTTCCACATAATTTAATTATAACATAGAATTATATGATGAAAAGTCTTCTATATGACAATTTTCATGAAAATCCTTATCTAGCATATTCATAAAATAATTTTGTGCCTATTCAAATAGTGAGGAAAATCATATTTTATTTTCTTTGTCATCTTGTTTGGAATAAATTACTTATGATATTGTTAGAACAAGTTGTATCATTTCATGATCATCTTCATCATCAATCCATTCATTATCTTTTAATTTAGTAATTGTTCTAGCGGGAGGATAAAATGTAAAATTAATTGTTGCATTTCTATTAGAAATTGTGATATCACCATATCTACAACTAATAAATGCATCGGTCATGGATAACCAAGTCCTTCCTAATATTAATGGATATCCTCCTACGTTGGTTTTAGGTGTAAGAACCATACATCAATTGGGTATTCCCAATACTCCAAAGGTATGAGAATATCTTCTAGTACACCTTTTGGTTTTATAGTGGATCTATCTGCTAATTGTAAAATAGTTGGTGTATATCAAAGTTTGCTTAATTGTAACTCATCCATTGTATTCTTTTTCCTTACATTTATAGTTTCCCCTATATCAATAAGTGAGTTTGTAATTGCAATATTATTAATGTGAATTTTTAGAATGGGACTTCAAGGGTCTAAATATTTTTTCTATAAAAGTTATTCCCATTAATATATCTGCTAGATTACCAATGAGATGTACTTTATGTGGTTCCTTCCTTTTTCTTCCTAGTTTTTTATACACAATTACTTTATTGTTTTCGCATATATAGGAATATATTTTATTGCTTGCAACAAGGGAATTTGAATACAAATGTTCCTTAATTCATCTAACATATCATAGTATGAAGGAATTTATTTATTTTCTACATTCTCATCTATTTTTAATCTTTTTGGAAAAGGAGGATTTTGAAGATTGAATTATTGGAGGAATAAGGGCTTTTATAGTATCATTAATTTTCTTAGGAAACTCTTCGTCTTTCTCTTCTTCAATTATTATTGGAGAATCTTTATGATGTATTCTTCTTGACCTAAGATGTATATCATTAAGATCGAGAGGAATAATCATATAAGTTTATGAATGTTTAGACTCAACAATGTAAGCGGGTTGAGAAACTTCATTATTGGGGTTTGGAAGTGGTTGTCCAAGTAGTTGGGTAGGTCTATGTGGAGATTTTGTAGATTGTAACTAAAGTGATTGGATGGAATTTGATTGTGTTTGCAGTAGATAAGGTTGATATGCTTGTTCAGGTTGATGTTGAAGATATTGGGGATATGATGGCTAATATTGAGGATTATTTCCCCCATATACTACTCGTAAAATTTGTTGCCAAGGATGATTTTGAACTTGAATTGGTCATGTTTTTGAATGTTGTATTCCAATTACTTTTTGGATATTGTTGACAAGCATGAAATTGTTGAGTAGGATCTTGGATAGTACCTAGTTTTAGAGCCTGCTAATGTTTTCTTGGTGCTACAAAGCAAAGTTTTTTCGAAGTTACATTTGTTCCATTATCTTCTTGATAAACTACTTTTTTACTATAAGAGATGGGAAATCTTTTGTCGCGTGTTTTTTTGCACAAATAATACATATTTCAAAGGATGTTTTTTTCTACATCTAGGAAAAAATATAGATATTGTAGCATTTTCTGCCTTTTGTTTATTTTGAACTCTTAGCAAATCAATTTGTTCACTTAAATTTTCTAGAATATCAGTTTTGAAATTTTCTAATAAATGTCCAAGTTCAACTTTACTTACTATACTAGATGTAAATTTGCTTACCACTATCCATGGTTGGGTCTCGGGAACCTTTATCATATATTTCTCTTCCTCGTGATATATGCTTTCATAATTCACAAAATTCTTCATAAATAAGTTGGGATACATCTTCTTTACCCATTAATTCAAGAGATTAATCCATTCATATACTATAATTCCTTGAAGTAAAAGAGTTTTGAGAGTTTCAAATCCTAATTTATGTTTCTTTTCCCTTTTGACATTATAGAAAACCCTTTCCATAAAATCTTCAATATTTTCGTCCTCTTTTTGACTCATTTTAAAATTTTCTTCCTGAAGATCATATTCAATGTGATAATATTTATATTTTTCTAGAAAAAGTTGTTTCATTGCATCCCATGATCTTATATAATTTGTTCCTAATCCCATGAACCATTTTAAAGCCCCATATTTTAATGTAGTTGGAAATAAATTTAATTTTTGAGCATCTTGCAAATAATCATAACTTCTACAAAGCACTTCAAACTCAAAAAGAAAAGTTTTTGGGTCCTCAGTTTGCATACCATGAAAATTTGGAAGTATTGATGGAGAAATGTTTTTCATGTTGACATTAGTATTTGTATCTTGAATAGGAAAACCATATGCATCTTCTTCATTATCATCATTTCCATCTCCTCCTCTTCCTCCTCCAGGTGGAGGCCTTCTTGTCCTCCAAGTGAAGGTCTTCTATCACTTCCCCCTCCACCTCCTAAAAGTATTTTTGTTCCATTTCCAGTTCCATTAGGAGGTATTATCTCTCCTTCTCCTTCAACCATTGATTCTTTATAACTAAGAGAATATGGTTCTTCTATTGGATTTTCCTCAATTGGTTCTTCAATTATTGGTTCTCCAAAGAAGCTTTCTTATTCTTCTTCTTCAGTTGATATCTCAAGCTCTTTTGAAACAAATTGTTATCTTGTTGAAGGAGAGAGAAAGATAACTTCTTTTGTTGAATATGGTGGTTCTTATCTAGATCTGATTTCAAATATTTGCACTTCAAGATACCTTCTTCTACTCGCAACAGTGTGAATACGTGAAGTGGATGTTGATGTGGTTCTTAGTGCACCATGTGAACTAGTGGGGGTGGTAGGTGGATGTGTTGAAGTGGTTCTACCTCTAATAAATCTACCTCTTGAATCCCTTTATCTATACATGCATTCTATTTATCATGCTTACTCATGCAACATCCAAGGCTTTGGAGAAACCTCACTATGGTGATGTGTAAGTTCTTACCTCCCAGCTTACCATTTTTCCTTACCCAAAGCTGTGTAATTTAAAAGCATCTTAAATTAAAAACTAAATCCTATGTACACTTCCCCAGTAACAGCACCAAAAATTCCAGTCAATTCAATTGTACCAGAATTATGTTATATTTAATTCATCAATCTAGGCTAGTAAACTTATAAATTATGCAACAAAGTATATGCAAGGATTAATTTCTAATTTTCTGATCTATGCTAATATTTCCACTAGTAAAAGAATGTTGGGACAAGTTTTGACATGTTTCTCAGGGTTATTTCCCAAACAATTAACACAAGGCTCAGTCCTTGTGATCCAACTTTTAGGTCGTTGTGATCCAACTTTTAGTATATGTAAATATTGAATAGCAAAAGAATTTTGGGAAAATTTTCAACATGTTGCTCAAGGTTCTTGTCTAAACAAGTTTCTTAGGGTTCTTTCCTAAAAAAATTGAGAGGGGTAGGGCCTAGAGGTGAGATTTGAAAGCTCATTTGGAAAGATTTGGTCAAGGGAAACCCCAATTAAAGTTTAAAGGGGGGGCAATGTTATGTGAAACTTGTCTCTATGAAATATTCAGATTTGTTAGGTCAATAATGGTGGTTTTGGGCACATGGTATTTGTGACACATGGTATTGAGCTTGTGGATTACATGTAATGAAGCCTTTAAAAGGCCTGAGGAAACTCCATTGTAATGTGCCTAGAGGTTAGTGGTGAGGGCTCATCTAGATGGCTTGTCTAGGTTTCGTCAAGGGACTAAGGAATATTCTTTAGATAGTTTTTCCCGTAAGGGTTTTCCAATATAAATCTTTTTTCATGATTTATTTGTTGTTGTTATGTGTGATTATTGTAGTATTCATATTTATCTTGTATTTATTAATTCTATCACATATGAGGTGGTGGAATATTTGGAAGTGAACCATGAATCAACCCCATGGGAAAAAGAGCTATGGTTCACATAGTGACATATACTAAGGTCAATTGAACAGTAGTGGATGAAAGCTCCACCGATGTTGAGACCAATCAACATGAGTCATATATGAGATGCTTTGATGTATGCTGTCAAAAAAATGTAGCATTCTCTAACATTTTTTATCCCATGGAAGTTGAGAGGTAAGGATTTGCATGTAATTCTCATCCATTTATACATCAAGAGGTCCAATCTCTATAATTAGTTTTTCACTGTACTAAAAATCCTTCTTTCATTGAAGGGAAAGTTCCTCAATTTTAGGGTTGGTTCCTCCTTGGAAAAGGAATTCATTTGACATAAAACTTCATGGCCACATCACTAACTTCAGGGAATTTAGGATAATGATGAGAATAATTGTCACAAGTATCACATAAAGTGCATAGGTGATTTGTGTGTAAATATTTAATGTGCTTGGATGATGACTTAGGAAGCATAACATTGACTATAAAATTGGATGGGTTAGGATCTAAATCACCTGCATTAAGTAGTTCTTTGAGTGTTGGGAGTGAAATAAAATTATGGTTCCATGATTGGTGAGATAACATAAAGAAAGTTTAGGTATGGCTCTATATGCAATGCTAAGGGTGGCCATGGCTTGTCCAAGGTTATTTATACATACTTTATTCTTAGCTTTTCTCCCGATTTCAACCTATTTCCTAGCTTCAGGAGGGGTGGGATGGGCTTGCATACTTTCCATAGTAGGTATAAGAGAAATTTACATTGATTTAACATGTGTCATGGAATGATAAGGAATTGTCTCATTTGGTGGAGGTGTGGTAGGAGGATCTAAGTACCAAATCGAAATCCCCAAATTTACATGGGAAAAAATAAATGAAGCCATAGTTGATGTACTAATGATTATTGAATTTGGAAATAATAAAGGTATTCAGGTAAAGGTATATATTTTAGGAGATAGTTTCTTGTGTGGTAGACATAGTAGAGGGTTGTGAGGATGAACTTATAGGCTTATTGGGTATTTTGGAGGATTAAACCATGCCCAAAATTGGATGATATTAGTTGGTTAAGTACAAGAGAAGGACAATAATATGTACCAAGTATGAAAATTATTTATAGATTCTATGGTTGATGTTAGAAAAAGAGGGAATGGTTTGATTCCCACAATGAAATCACATTCTTAGTATTGAGCTAAGATTGAGGATCAAGGTATGTAAGTTTTTGATGACTATCTTCTTATTATGGGGGAAGCTCATGGTATGATAAATTGAAGAGAAATTTTCTCTCAATGCATACATGAAGTTATAACCTAAGAGAATATTATAGTCCAAAGGGAAATATACATCTTCAACATGAAGAAGTAGTTGCTTCCCTACCAATTAGATGGGACAATTTTGATAGAAACCTTCGAGAAAGGAGGTTGACCATTATACACATGGAGGGTGTTTGTAGATGGAGTAAGCTTAGGTGAAACTAGCTTATTCCATACATGTTGATGCACCTTCATTAATGATACATTGATGAAAAATGGCCATATTAATGGAAACTTGAACTTGAAATGATATTGAAGGGGGTAAATGAGGGGTCTTGGATTTGTTAATCTAAGAAAGATTGAGCCTATCATTTGAAGTATCAAAAACACCCAATGCATATAATAAATGTTTCCCTTATGAAGCACATATTTGGAGGACTTTTAAGGATGACATGGAACCTGGGGATTGAGCTATATTATCTACTATGTTATATTTATGGGCAGCTCATGCATGAGTGTTGGGGGCATTCCATCATAATGGAATCTTTGGTACCTTAGTGGAAGGATCAACACTAGGTCAAGGGACCTACAAAGGTCCTTTATTGGATGGGAGAGGATTAGGAAAGTCAGTAGGTTGTCTGTTGAGTGGTGTATCATATTAATAGGACTGGCTAGATAGGTTGATATCAGCTAAATCCATGTAAAATATTTAGTTAGTCCCATATTTAGGATGGTTTTCAATGGGAGGTTTCACATAAGGATGGGATTCTAACATGGCTACATATAATTTTCTAGGAAATGGGTTTCTCAACATAGTTAGTTGCAAGGAGGAAGGTTGGGTTGGAGTGCTCGATGGATGATTAGTTGTAGTGGGATTTGGTGCAACAATTTTCTCCATCAAACATTTCAACTTACGTTACAACAAACCACGATGGGTGATATTTTCTATAAATACCACAAATAACAGAGGGTTGGTTGGTAAATATAATTGGATCATTCCCCAACTTAGGATAGGGATCAATGCTTTAGAATTGAGTTACAGTATTTTGGTTACCCCAATGTTTTTATTTTGTTGCTAGTTTTGATTCCCTTGGTTATGATAATTTTCTCTCCTTCCCCTTATCCTTCTTTCTAGGATTTTGATTGAGAGGGTTGGGTTTTTTTATAAATACATTTATATTTCAAGAGTAGTTGTATGCTAACCAATGGGATCTTGGGATACAATTATTAGAGGAACCCTTACTATTGGCAATGTAATAGGGTAAGGATAGTATGGATTCATAGCTCCCTAGTAGAAGATGGAATAGCACAAGCTTGTCCATGTGCACGGTGATGTGCATGGGGTGCAACATACAAAGTTCCAGTGCCTACTTAGGATGAAGTCTGTGATGAATCCTGAGGTAGGTTAGAATATTGCATGGTGTTGAAGAACACCCAAAAAATTCTTGAAAGTAAGAGTTAATAGCACCACCATGTGGGGAACTACATCTATTGAGGTTCAACAATAAGATAATTTTGTCACTCTGTTGTTCTTTGTTTCATTTGCCTTTTCTCTTATAAGCCCATCATAGCTATCATTTTACAAAAAAATGTTATCATTAATGTACAAACACCATGCTTGAGCTATAATGGTTACAATTGAAGAATTTAAAGGTAATCATGTCCATATTATAATATTTTTGTGTGTTTCTTTATAAATACAATTAAATATGTTATGACAATATAAGCTCACATATTCTGCATCTATTCCTTCTTTTTGTAGCTGGATCACATGTTACCATACCTCTACGCATGATCCAACTAAATCAGGAATTGATGGATGTGGAAAAAATTGAAGAGATGGTTTTCCATTTATAACCACATTCAAAAGGATATACACATAACTAGTAGAGCCTAGTCAACAATCTGGTCAACAACTTAGGCGAGAGACAGAGTAACAACTCAGTCGGTGGTAGAGTTTGAGTTTGATTATACCTCATGGTGGATTAAGATCCTATGAACATGAGATATTAAGATAGATTCATGCTCTGGTCAAGAATCTATCGAATCATCAAATCCTTTTTATTTCCATGAAATCTAAAACACTCTTATATATTCCTGAAGATTAGTAGTAAATTTTTTAAGGCATTTGTATTTTTGACATTATAAATACTTTTGCTCCTATCAGAGAGGATAGATCGTATGTATTGGAAACAATTCTCAGTTTAATATAGTCCACTTGGTACTTATTATACACCCATTTTAATTTTGATTATATTTGTTCATTCACTCTGAGTTATAATTAAGAATCACATGAACCAACTAGGAGGTGTGAGGATACACATTGTCATTTTCTTCTTCATATAGTAAATTTATGTTTCATTTTGTTTCCATAGAATAGAATAGGTTTTTGTTTAAAATTATTACGATTGTTGGTGTTTAATAGCTCTGTTATTGATCAAAATAGTTGATTTCTAGTTAGTTTTAAATTGGTCATTTAGTTGAATACAAATATAGATCATTGTGTTATTTTTCCTTTGCAATAACCTTGAGTATCATGTGGCACTTGTCTTAGTTATATGGTCAATTTCATAAAAGGATAAAGTATCTCTATTGTACCTCTCAACTTCCATGGGATCAAAAATGTTAGAGAGTGCTAAATTTTTTTTCTAACATACATCAAAGCATCCCCTATATGACCCATGTTGATTTTGTCTCAACAACAGTGCAGTTTTCATCCACTAGCCTTCAGTTTGCCTTAGTATATGTCACATATGTGAACCATAGCTCATTTTCCCACGGTGTTCATTCATGGTTCACTTCTGCATATTCCACCACCTCATATGTGATATAATTAATAAATACAAGATAAATGATAATACTACAATAATCGCACATATCAACAACAAATAAATCATGAAACAAGATTTATCCTAGAAAACCCTTACGGGAAAAACTAGTTAAGACTATTCTTTAGTCCCTTGACCAAACCTCGACAAGCCAGCCAAATGAGCCCTCACCACTAACCTCTAGGCACGCTACAATGGAGTATCCTTAAGCCTTTTAAAGAATTCATTACATGTAATCAATAGGTTCAATATCATGTGTCACAAATACCATGTGCCCAAAACCACCCTTATTGACCTTGTTGGGCCTCAAAATAGTCCTTATTCTCACTCCATTATTCACCAATACCTTCAAATTACTTCCATATTACCTTCATGTCACCTCCATTCCACCACATCATTACATTTACCTCATCATTGGGTTATAACTATGCTTTTCCAAAGTTTATTAATTCTTAACATTTTAAAGTGGATTTATGGTTAAACTTTAGAAAATAATATGCTTATACTTATACCTAACAATTAGAATGAGTTTTTTGACATGTGTAGGTACAAAGGAAGCTTCCAAGGCATCTTTATGTGGCCTTGAACGATCAAATTCGAATTTGATAAGATAAGCCTCATGGAAAATATCATGATCTCATGGAGAAGATCAAGGACAAAAGGGGGTTATGTGTCTAGATGGTTGAGAGATGTATAGAACTAAAGAGAGATTAGTGGATCATCATTATGAGTTTGTTATCTCATCCCATTGTATAAATAGGAGTACCTCCTCCATTCCAAAGAAAAGGACTCTTGGAGCATGTATCCAACTTATGATGGAATAGAATAAAGCTTCATTTTACATAAATTTCCATTCTATAGTTTTAGATATAAGTTGTCTTAATGTAGTATATGGAATAATTTGTCACTTTGTTCTTAAGAGAATTGAGCTCACTCTAAAAGGATCAAAGAAACATTTTATTTCATAATAGATCTTATTTCATTCAATTGCCTATATGTTTGAGGATTTGTTTGTGATTGTTGAATGGGTTTTAAATTGAAATCTTATCAGCATATGAGGGGACAACCAAGGGTCTAAGTTAGGCTCTCTCTCCATTTGATTTGCATGATAATTGAAATTCATTCTTTTACTTTTAAGTTTCAAGTTATTTCATTTCCTATGCTTATGAATGAATCTTATTTTATTTTGGATCAGTATACAAGGGGAAAATCAAGGGACTAAGTTAGTCTCTCTCTATATTTGAATCTAAACAACAATCAAAATTCATTCTCTTGTCTTTGTTTCAAGTTTCTGGTTTTATGTAATCAATGATTTCTTTTCAATCTATAATACTGTAGGGAAGGACAACCAGGACCTCCTCAATTAGGAGCCTCTTCCCTTGCATATTATATTGAATCATAAATCATTTAGTTAGGCATAGAGTTAGTTGCCTACTCCTGCATATATTTTGCTAGCATCATCACAAGCTTACAAGTATCCCTGGTTGATAATTTAATGAAAGCAATTTAAGCAATTAAAATGCCCAACATTTTGGCGTCGTTTCTGGGGATGGTGCTAAGGGATCAGGCATTAGGAATTTAATTCAGTACCAGTAATTTTTTTCTTTGGAAAAGCATAGTTATAACCCAATGATGAGGTAAATGTAATGATGTGGAGGTGGAATGGAGGTGACATGAAGGTAATATGGAAGTAATGTGAAGGTATTGGTGAGTAATGGAGTGAGAATAAGGACTATTTTGAGGCCCAACAGACCTAACAACTTTTAATATCTCATAGATACAAGTTTCACATAACATTCCCCCCCTTTAAACTTGAATTAGGGTTTCCCTTGACCAAATTTAGCCAAGTGAGTTTTCAAATCTCACCTCTAGGTCCTAGCCCCCTCAAATTTTATAATGAGGGTACCTGTAAATCGAGCTTGCCCTCTCCTATCACCTAGGTCTACGCCTAGACCTTATCCGTAATTAATTAGGGTTACGCAAGTCTAGAGAAGTCTAACAATCATATGTCCATTTATTTACATGCAACTATAAACTAAAACTAAAACTAAAAGATAAAAATAATATTAAAAAAACACTCCATTATAATAATAAATCATATATATATTTATTTGCATGCAATTATAAACAAAAACTAAAACTAAAAACATTTCAAAAAGCACTCCATTATAATAGTTTTTTTAGTTCATAATTATTGTCCCAACACTTATACCACCATCCTCTGACCTTGTCATTGTTTTCACTTCCATTTACTTCTTTAAAATCCAAGTGCATACTCTTTATATTTCGGCTTCCTCTTCCTAGTTTTTTCTTAGCATGTCCTCCTTTTAACCTATTGTTATATTGAATATATATCCATTGACATGTGAATGGTTAAAACATTTGTGATTTCCCAAACATTTAGTTCAAAACAACTACACCTCCACTCATAAATAATCGACCCAATAAGTTATGTATTATCCAACCCATTCCAAAATGCTCTCTTTCGAATCCACCCATATGGATGCAACAACTTTGATCCACAATGGTAGTGCATTAAAAACACTTTGAAATCATAAGCACAATCATTGTATTTTCACTCTACGAGGTCACGATGGGATTTATTTAGCTTTTAGGGTCTACATTTATGAATGAGCTAAGAAATGATCTACTTTTTTATTTCTCTTAAGGCTCTCATGATTTGTACCCTACGTAACACAATGCACATTTCCATGCTTTTTTTATGGCACCATACCATAATTTTTAGCTGAAGAAAACCATAAATTACTGAAAAAATTGTTTGTAAATCATAGTATTAGTTATGATAAAGGTGACTCTCATTCAATTACATAATCACACCAAGTTCTCTTCCTTTTCGGCACTTTTGTCTTAACACAAAATTGGCCTCTACATGGATTTTTCACCTGCCTATGTACTCCTCCCTACTCATGTAATTGGCAACTAGAAAGTGGCAGGCTTCTATGATGTCACATTCTCATTCTCCATCTTTGGATCATCCACTCTGGGTAGCACACCATGGGTGTACATCTCCCACATCGATTATACTGAAAAACATAGTTTTTTGGTCTCGCCGTTCGTAGGTTTCTTCCTTTGTGTTATTCCAATCGGTTTTACAAGCACCAAATACCCTAACCTAAAAATATTAAAAGCACTTACACATTGAATAAATGTATCTATCAAGGATTTGTGTAGATGACCAATGAGTGACCATTTTCCATGGTTAAAAAAAAAATTGTGTATGATATGTATAACAACTATATCTTCATATCCAAGCAATCTCTATTAAGTTTATCATCGAAGAAACACCTAGGACACTCTGGATAGAGAGTTTTGGTCAGCCTAAATCTAGTACCAAATGATAGAATTAAGAAATTTGAGAGAAATAATAATATTGTCATAACTTCACATAGCAATATTTCTTTCGAAAAACCCTTATGAAAAAAACCAGTCAAAGAATATTTTTTAGTCCCTTGACCAAACAAACTAAGTGAGCCTTCAAAACTCACCTCTAGGTGTTGAAAAGTGTAACTAGGTTCGGTCTTCATAATGATATGTGTAATCATGATTTTATGTAATTGATGTAAAGAAGAAAAATAAAATTAATTTTGTAATGTTTGAGTCATGGGTTTCATGCTCAAGGAATTTTATTTTTAGTTAAGGCTCCCATTGTGAGCCTTTAGGATTAGTCATCATGTCATAAAGTTTATAGAGTCAATTTCAAAGATGAAAGATCCATTTGGGCATGTAATTTATTGTAAAAGAAAAGTTGTGAACCCTCCAAGACCACGTCACAAGGTCACCTTTAAGTCGGCCTTAAGATAATTCTAGAAAGGCGTGTCATCCTTGTCACTGGGAGATGTCGGCTCATTTTGATGACCAAACCATTATATATAGGTAGCTCGGCCTTCATTTGAAGACAAAATTTTATTCAAGGATAACCAAGCAAAGGAAGGAGGAACAAGTGCGAGGAATAGATGTTGTCCACTACAAAAGAAGTCGAGGTATGACAATCAAACTTGAAGGTCATATCAAGGTAAATATAAGGTGGATCTCAAGTCGAGTTGCCAAAGAAGAAGTCTCCATCTAGAGCAAACATAAATCAAGGTTCAAATTTGGTAAACCACACGTGCTAGGGTTTCTGAAGTAGGGATAAATGTTGCAGATCTTAAACAAGGGACAGAAATCTAAAGGATAACAAAGATTGAGAGAGAAGGAAGAAGTTTGACTATCGTTGACTCAAGGAGGAAAAATTTAAATCAAGAAGGGTTGTGACTTGGTCTTGGATAGGTTGTTGTGTCAAGGGTCTTGGTCATGGTCTTGGTATTTGTCAATTGAAGTCTCTATAAGAAGAATAATTTGTGTTTGTGTTTTCCTCTTAACTGGGAGAGTTTTTGGCCCTGGCTAATCGCTTACATTTTGTGTCTCTTGTCTCTTTATTTTTTATGCTATGGTATTTGTTTGATGAAAAATAACACTATAATAATCCAAGTAAAGAAAATATCATAATATAAAGAAGTAAAAATCATTCACAAGCAGTTGTCATTGATAGAGAAATATCCTAATTATGATGCCCTAGATTTCTCAACATAATATCATAGCTAAGGCGACAAAATAAAGGAAAGGGCATCTCATCAAGGGACACTCAAGCATTCAAGGAACAAATATCAAGGAGATACAAAAGATCATCTTGAAGTCAAGATCTACAAAGAACTGTAAAAACCCTAGATCAAAGAAGAATTCTTTGGATCCTCAAGTCATCATCTAAAGACCACAAATACCCTACTCAAGTTGAAGAGATATTCAAATCAAAGTAACTTGAAGACTTCTCATCCAAGAGAAGTAATATCAAGGACGTTGTCATCATCTTCAAAACGTTCTAAGGAAATATCCCTCTCATTGAAGAAATATCTTTACACTTGAAGAAGATCATCCAAGGAGCATCAAGACATAATCAATAAGTCATCATTGATCATCATCAACAAGGAAATCATCATCAAAATATCTAAGGTGATCTACCGCCCTATGGAGCCAAGGATCACTCTTGAAGAGAACTACCTTCATCAAGAAGAAGTTTTCTATTATCTATATCTTCTTCAAATTCAAGGAAGAAACAAGTGGAAGAAGCATCTTCACAAGTAAGTATACTTATGTCCACATCTAAATCTATCAAAATTTATTTTTGTAAGGAAAGCAACAAATTGGTTGGGGCTTCAAACCTTCTTGCATGGAAGAAGAGGAAAGATATGAACCTCATTGAGAATGAGGTCATGGAACATGTTAAGGGCTCAATCACCAAACCTCCAAAAGAATATGCTCAAGAACTTGCAAGTTTTATGAAAGTGGAAGTAAGGGCTCAAAGGATTCCCATAGAATCCATCAAGGATCTCCTCATCCCATATGTATTTAAATTCAAAACTTCAAAATAAATATATGACAAGTTGGTAGAGTTGTTTTACGTAAGCAATTCACAATAAGTTATATCATTAATGAAATAACTCTACAAGCTAATTATATCAAAAGAAGAAGGAATAGTAGCATACTTTATGAGGATATCTGAAATAAGGGATCAACTTCAAGATCTAGGAGAAATAATGTCTAACAAGGAGATGACCACCGTAGTACTAAATTCACTACCAAAGGAGTGGGAAAACTTTAATTCAAACACTTATGGGAAGAAATAATCTACTCCATTCTAGGATCTATGGTCACTATGAAAGATTAAAGAAACCAAGCAGAAGGAAAAAATTGATGTAGGATCAAATGAGAAAACTCAAGCATGTGTTGCTATGGAAAAGAGAAAAGGGAAGTTTGGAAAATTTGGTTCTAAGAAAAGGAAGAAGAACATGGTTAAGATTCAATGTTATGGATGTCAAGGATATGGGAATTACAAGAAATATTGTCCTGAGCTCAAGGAGAACAACAACAAAAGGGGAAGAGAGGAAACCCATATCATTGAAGAAGTGGAGGAAGCTAAAAAGGTCTTACTCATCTAGTTATTTTCAAGTTTTCTATTGTAATATATGGCCATCATAAGTCTCCAAGGAGTATGAAAGGATGCATCATAGAAGCATTGAAAAAAATATCTCATGACATCATCATAGAGAAGCATAAAAGATAGTTGAAATAGAAGTCTATAGCAGTTGCCTATGGAAGGATATAGCTCTTGGTAACCTCATTAAAATCATAAGTGGTACTTATGGAAAAAGAGAAAAAGTCATCTAGTACAAAGCACATCATACTTCAGTTAAAAAGAAACATTTGTTGGATGAGGATACTAAAGATCCTATGTTGGAATCTTCATCAAAAGGTTCACCAATCAAAAGGAAGCAAGTGTTTCATCAATAATTCCAACTTGTAGGAATTCATGGAAGGATGGTATGATGTCAAAAGAAGTGAAGCAGATCAAGGAATTGAATATCTTTCAATCAAGGAAGTTGTTGAAGGAAGTCTAGATGACCTAAAGGAAAATGAGGTATGTATGCTTGTATTTGATAATGTAGAGTCATGTCATATGGTTCTAGGTAAATTCTCTATCTCAAGAGCATGATCAAAATAAAGGATCTCCTCCTTTTAAAGGATGTATAAAGGCATGGTTCACACATCGACTAGATGAAATCAACATAATATGTCCTCATATG
Source organism: Pinus tabuliformis (assembly GCA_031772625.1). Taxonomy (NCBI): domain Eukaryota; kingdom Viridiplantae; phylum Streptophyta; class Pinopsida; order Pinales; family Pinaceae; genus Pinus; species Pinus tabuliformis. Next base: position 693,315,453 of record CM062814.1, on the reverse strand, counting down.
AAATATGAGGTGGTTGACCAAAATTGGAGGAACTTTGATTGGATGTTCCTGGAAAGGAAATGTGTGAAGAAAGAAAGGAAGAGATCATGAATATGCAACTATGAAGAAGGCAATCAACATCCAAGGACTGAAAGATTCGACTATGATATCTCCATGAAAGATTTGAAGACCCCGATGAAGCCTTAAAAAGAAAGAGACCATTGAAAGTATATATATTTTTGAGATGTGTCTATATGTATGTCAAATGTTTATGTAAACAAAAATACGTCATGATGAAATGCCATCACAAAGGTAATTTCGATTTAATGTTCATTTCTTATTTTTGAATGATATCTAGATGGGCTTATGCAGGGCTACTAAGGAAAGAATTGTGGAAGTCTTCTACAACTAACAATCATGTGGCAGGATGAAAGTTCCTTAAGGAAACATGATATGAAGAAGGCAAAGTGGCATGAAGGAAGGACAGATATAGACTAATGGATCACTTTTCAATGAAATAAATGATGACATGACTGATGGATGAAAGTGATGTATGGTTTATGCCCTACAAAGAAGTCCCAAAATATGTAGACTTTATGACAAAGAATAAATTCATGAAATCAAAGGAAGGAGTTTTACAAGCAGCTGGTTGTCCCATGTGTTACAGGGAAAAGTGTCTATGCAGAACTACTAATCCCACTAAGGTGTGGTAGCTACCTTAGAAACAAACAAAGTAAAACTACTTTCGTTTTCCTTTATGAAATATAGATGAGAAAAGAATAGAGGAGACCAACCTCTGTCTTGCACTTGGTTCCTTGCTCGATTCCTCTCTCTTCTGATAGTCCTTTGCTACTTGCTTCCTTGTATACCCAGCTTTACAGAGTACCTGTAGAATCAAAGCAGCACAACACTATATGAGAACATAGATCTATTATCATAAACAATCTAGGATCAGATGTAAATTGACCATACAAATGCACAAAACATAAATTACACAAGAGTGTGGAGGAAAACTTGAATAGATTTATTGATAATCAAGAAAGAGCCAAGAGAGTTACAACCAGTTGTTCTGACCCAGCATCATCCTCTCAGCAAGTAAGCCCTTCTTCACCTCATGCAAAGCTTAGATCACCCAACACTATGATGTTGCCTCAAGAAACCAACAGCGATTCCTTACAAGATGCAAAATTCCAGCCTCTGGATCTCTGGGATGAGGGATCCATATATAGATATCTGTAAGGGAGATGAGTCAGCTTTTGATTTGATTAGTGTCTTCCCTCTGATAGTTCTTGCTTCCACTTGGATATTCATGATCTCTTACTCATCCTTGGTCGAATTCAGAAAGGCAAGTGTCACAGGAGAAGTTTCTGGAAGATTCCATGCTTCTCCACCTCGCGGATTGACACTGCCATTTGTCTCTTCTCGCCCATCGCACCCCATAGAAGGGATTTTTGAAATGAAACACACCCACTGAGTGTACTTAGGTGAGATGCAACGCACTTTGCCTATGGAGCAGGTGAAATGATCCTGTTTTGACCCGTTCTGAGTAGTTTTTCATGGAGAACTTCTGGGAGATGCTGTAATCAGTTGACCTTGTTCCTTTAGGGGTTGGAACAACACTTTTAGGGACTTAGGAGCCCTTGGTTTATGGACATTTTATGCTTGGGGTTGCAGTGCCCAAAAATGTCTATAACATTAGCCCCCTAAAGCATGAGGTCGTTAATCTTTTTTGATGTCGGGTGAAATGCTTTATCATGAGGATCCGAAGTTCTTTCAAGCTGGGAGGAGACCTGTAATAAGATACAATACAATACATTATCTTCATAATATTTTCATGATCTAGCTGAGGCGGGCATTCCCATGCTCATCTTTATAAATTCATTTTCATGTACATAGGACAGACAATCGTCTGAGTGTAGACTGATGATTCTGGTAGAGCCATCATCCCTTTGATTGGATTATTATCTGTGCAGCAATGATGTACATTTGATGTCTTTATTTTCCTGAATATATATCGCAGCCCGGATGGATGAAACTATATCCGGGGTCTTCGATCTCATTCGATCTTCACTCAAAGTACAAGTCGATCCATGTGAGAGATGTTCTGGAGTCGAACATGGAAAGACATCGCCTGATTACCAGCCAATGATGTAAGTTGTTAACAGGCGTGAGAGGAATCACCGATAATGATAATGATCCTCAAGGTACTGCAGTACAATTCACGTGGTGTGAATAAAGGACTTGGCATCGAACACCACGCAAAATCTTTGGTCGAAGGCCATTGATGTAAACCTGTCGTCGAAAGTGAGAAACTTGCCATTGAGGCATGCAAGCTTCAAAGTATTGAAATGGGTGTCCCTAGATCGGCTTCTTGGATAATGATCTGATGTCAACAAGAAGCGATCTGTCATAGGATGGTCTTAATGAATCCCACATCAATGACACGGAACGGAGCAAATGATTTTAATGGAGGTGAAAACGGTCTGGTGATATAAGGTTCAGGGTGGCGGTCATGAAAGAATGGAGCGTAAATGTATTGCAGCGGGTGAGACACAGGTGAATTCTCTGAGTGACTTCTCTTGAACATGTCGGCGACACTGACATGATCGATTGGTAGCATTAACCCCAAATGTGGATGGTGTGATGTGACCGGTGGATGAAACAACCCAACCCGACTTGGATGCGGAGTGAAAGTGTCATGTTCAAGAGCGACTTGCTACCAACAAAGTTTCTTCAAGTTTTCTTCCCAATTTTTCCCCAGTCATTGCTGACCAGTACCTCTTTATTTTTGTCAAGCTTGAGGAGGATAACATATGCTTGTTCTATAATTTGCCCTTCGGGCAAACCCATCGCTATGTTTTAACAAGCCTACCGATATTGAAACTCGTTCTTGTCTGCTATGGACAAGTTTGTCGCTATTAGGTTTTAACGAGTTTAATGACAAAGATAACTTGGTCCTTTTCAATTTTAGAGAGTCTGAAAAGGGACGTAAAGGAAACTCCAAAAATCCTTTTTCGTCATCTAATCCCTTAAGTCCGAAAAAGTATAAAACAATACAGAAGGGATGAATTTTCGATACTTTTAACGAGCCGAACAAAACAATCGCTCGATCTTTTTGTGTAATAATCCATCAGGTCCAAAAATATTAAAATCTAAAGGAGGGATAGCACTTCCGGTCCCTTTAACGAGCTGGAGAGGCTAATGGCTCGGTAATATTTTCATATTTTACGAGTCAGTTGAAAAGAGCTTAAAGGAGACTCGTCTTTGAGGAACGAGTGATAAAATTGGGTAGCAGCTGATTCCAGGTAAGGTTTGGAATTTTCCAATCACGGCAGTGTTACAAGGATGGCTAATAGGATCACTCTTCGCAACTGTTCCTCAAAAGGGGTAAACAATCAAATAGAGGTGAATGATCGGCCAATACAGAGTGGAGGTGATGATGGGAACACGACCAAGGCTTTAAAGGCTGAAGTACTACATTCACAATGATTATTTACCGGGAATTGGTTCATTTTTTATTGAGCTTAAACGTTGGGGGAAACATTTGCTCATTTCTTATGTTTATTTTTTAACGAGCATGAAGTCCGCGTTAAAACAGCTTGATTACTCCAGTCGTATAATAAGAATGTCTCATATATGAAAACGGCAATTTTTAAAGTTTTTCCCCACATCCTTTCTTTATGCAAGTTAGGAAACGACCAATCCTACGAGTTTAAAGGGTTAGAGGACCTACAAATTTAAAAAATAAATGGTCGCTCTTCGCTTGCGCGCCAAAAGGTTTGCATGCCCCCAGGTATAAAATAGAGTTTCAAGGTCACCTCTTATTCTACCGACAAAACATTTGTTTTATCAGGAAAGGTTTACCTCTTTCAGGTTACCAAAGATTGTTTTATCTGCACCGTAAACAAAACACTTCTTCGGCGATGCCTACTGAAATAGACAAAGGCGAGTGGCGCAGACGCCTCCACCCACATAACTTTGACAAGGGAATCTTATTCCAGTCCAGCCCCCTTTTCCAATCACGGACGGGAGTGTCAGACTAGTCATACATCTCTCGCGGAACCCTATCCTATATCTGAAGTTTTCCTACAGAAGCAGACCAAGGTGCATGCCCCCTGGGTTTCAGTCATGTCCCCCGAATCACTCACACTCATCAGGTGGAGGGACTGGGGATTGATGAGACATTCTTTGTGTGAAAAGACCATTCAGGGATGGTATATGACTATTTGCTATGCGTGAACCAGGGAATGAAAGCTAGTCTACGAGCTTGACCACTCTTCCTTCGTGCGGAAAACACATTACTCTAAAGAGTGATGAGACAATGGCTCCCATGAAATAAATATAGTCTCGTCCAAGGAGTAGATTATAATCCAGGGGTCCTTGGACTACCATTACGTTTATGTGAACAGTTTTCCCTCTCAATGTTATGGGCACATTGGGAAGGATCCCTAACGGTCGACTGGTTCCTTTGTCAAAGCCTATTAGATTTCTCATCTCAGGCAAAAGCGATGGCGGACCAAGCGCTTTCCAAGCAGTCGAGGAAAGGATACTCATAGAAGCCCCTTCATCTATGATGGTACCGGCCATAACCATTCTATATACTTGAGCAATGATTCGGAATGGTACACTAGCCGGTAAACGGGGTCTGCCTAGCTGATTCCAGTCGAAGGAAACAACTAGGTTGCTTGGAGGTGGGACCAAATAGACAGCCAGGTATGACTCTGACAAACTTCCTTCCTGTGGTAAAGGAATGGGTAAATTGCCCCCATGTTCATCGGAGTCTGTGCTTACGAAAAGAATTTGGACGGTGTCATCCTTGTTCTCTTCGGTGACTGTATCATCTGAAGATGGAACCCTTGAAGGTAAGACCGGGTCAACTGCCGCTTCGACCTTTTGACTTTCGTCTGGTATGGGTTCAGATGGTTTATCTTCAATGATAGATGCTTCGGCCAACCACCTAGGCGAGTCAGCCGGATTTTCAACTAGCGACGGACTCGGCAAGAGTTTCTTATATCCAGGAGGAAGTTGTAATGGTGAAACCGAACGATCGTCCAAAACTCTTTTAGCCTCGTCTAAGAAGGGACAACGGTGGACGGCGTGATCGCCTTCACACAGTTTACAAGGAAATTTTCACTTTCCTTTTTGTCCAGGGACTTCACTTTCACTAGTCGACGGTGTGTTTTCAACATGATCATCAGAGGTTGACGACACCGGGTTGTGCAAATGAGGAGACCAGTCCCTTAAGATCCGAGGGATGCAGGGACAATCTCTATGATAGTGGTCTCCTTTGCAAATGACACATGGTGATTTAGGCGTGGTCGGTGCAGTGTGTGGATTTTCGCTAGACGATGCTTGGTTGCCCCCTTTCGCCTTTGGCTCCTTCTTCTTCTTCTCTTTCTTCTTCTTTTCCTTCTTCTTCTCAGATACTTGATTTTTGGCTTTACCAGCCCCATCAAGCGAAGAGGAAGGAGGAGAGGAAGAATTGGACGAAGTAGAGGGTTGGGGGGTAACTCTGGAATTGTCTAGTTGCTGACTCGATTGTTCAGGAATCGCGGTGTTCTGAACGACGAAGGTTGAGAAAAGCCGTATGGGCAAGCCAATCGTCAATCCTGGAAGTGACAATGTGGCCATGTGGGGTGAACCAACATCTCCCCAAGAGGAGAAGGTACTAGGATTTCCTCCAAGGGGGACTCCTTGGTTGGTAGACTCCATTTTCTAGACCTAAGACCAACGTAGGAAATGTGACGATTATTCCGTTTAAAACAAATTTTAGACGCTTTGACACAACTTGTTTTTTCAATTTTAAAGAGTCGAGAAAAAACAAAAGATGACTCTAGTTGCCTTCGATTTTTAATGAGCCTGAAGTGACAAGTGCTCAGATGGACCTTTTCCATTAAGGAGTCTGAAAAGGAACGAAAGGGATTGCTCTGGAAATCTAGGCAGAGGGATTACCAAACCAATCGCAAAACTGCAGAATACTTTTTACGGTACGGCAGTCATCCTTCCTGAATGCTGTGTTCAGTGCATTGCGATCGATAGGGCGGCAGACACGGCTTCCTATGGATAAAGGATTAAGCCTATTGTGGTCTCCCAAAATATACTCGATGGTACATGGGAGCACAAGTCCGTACTGGCACTTATCGTCTCAAAGTGGAGGAATCACCCAACCAACAGTGAGAACAACAGTTACCAGGCTTTACGACGCCGGAACACGTCTCTAGCCTAGACTTCTAGATGTTGTGTGTTATGTTCCAAAGCGTTGTTAGATTCATTAAATTTATTTTATAGTTGATCTTGCTTAAGAAATTTTCCTTTCAGGTTCACCGCGTGATGTAGATGTACAATTCCTAAAATGCAATCTAAGATGATAAATAGTCTTTTATCTTCTTTGTGCAATGAAAATCCTAGCTACTAAGGAAAGAAAGACAGAATTCTTTCAACAAAGAGCAAAGAGCACACACTATATGCACTGTCCTAAATCAAACCAATCAAACAGTCTAAATGCAAATGCACATGCATGTATTTGTTTTCAGCCTTCTTAATATGTGAATGATAAAAAGAAAGCTAATGCGCAAATCTAAATTACTTTTCAAGCGACAATTACTAACAAGTTTCTTTTCAAAATCAAAATGAAGACAATGAAAACACTTTGTGATTTGGAAATGAAGACTTGTTTTCAACACTAGAAAAACTACTAATTCAGATCAAATACAACAGTAACAGGGTAATCGACTATCAAGAGAAATCAGACTCTCTTCTATGACTGAAAACGACACTTGCGACACTTTCAAATCAAGAAACGACAGTACAATTATGTTACTTTTTTGCAAAGGAGAACTGAAAATGACTCAACAAATACACAAAAACATTTACAGTTCTTTGCACAATGGAGGCGGAATATCAGCAAGGAAAGGGGTTTCAAACAGAGGTGTACTGACTACAGGCAGCAAAATTCTTGAATAGATCTGAAAAGAGTGAACAGAAACCAAAATTCAGGAACAATGCCTAGTCTGATCAGCGCACCTGTAACACAATGAATTTGAAATGCAGCGCACCTACTACACTCGGGAAGTGCACTGAATTTCAGATTCACAGAACAGAGAGTGCGCTGGGCCAGGGACGAGACTTTGCTTGGGTTCCGGGTCACAGTTTTCAGTTCAGTTCAGGGATTTTGGCCGAGCAAGTGGTAATCAATAAATCAACAACAAGGGTAGATCTAAGGAGGTTACTAGAGCCACCACAAGGGAAATTAGAGAGTTTGTAAATCAGTTGTTTAATTCATAAACAAAACCTAGAGATTGACTGAAGCGGCATTTATCTACTTTTCATTTGCATAGCAAATGCAGTTTGAAAGCTACCTGGCTCAACTTCAGGCTCTGTCTATAAGTTTATAAAGTAAACAAATGTAGATAAACAAACAACCTAGTCGCTCCCCAGTGGAGTCGCCATTTTGTTACAGGGAAAAGTGTCTATGAAGAACTGCTAATCCCACTAAGGTGTGGTAGCTACCTTAGAAACAAACAGAGTAAATCTACTTTCATTTTCCTTTATGAAAGATAGATGAGAGAAGAATATAGGAGACCAACCTCTGTCTTGCGCTTGGTTCCTTGCTCGATTCCTCTCTCTTCTGATAGTCCTTTGCTACTTGCTTCCTTGTATACCCAGCTTTACAGAGTACCTGTAGAATCAAAGCAGCACAACACTATACGAGAACATAGATCTATTATCATAAACAATCTAGGATCAGATGTAAATTGACCATACAAATGCACAAAACATAAATTACACAAGAGTATGGAGGAAAACTTGAATAGCTTTATTGATAATCAAGAAAGAGCCAAGAGAGTTACAACCAGTTGTTATGACCCAGCATCATCCTCTCAGCAAGTAAGCCCTTCTTCAACTCATGCAAAGCTTAGATCACCCAACACTATGATGTTGCCTCAAGAAACCAACAGCAATTCCTTACAAGATGCAAAATTCCAGCCTCTGGATCTCTGGGATGAGGGATCCATATATAGATATCTGTAAGGGAGATGAGTCAGCTTGTGATTTGATTAGTGTCTTCCCTCTGATAGTTCTTGCTTCCACTTGGAGATTGATGATCTCTTACTCATCCTTGGTCGAATTCAGAAAGGCAAGTGTCATAGGAGAAGTTTCTGGAAGATTCCATGCTTCTCCACCTCGCAGATTGACACTGCCATTTGTCTCTTCTCGCCCATCGCACCCCATAGAAGGGATTTTTGAAATGCAATGCACCCACTGAGTGTACTTAGGTGAGATGCAACGCACTTTGCCTATGGAGCAGGTGAAATGATCCTGTTTTGACCAGTTCTAAGTAGTTTTTCATGGAGAACTTCTAGGAGAAGCTGTAATCAGTTGACCTTGTTCCTTTAGGGGTTGGAACAACACTTTTAGGGACTTAGGAGCCCTTGGTTTATGGACATTTTATGCTTGGGGTTGCAGTGCCCAAAAATGTCTATAACACCATGATCTCCACCTAAAAGAGTTTCTGGAAGCAAGTCCCTAGTCAAGAGGGAGCTTGGAAAAATCCATGATTAAGAGGGAGATTGGATACATTCCTTTTATGGAATGGGTGGGTCATCCTTCTTTAATAGGGAGTGACATATATGGTTCTCTACTTCATGTGTCATGCACTAGACCAGGACTAATAGTCGTAAGTCTTAGTGAAGGCCATGAGGATAGATAGACACATCATTCTTGTCTTCACTTGGGAAGACAGGATGGAGGATTGGGTAAACATCTGGCATTTGATACTCTTTGAGGATGAGTAAGGGAATCTAAGATAAGAGTATTCATAGAGGACCAATATTCTTTGAGGATTGGGAATCCAAGATAATAATATTCCTTGTGGAACACACTATGAGAACCTGAGTAGGGTATATTCCAAGAGAGACAATGATGAGGATGTCTATAAATCATTGGTCTCGCCAACAATGTGCTCTGATATTGTGGAGAGATAGAGTGGTTAGTCAAGGCCTTTCTATTTGACAATGTTGAATGATATGATGCTATATAGATGGGTTACCAATTTGACTCTTCTTTTGAGAATTATTCATATTGAAAATGTCCCAAGTACCTTGTATGGATTATGAATGCCTCCCTAGTTAAGAGGGAGTGTTGAAAAGTGTAACTAGCTTCGATTTTAATAATGACATCTGTAATCATGATTTTATGTAATTGATGTAACGAAGAAAAATAAAATTACTTTTGTAATGCTTGTGTCATGGGTTTCATGCTCAAGGAATTTTATTTTTAGTTAAGGCTCCCATTGTGAGCCTTTAGGATTAGTTATCATGTCATAAAGTCTATAGAGTCAATGTCAAAGATTAAAGACCCGTTTGGGCATCTAATTTATTGTAAAATAAAATTTGTGAACCCTCCAAGACCATGTTACAATGTCACCTTGAATTCAGCCTTAAGATAATTCTAGAAATTCATGTCAGCCTTGTCAATGGGAGATGTCAACTCATTTTGATGATTAAACCACTATATATAGGCAGCTCGGACTTCATTTGAAGACATAATTTCGTTCAAGGATAAAAATGCAAAAAAAAGTGTGAAGTTCATGAAGAAGGAAGCCTATCACCAAGCAAAGAAAGGAGGAACATAATAAAGGATGTTTTATGATCTATTTTGAGTTGATCCACTCCACACGTGTGAGGAATAGATGTTGCCCACTGCAAAAGAATTTGAGGTATGACAGTCAAACTTGAAGGTTATATCAAGATAAAAGATAAGGTGGATCTCAAGCCGAGTTTCCAAAGAATAAGTCTCCATTTAGAGAGAAGTAAAACAAGGTTAAAAAGTGTTCAACCACATGTTCTAGGGTTTCTGAAGTAGGGCTAAAAGTTGCAGATCTAAAACAAGGGACTAAAATCTGAAGGATAGTCAAGCTTGTGAGAGAAGGAAGAAGTTTGACTATCGTTGAATCAAGGAGGAAAATTTTTAATCAAGGAGGAAAATTTTTAATCAAGAATGGTTGTGACTTGGTATTGGAGAGGTTTTTGTCTCAAGGGTCTTGGTTGTGGTCTTGGTATTCGTCAATTGAAGTCTCTATATGAAGAAGAATTCGTTTTTGGGTTTTCCTCTCAAGTGGGAGAGGTTTTGGCCCCAGATGATCGCCTACATTTTGTGTCTCGTGTCTCTTTATTATTTATGATATGGTGGTTGTTTGATGAATAAGAACACTATAATAATATAAGTAAAGAAAATATCCTAATCTAACGAAGTAAAAATCATTAACAAGCAATTATCATTGATAGAGAAATCTCCTAATTCTGATGCCCTAGGTTTCTCATTGATAGATAGTTTTGGTCAGCGTAAATCTGATACCAAATGATAGAATTAAGAAATGTGAGAGAAATAATAATACTTCAATAACTACACATAACAAGATTTCTCTCCAAAAAACCTTATGAAAAAAAACCAACTAAAGAATATTCTTTAGTCACTTGACCAAACCAACCAAGTGAGCCTTCACAACTCATATCTAGGAACATTACAATGGAGTATTCCCAATCCTTTTAAAGAGTTCATTACATGTAATCCATAGGCTTAATAACATAAGTAGCCAATACCAAGATCCTTAAACCACTATTGTCACATCTAACAACTTTGACTCTTTCATCGAATCAAGTTTAACTTAACAATCTAGTAGTGATGAATCTAGTGCCCATATATCTCATTCTTATGAAGAAATTCTCGAGTCCCTTACCACTCTCTATTTTTTTTTACAATAACGGGTAGTTTATGTTTATGATTCAGAAAAACAGCTGCCGAGGGCTTTAACAGGGCTTCTCTGTAATTCATTGTTACAAATTTGCGATTGATTGCTTGAAAGTGCTCTTATCAACATATTTATGTTGTTCCTTTTCTGTTGTTCCTTTTCTATTGTTCCTTTTCTGTTGTTCTTTTTCTGCTATTCCTTTTCTGCTGTATTTTTTGTTGTTCCTTTTTTGATGTTCCTTTTTTGTTGTTCCTTTTCTGTTGTTCCTTTTCTGTTGTTCCTTTTCTGCTGTATTTTCTGTTGTTCCTTTTCCCCGATGGAACAACTCTTGCATTTCTTTGTTGTTCCTTTTCCAACGAATCAGCTCTTGGATTTTTCTGCTGTTCCTTTTCCAAAAATAACAGCCCTTGCATTTTTGTTGTTCCCCTTTGTTAACTGTTCACAGGCGCAGCCCTTCAATCTTGGTGAAGATTCACTGCTTTTTCTTTCTGAGACAAAGATCTGCTTCCTAGTTTGCAAAGAGGAGACCCAATGCGGTGGAGAGCCAGATCAACCCAAGAATCACTGCGATTTCTTTTTGATCTAGTGGAGCGTTATAAAGAGTTCAAGAAACCCGAGAGCACAAATTGGTCTTGAGGAGGCCCTCGTGAACTCCCCAGCACCTACCCAAACGCAGCAGTGATTTCCAGTGACGAACAGAGATCGAAATGCCGAGGTTGCGTTCTAAACTTCCCTTGTGAGTGAGTTCGCAGATCCTAACAGTGGCCAGCACAGAATGGTTCAGTCCCAAGGTCTGGAGAATCTGAATCAGTGAAATGCTCAAAGGAACAGAGGCCCGGACATCTCCAGAATTAAGGAATGTTGCAATCCGATTCCACATCAAAAACTAATAGAGATCTCCTACTCCTGAGAGAGCCTAGGTTGGCTGCCAAGTCCGCCTGTGAGTTTAACTTCCTCAGAACATCATAGAAGGACATTTTGTGGAACTTGGGCAACATAAGACTGATTTTTTTGAGGATGGGGGCTAACTACACCTGAGAAGGGATCTTTTGAGAGTTCATAGCCTGTATAATTAGTCTAGAGTCTCCAATGACTGAGATGGAGAGGAGGTTCTTCTTGAGAGCTAGATTTAGACCCTGCCACAGAGCAAGAGCCTCCGCTCTGTTGTTTGTTTCATGCCCCAGACCCCAAGCAAAGTGCAGCTCAATTGAGCCACCTAGGCTTAAGATAACTCCACCGCCACCTGCCTTTCCTGGGTTGCCTTTAGAGGCCCCATCGAAGAAAAGGCAGTGATCATCCAGAGCAGATCTCCATTTGATGAATTCCTGTTCTTCCAGACGAATTTCCCAGTGAGAGGGGGTTTAAGCAGGAAGAATGGGTCTGTTATGGTGATTTGGGACAAGATCTTTTAACCATTGATCTTCCTCGCTGTCCAGAATCGTGCCATTTCTTATGGTGGGATTGGTTTCTAAGGCCTCCCCCAATAGAGCTTTGATGTTAGTGATAATTCTAATCAGGTTACAACTCTCCTCCCTAAAAATTATGTTGTTCCTCTCCAACCACAGTTTCCAGCATGTGAATTTGGGGATCCACATCCAGGTAGTCTTGAGAAGGCTTTTTTTGGAGAGACAGAACGGGGATAATTTGGCCCAGTTTCTTAGCAGGTCCTGAGTATTTCCTAGAAGCTCTATTTTGTCTGATCCTAACATCAGGACACCCCTCCAAACTTCTTGAGCAAAGGGGAACAATAAGAACAGGTGGTTAGCTGTTTCTTCATCTGAAGCACAAAGAGGGCACCTGGAAGGACCTTCCATTCAACACTTCCTCAGGTTATCTCTAGTGAGGATACTTTTATGCGTGAGAGTCCAGCAAAAGAAGTCAATTTTGGGGATGGCAGGGTAAGACCAAATAAATTTCCATTGAGTTGGCTCTGGGGGGATGCTAGGGACATCCATCATACTTTTGTAACCTTCTACTGCTGAGTAAGAGCCTGAGAGAGAACCCCACCCTCTTTTGTCCTTAGAGGAGGCCTTTAAGGAAGATTTTCCTTGGAGCAAGTCCAACAATAAATTTTCTTCACCATCCAACCAATGGAGGACCTCCCCAAAATTCCAACCATCCCATAGACTATCAGCATCATTTATCCAATTGGAGATGTCCCAGAGGGTTTCCAGATTGCTGGTCTGAAGCCAAACTCTGATATTTTCCAGTTCTGCCATCTGATTCAAGGGTTGATCTCCGAGAATCAAATCATCCCAAATTTTTATTTTTTTCCCATTACCTGGGATCCAATAAAGCTTATGACTGAAATGTTTCAAAGCTATGAGACAGAGTTTGAAAATTGGAGATCCTTAGGAAATTCTTGGAGGCTAGTTCAAGCACCTCAAACACTGCCCATGAAAATATTTTTTCCACAGAACTCTCTTGCTCCAACTGGGATTCCCAGAAACAATGTTCCAAAGGAGCTTGGAGCCCAGAGCAAGATTTTGGGCTGCCAAATCCCGCATTTGGAGACCTCCTTCCAAGAATGGCTTCTTAATAGTGTCCCAATTTACTAAATGGAGCCTTCTTTCATTATTTTTCCCTCCCTCCCATAGAAATCTTCTCAGGAGACCATCCACTTTGCTAATAAAGGTTTTAGGGGCTAAAAGGATGGAGTTCTGATAAAATGGGAGACTTATGAGAATAGATCTCATAAGGATTACCTTCCCAGCATTATTCAACCATGAGGCTCCCCAAGCTTGTATTCTGAGTTTTAGCTTGTCTAGCAAAGGCATCTAGTGAGAAACCTTAGGATTTGATTTGAATATTGGGATCCCAAGATACTTAAATGACTCCCAGGTTAGGGTTCTTTCCATTTCTAAAAGCCTGGCTACATCTGTCAAATCCTTGATCGAGCAATTCCAGCCATAGATCGTGCTTTTTAGATAGTTAATCTTGTTGCCTGAAACCTCCTTATAAATGTCCAGCTCCTTCTTGAAGGTTCTGGCAGAATTTATGTTAGCTCCTCCAAGCAATAAAGTATCATCAGCAAACTAGGCATGATTTATGTCTTTAACATTGTGAGCCATTCTCAGGCCTGGCAGAGTTTGGATCTGTTAACAGTAGTCTAGCTGGAAGCTAAGCACCGAAGCTTGAATGGCGTAGAGAAGTGGGGACAAAGGGAAACCTTGTCTTAGCCCCCTCGAGGCCTGGAAGAATTCCGTTGAATGACCATTAACTAGGGGCGCTATCCAAGGGGAGGCAATGCAGGCTTTCACCCAAGTTATGAGAGCTTTTGAGAAGCCAAATTTCTCCATCATAGAAAACAGGAAATCGTGTCTCACCCTATCAAAGGCATTTGACAAATCTAGCTTAATCACCATGCCTTTCTCTTTTCGATGACAGCTTGAATGAATTGCTTCTTGCACCAGCACAATATTGTCAAGAATCTTTCTCCCTTTTATGAATCCTCCTTGGTTTTCAGGGATGATGACCGGCAGAATTTTCTTAATACGGTTGGCTATTATTTTTGTGATCAGCTTATAACTTGTGTTACACAAAGAGATGGGCCTGAATCTGCTGAAATTAGTGGCACCTTTGTCTTTCAGAATCAAGGCGAGGAAGGCCGAGTTGGTACTGCCTCCAATCTTGGTACAGGTCTGAGATTTACGGATCATTCTCAGAAGGTCTTTTTTGATTGTAGGCCAGCAAGTCAGGTAGAACCTTGCTGTGAACCCATCAGGGCCCTAGGCTTTGTCCGGGTCCATGCAATCCAAAGCTTTTTTAATCTCATTCATACTGATCGGAGCAGTCAGCATAATATTGTCAGAATCTTGAACACAGTGAGGAATAAGATCAATCGGATAGGTTTGAGACTCAATAGGAGGGTCTTCCGGGGCAGATTAAAGATCTTTGAAGAAGGAGTGGGCTGCTCACTTTATGCCTTCATAATATTTAACCACATTGTTTTGATAGTGAATTTCATTTTCCATTTTGAAGTGCTTGTGTGCTTCAGCTTGCTTATGGAAGTAGCTTGTATTTTTGTCTCCAGCCTTTAACCAAAGATTTCTAGACTTCTGTCTCCAGAACTCTTCTTCGTCCCTACTTTCTCTATGGAGATCTTTTTGCAGTTCTACTTCTTTTTGAAGAAGGGATTGAGTTACATTAGAATTCTCCATTGTTAATTGATGGCCTTCTAAACTGCCATGCAGCTCCTTTCTTTTGGCGGTGGGCGTTTTCAGCCTTTTAGCCCACTCCTTGAGCTCCCTTTTAAGTCTTCTCATTTTTTCTTCCCACACAAAGAAAGGGGATCCTTGGACTTGCCAATTCTAGGCCTCGGAGAGCACGTCCTAGAATCCTTCTTGATGAATCCATAGAGAGCTGAATCTAAAGGGAATGGGGCCAAGATTTCCATCCAAGGAGAGCTCAAGAAGAATGGGTTTATGGTCAGAGGTGTAGTTCGGTAGAATTTTAGAGGTGGCCATTAGACCACAGGTCAAGAAGGAGGATTGGACTAGAAATCTGTCTAGGCGAGCAGCAATGTGGCCAGGACCTATCCTTTTGTTTGACCAGGTGAATTTCCTAGTTGTGGGCTTGATATCATCCAATTCCCAATCTAAAATGATGTCTTCAACCCATTCTCTAGCTGGGTCCCTAACCAGCGAGCCCCCCTTTTTCTCTTCTGTGGCTAACGTAACATTCAGATCACGTGCAATAATAATATTTTCTGGATTGTGCAAGAAAAGATAGGACTGAAGCGAGTCCCAACAAACATTTTTCTCAGATGGTAAGACCGGAGCATAAATATTGAACATACTTTCTTGGTGGCCAGATTCTTTATGGAGGAGCTTAGTGAGTAGCCAATGGGGGCAACATTCTTCGTGAATCAAATCATATTTGGAGCTGTCCCAAAAGGAGGCAATCCCTCTAGAGGCACCTCTGGCACTGACTGCTCTCCCTTGGCATTTATGCCAGAATGCTTTGCTTTCTTGGAGGAGTAGAAGGTCCTCCATTTTTGTCTCCAGGATGAGAAGGATTTCAGGCGAGTACATCCTTACATTGTCTTTTAGAGCTTCTTCTTTCAACCTGCTGCCTAACCCTTTGCAGTTCCAGGAGACATATTTCATTATTTACTGGCTTGGAAGGTTGTGGCTCCACTTGGAGCCTGACCATGCTTGCGCTTAGATCTGGTATTCATCATTCCTTTGAGAGTTTTCTGAGAGCCTTGGAGGACATCTAGGTAAGTTTTTTCCTCTCTCTATTTCTTCTTGTACTTTCGACACCTGGCCGACTTGAGAGGAGTGACTTGCGAGTTGTCTGAATCTGAGACTCCACCTTCTGAATCTCCCTCAGAGTCAGAGCCCAGATTGATGTGCTCCTCGTTTTATTCCTTTTCCCCTTGTTCAACCTCTGCTGGAGGAAGAGTTGACTTTGCCTCGGCTTCTTTCACTTTCTTCGACGGGTCTTCTGGTTCCTCTTGGGTCCCAATGGCATCTGTCTTTTCCCCAGAGGAAGAACCCTCTTTTGGAACTTCTTTGGCTTTTGGTTTGGGCTGGGGCTTCACCAATGGCCCTAAATTTTTCCTCTCCGTTGGTTTTGGGACTGCCTTGCCCTTTTTTATTTCTTTTCATCCTTCTTCGTCCACTTTGTCCCCGACTGGGGATTTTGGGCAGTTTCATTGGAAGTGTCCATGTTCATGACAGGTTCTGCATTTGAAAGGCAATTACTCGTAATCCAATTTTTGTGATGTCATTCTCCAACTGTAAGCTTTATCACTTCGGGCAGTCTAGCTTCAAGATCGACTTCCACACAGATTCTTGCGCAGGTATATTGGCCCTTGTTATCTGCTTTGTCAATGAAGCGGCCGAGACCATTTCCAATCTTCTACAGGGTGTGATAGCTCCAGCAGTGGATCGAAATATTGGGGAGCCAGACCCAGACTGGGACTTATTTAGGGGTGTCGATTTAGGGATCGAAGTCGAGGGTCCAGTTATTAAGATACAGACCCTGATTTGAGGGTCGAGGGTCTGTTTCTAAAAACCAAATCTCGATCTTCTTTGGAGGTGAACTCAAAAATGAAATACCCTCTTCCGACAGCATAGCAGATCACATTGTTTTCCAGCTGGGGCCTCCAGTTGCGTTGGATACAGTCGTCTGTTGCTTTTGTAGATGGTCAGCATCCCATAAATTGTCCTACCAACCCTCTCTCAGCCAGTGCTAGGGCGATTTTCATCGGTTGTTCTTCTGGCAGGGCAATCTCAGGAATTTCCTCCAGTTCTTTGATGAATTTTGGGATTTCTGGAGTCAAACACTTCTTCCCTTTCTACGAGAGCAGTCTTCTGAATGCTTCTTCTGAAGAGATTGGCATGGTGGGAGAGGGCTCCCCACCCCCATGCGCACTCATGGCGGTAGCTATGGTCCTCTACTAAAAACTGTGCCGGAGGAGGAAGGTAGAGCCCAATTGTGGGG
Organism: Pinus tabuliformis; assembly: GCA_031772625.1. Taxonomy (NCBI): domain Eukaryota; kingdom Viridiplantae; phylum Streptophyta; class Pinopsida; order Pinales; family Pinaceae; genus Pinus; species Pinus tabuliformis. The sequence continues at coordinate 693,298,274 of CM062814.1, read as the reverse complement.
ATGTCGAGAAGGAATGAGGGCCCAACAGCAGGGTCTGCCAGACAGGAGGCCTGCGGAGGGCCGCAAGGGCTGAGGAAGTAGGGGCGCGGGAGCTCAGAACGCACGCCCAGCAGCTAGGATCCCTTACCACTCTCTATTACCCATGGGAAGATCTCCATTATTTTTATTTATCTTTACCATAGCAACCTAGTCCCTACAACTATTGTTTTATTGTATCCAAATATTTTATGGATGAACATTTGATTGTCATAGTACATATGATCCTTGGTAGGTGACATTCTGACATATTTTCCAACCTAAAAATTGAGTCCCTCTAACTCATACATAACATCAAACCTATTGGCATTCCACCTTTTCCTTTTGAAAACTACACCCATAGTGCATATGTTTATGTCCATGATTTAGGGCATGCTTATCACATGCTACATATACACATAGGAGGGGGCATCATGCCCACCCACCCACACCTGATCATTTCCCCCCATTGTCACCTAATGGGGGAGGGGTACCTCATGCTTGGGGGCATGATCACCCCTTTGGACACTTTTAAAGTTGATCAAAATGCACTTTGTTCCTAGGATCCAAATATCCAAGTTGGGAAAATTCTCCTATAATTCGCTAGGGAATATATATTATTAGCCTCATTGGCACAATACTATTGATAATTAGTACCACATATTGAAATATTATACTTTATGTAATTAAAAAAACTATTGTTGACATAACACTTACTATCAGGTCCCCATCCTTGACCTGGTGGGAGCGATAAATCTAACCCCCAATAGTTCATCAAATTGTAATTCCTTGCTTTGATACTTCACTTGGAAGCCCTTTTACCAAGAAATGTTAAACTATATATATTATTAATTTGAATTTCTACCCATTTGTATCCATTATGCAAGCATCATTCTCGCTTGTGTATTTGTTGACTTGTCTGTTGAAATTCACCAAAAATAACCCTTTTTATTCATGGATATGGATATCCCTCATGCCTTACTTCCTTTGGAATTTATCATAGATTAGCTTCCTTTTACGTTGTTGTATTTTCATATCATTCCCTGAGAATTACCTATAGTAACACCCTCACTTTGGTATATGGATAAGCCCGTCCATTTTTTCATTTTCCATTTACCAAGTGATAAATCCTTGCCTCCATGCATGCCATAGAATAGTTCCCCTATTACATTTTGATGTGATCCTCCTTAGAAAAGAGAGTTTGGTTAGTCTACATCCCACTGTTGAAGCCACATGCATTTCTTATAATCATGTTGATAACCTACTTACCCTCCATACTCCCCCATGTATGGTTGGTATTTGTTTGGTTATCACTTATCACAAGCCCTCCACTTCATCAAAAAAGTGACAATTCTTCCCTTTTATGCCACCATTCACCCATCCAAGAGAAGATTTCCAATAATTCCTCTACCCTCGATCACTTCCATTTTCATTTTCACCTTTAGGATTGCCATCATTTTATTGTTATCTAGGGAAATTATCTCCTCATTACCCCCTGGTTATCCCTGTTTGATTTCCCCCCATGGGATTCTAATTGAATAATGTGTCTTTTGACACAATAGTTAGATTTATTTTAGCCTCACCATACCCCTTATAAAGAGGCATCACTTATCACTTTGATACTGCATATATTTCCTATCCTCTTGGCACCCATTTTGAAATACTAGGATGATTTTACTTTCTCCTTTTGCATCCTTTTTGGAATATCAGAAGAACCCCATTTACCTAATTCATATCCTAGCACCCATTTGGAAATACCAAGAGGGCCTTGTTTTGTTATAGTATTTGGTTCAATATGTGGAAACACCCCTTTGTTTCCATTGTTCACAACATCCACAATGAATAATCTTTATGTCCCATGGATTCTATTAATTTATAGAATATTGAGTCCTATGTGAAATTTCCTTGAAATATAACAATTGAAATTTATTCTTCTAAATGATTAATTATGTAGTTTATTTGTTACACAAAATAACGAATAAATCACACTACAATTCTTCGCAATTAAATTACGCTGTGAAAAATAAACTAGAACTGAGAAAATAGATGCACACACATAATAAAAATGACACCAATACTTTTGGACAAAAATCCCTAGAAAACCCAACTGGGAAAACCGGTACAACAGATGAGGGTTTATTTTATTATATGTAAAAGAAAAATATGAGTACAATATCTAAATTCCCAAACTATCAATCCTCAACAAAATAATTTGGCCAAAATATTAGCGATACATTTTGTCTCATCCGACAATTGATCCTAGCTCTAGAATTGGCTCTATTTGGGCCACTTGAAACCCCTGCATCGACCTTTATGTAAGCTATGCTCACACTGCATATGGATATATTTTAATCTTGTTATTCTAACCAACTTAGCCACTAGAGATGATTCGCATTGCCTCCTAGAACCTCTCCCATCCACAAGCACCTGAATCGACCTCCTCTCCAGCTAAATCGATCAGTTTCCCTCTAAAGCCTTATGTGCAAACCCTGTGTAGTCTCACTGAGGAATAATGTGGCCCTATTTATACTGACTCTCCAACACTAAAAATATATCGTAAATCACTAATACTTCTCCCTCTCACTTCTACCTTCCTTCTGGCTTGAACTCTTCTTCCCTACTCAACCTTTGAAACTAGATAACTCGATTTTCCAAGGAACTCGCTCCCCTTTGATGTGTACATCTCGAACCCCATCGACCTGCTATTATAATCTCTTTTTGGTGAACCAATGTCCATGATTATATCTCCATCAATAGCGAAGATCATCTCAAATTATATCCATGTGAGTTTCTAGAGCTTTCTCACTTTTCCTTAGTTAATTACTATTTATTAACTAGGTTTCCTAAGTTTGACTTAGAAAACATTCAAATGATGGTTAATTAATTTAATTAAGGCATTTCTCAATATTATCTCATGAAACCTTTTCTGGTTTTTCAAGATCTCGTGTTCTTAGCCTCTTTGACACAAATTGAGACTAGAACACTAGTCTAATGCTAAAAACGCTAACCCTCCCTCTTAGCGAGGAAGGTGTTATGTCTTCCCCTGTAACATATTCCCTCGTGCTATTGATGTTTGACATCTATAACAACTTGTCACTATCCACCAAGCTATTTTGCATACTCTAATTGATCTACTAACTATATAGTTGAGCCATCTTGCATCTGCACTATTGCTAACATCTTCATTGCACCTCCCTGCACTACTGCCAACTCTGCTCTGCGCTGCAACTGTGTTGAGAATTCAACAGGGAAATGAATATGTTGATTCTCTTAACTTGATAATTGTTTGTGTTACTTTATAATTATTATATTTGTTCATTATTATTCCAATGTGAAATACATCAAACAGCTACCAAAGCAGTAAGAACAGTGACATTGTATATAGGTTGCAAGCCAGGGCCAAAACCCCTCCTCTTGAGGGGAAAACCCGTAAATCACTTCTTTATCTTTCATATATTTCAATTTACGAATACCATGACCTAGACTCTGAAAAATTCCCTCCAAGATCAGGTCTACCATGTCCTCCTGTTGCAATATCTTCGACCTCCCAATAGATCCGAAATTCTACTCCCCAACAACTGCTGCAATTGTTGTTACTTCTCTAGGAGACTTTGATCTCCCTCTAATAGCCTTCCTCTTCACTTTTCTTTCCTTAACTTGAGTTCTAGGGCTACTAAGGTTCCCTAAGAGACCTTCACTTGCCTTCCCTTTTCTTCTGCTTCCAAAATAGAACCACAAAAGATCCAGCGCAAAAACCCTAACTTCGATCTTCCAGAAGAATAGATAAGACCCATAAACAATTTGACTTCTTCGCACTTCCTTATTCTACTTCTTCACATAATAGATGAGAGTGTGAGATGATCCAAATGGATGACGAGTTCCTCTTATATATAGGCTTCTTCAAGGGTGGGTGTGGCTCTTCATGTAGGCCAACTTGACAGCTTATTAGGCCGACTTGATCTTGGAGGTATTTTGACACTTTAAAGACAAAATAATTTTTGTCTTTACAATTTACAATGTTCCCATAAAGTCTTCAATATATGACAATGAATCTTATACCTAGTTCAAACCCTAGAATAACTCAATGGGTACTTGACCTGTAAAATAAAAGAACTTGAGCATGAAACCCATGTTCCAATAATATTAATAATTCCTTTTTCATTTTATATTTACAAGAATACATTTCATACTTATGAAGACTGAACCTAGTTACACATTTTTCAACACTCCCTCTTAACTAAGAAGGTATTCATAAGAGGTACATGGCCATTCTCAATCTGAAGATATCTCATAAGAAGAGTCAGATTGGTAACCCATATGTCTAGCATCATTAGAGTGAATGAGATCCAAGATTTATTTCGACCGTGAAGCACTGCTTCCGAATGGTCTCTTGGTATTTTTTCCCAATGCACATCCCTTGAAAACACCTTGATTATCCTCCTTCAAATTCGGTATTCCATCTACTATGAAAATTAAAGTTGGAAGTATTTTGAAATGTAGATGACCAAACCTTCGATGACAAAGTTCACATGGACTCATCGCAATGTGAACTAGGGCTTCGTTTACGAGAGACATTAATCTGTAAAGCCTTCCTTCTTGGATACCAATAAATTTTGCTTGATCTATGCTTGAGTATTCCCCCAAACAACTATTTTTCCATCAATGAAGGCTACTCTATCTCATTTGTCTTCTAAACTTGAAATAGAAAGTAATTTTTTGTGCAAACCTGGAACAAATAGAATTTTTTTGAGGTGGATGTTTCTTCCATCTTTGAGTTTTATGGAAGTTGATCCAATTCCCTTCCCATGATAGCTCTTTTTGTCTCCAAGTTCCATAGAGTAAGTGGATTTTCCTTTTGATAAGGTATTCAATTGGTTGGAGTGGCTAGTCATCTGCCTTGATGCACCACTATCAATTACCCAAATGACTTTGTCTCGAAATGTACCAGAGAGAGCCGAGAAGAGACCTTCATCCCTTTCATTGATTGATGCCTTCTTTGAAGAGAATAAGAAACTCCATGCTTCCTTGATACCTTTCTTGAGTTGGCTTGCAATTTTCTTGATGACCTTCTTCATTGAAGAGGAGATCTTCATGATGCCCTTAGAGAACCAAAGCTCTGAGAGCATGTTGAGAATTCAATAGGGAAATGAATATGTTAATTCCCTTAATTTGATAACTATTTGTGTTACCTTTTCCTTATTATCTTTGTTTGTTATTATTCTAATGTGCAATACATCAAACAGCTACCAAAATAGTAAGAACAGTGACATAGTATATAAGTTGCAAACCAAGGACAAAACCCCTCCTCTTGAGTGGAAACCCCGTAAATCTCTTATCTATCTTTCATATCTTTCAATTGAATAATACCATGACCTAGACTCAGAAAAATACCCTCCGATATAAAGTCTACCACGGCCTCCTGCTGCAATATCTTCGACCTCCCAGTAGATCTGAAATTCTACTCCTCAGCAACTGTTGCAACTCTTGTTACTTCTCTAGGAGACTTTTATCTCCCTCTAATATCCTTCCTCTTGGATTTTCTTGCCTTGAATTAAGTCCTAGGGATAGTAAGATGACCTAAGAGACCTTCACTTGCCTTCCCTTCTCTTCTACTTTCAAAATCAAACCCCAAAAGATCCAGCGCAAAAGCCCAAACTTCGATCTTCCAAAAAAATAGATAAGGCCCAGAAACAATTTGACTTCTCCAACTTCTTCTTCTCCCTTCCTTCTTCGCATAAGAGATGAGAGTGTGAGATGATCCAAATGGATGACGAGTTCCTCTTATATATAGGCTTCTTCAAATGTGAACATGGCTCTTCATGTAGGCCGACTTGACAGCTTATTAGGCTGACTTGATCTTGGAGGTATTTTGACACTTTAAAGACAATAAATTTTTTATTTACAATTTACAATGCGCCCATAGGGTCTTCAATATATGAAAATTACTCTTATACCTAGGACAAACCCTAGAAGCACTCAATGGGTGCTTGACCTATAAAATAAAATAACTTGAGCATGAAACCGATGCTCCAATAATAATAATAATTTCTTTTTCATTTTATATTTACAAGAATATTTCATACTTATGAAGATCGAACCTAGTTACACATTTTTCAACAAATTGATCCCATGTTGTTGCTACTACAACTACTGCAACTGAGAACCAAATCCCAGAAATTGGATTTGTAAATATCCATTGATTCTTTGATTGCAACGAGCTTTGCTCTGTAAACTGAGTAATTGTCTGTGCCCAGCAGTCATTACGCCCCTCAGTAACTGACTACTACCAGCTCTATAACTATCCCTCAAAATATGACTGTTCTTGATGAATAATACGATCCAACTGCTATTGAAATGGGTTCTCCACTATACCAATATGTTCTATGAAGTAGACGAACTTAGCTCTCCCTAGAGATTTCGTGAGTATATCTGCAACATGCTCTTCTGTGGTAACATACTATAGTTGAACTGATCCATGTTGCACACAATATCTGATGAAGTGATATCGTATGTCTATGAGTTTTGACCTATCATGGAACATTGGCTTCTCAAGCAGCCTAATTCAACTCTGATTATCACAATAGATATTATTTGTCTCCATCCTCTGACTAAACAAGCTCACTGGAAACTTCCAAATCCATATAGCTTCACATGTAGCCATGATAGATACCATATAATATGCTTCTGTAGAGCTTAGTTCCACAGACTTATGCTTCCTTTTGTACCAAGAAACCACTCCTAATCCAATGTTGAAGCAACACCCTGATGTGCTCTTCTAATCCACTGAAATGCCTTCCCGATCTACATCTATGAATCCACATAACCTAATACCATCACCTTGAGTAAACTCAATCCATAGTCGATTTTGCCATGAAAATACCTTAGAATGTGCCTCGCTATTTCCAATGTACTCTCTTTGATTCCACCATAAACTGACTGAGAGTGTTGACCATGAAGCAGATAGCTGGCCTAGTGTTGAGGAGATACATGAGGGAACTGATAAGTTATCTATACAAGGTGGGGTCAACATCCTTGTCCTTTGATTCATTTATTTTCCTCCAGTTCATAATCATAGGTGTAGACATGGGTCTATAGTCCAGATCTAGTTCCATAGGCGTATACATTTCTCTTTCCTCTATCTATGAATAATTAATAATACATTGAGATTGTGTTTGTTCAACAATGTTTCTTTCTGCATGTTCATTTGGCACATTTTGTGGCCAAATAAAAGGATTCTTCACAAGTATATCTTCATTTCTTGATCTTGAAATTATATCACTTTGATTATTGAAAATAGAAACCCACCAAAAATAATCAACAACATCAAAGTACTCATATGTATCTCTAATAAAAAATTTAATTTCTTCCAAGCATTTAGAATAATTTATATCTCTCTTATGCCTTCGTGCATTATGTATTTCAACAATTGATTGTAATAACAATATATTTGATGCAAATATGGATGACCTGGAATGAACTTCAAAAATACCAAACCTGACGACAACCCCCATTTTGTAGTAGTTGAATACTTCTTGCCCCATATAAGTGTTTTCCCATCATTTTTTTGGATAACTTTTTTTCTGCAACGTTTCATAAGTTGAAAAAAAAACCCATTTGAGAAGAAATCGTGCTAAACCTCGGGTCCGAATTTCAGAGTTGTTCGCACTATATTTGCAGAGATAGGATCTGAGGAAGTTGGTCTTTTTGCAGACTCCTGAATTACATTCCAAACAGGTGACCTGGGGAAAAGCATCATAACTTTCTCTCTGGGGATCAGATTGAAATTTCGTAAGAAGGTACAGAAATAGGACGGACTATAGTTTCTTGTATGCATTTTTCAAATCCAAAGGTCAAAACAGTGACTCGTGGCACGTCATACAAGTTCGCACATTATGAGGATACAAAAAGCAACACTTTTTTTAGCCAATTGATAAGTCTCAAACAAAAGGGTTCAATAATGGAGCACATTGAGGAGTTCCAAAAATTGAACATAAGGGTAAAAGATATTCCAGAGGAGCATAGGATTGATGTGTTCGTAGGGTCTTTAAAGGATAATATCCAACATGATGTTCGCCTTTGGGAACCTGATTCATTAGAGAAGGCATTCAGGTTAGCAAGAAAAATGGAAAGCAAAATTATGACAACCAGGAAGCATACCACTCACAACTATAAAGACGGAAGTGTTGTTGCCGCTAGTCTTCCACAACCTATAAGGTTGACACCACAACAATTGGAAAAAAAAATAGCAAAAGGGCTTTGTTACAGTTGTGATAGCAAATACACTAAAGGTCATAAGTGTGTTGAGAAGAAATTATTCTACATAGATTGTGAAGAGGAAGAAGAAAAGGAGCAAGAAAGGTCAAAAGAAGAGGATATACTCCAAGAACAAAGCCTAGATAAAGAATAAATGAATATGACCATATCTTGTAATGCATTGGCGGGAATTACCACTCCTCAAACCATCAAGATAGAAGGACAAATCAAGAAGAAAAAGGTAATAGTGTTGATTGATTTAGGAAGTACCCAATATTTTATTCATTGTAAGTTAGCAAGAGAATTGAATTGCTTCTTATATCCAGCACCAGAGTGTCAAGTGATGGTTGCAAATGGAGGAACAATAAATTGCTCTGGAAAGTGCCATAATATCAAGCTATCCATGGGAGAATATGTATTGACTAGCCCAATGCTTTCCATTCCAATGGGAGGTTCTGATGTTGTACTAGGAGTCCAATGGCTACAATCCTTGGGTACAATAGCTTTTAATTTTCAAGAACTTTTCATGAAATTTTCTGTGGAAGGAAATAAAGTTGAATTAAGGGGTATCGCAGGGAAACCAGGAAAGATAATCAGCTCTAACGATATGACAAAGCTTCTAAAAAAGGAACAAAGAGGTGTAATTGCACAATTATGTTCGCTAGATGTGGCCACAGTGGAATTATCTATTTCTCCAGATCTCCAAAAAGTCTTGGACAATCATTCCAAGGTATTTGAGACTCCCAAAGGTCTCCCACCTATTCGTGATCATGATCATGCTATTCATCTGATTCCAGGAAGTATTCCTCCAAACATCAGGCCGTACAGATATCCCTATGCCCAAAAGAGTGAAATTGAACATATGGTTGCAGAAATGCTAGAGGCTGGTATAATTCAACCAAGTCAAAGTTCTTTCTCTGCTCCAGTCATATTGGTGCACAAGAAGGATGGATCATGGTGCATGTGTCCGGATTATAGCGAGCTCAACAAGCTCACTATTAAAGATAAGTTTCCCATTCCTGTCATTGATGAATTACTGGATGAATTGCATGGATCAATTTACTTCACCAAGTTGGATCTTCGTTCAAGATATCATCAAATCAGAATGAAGATTGAAGACATTCCGAAAACAGCATTTAGAACTCATGAGGGTCATTATGAATTTTTGGTCATGCCTTTTGGCCTTACCAATGCACCTTCAACATTTCAAGGTTTGATGAATTCAATTTTCAAACCATTCCTTAGAAAATTTGTGTTAGTATTTTTTGATGATATACTAATCTACAGCAAGTCTTGGAAGGATCATGTTGAACATGTTGACAAGGTGCTACAACTATTGGAGGAGAAACAATTATATGCAAAAAGATCCAAATGTTTCTTTGGAGTACAAGAGGTGGAATATCTGGGTCATATTGTATCTCATGGAGTTAAGGTAGACCCTAGCAAAATTAAAGCCATTAAGGAATGGAAAATTCCCACATCCATAAAGCATCTGCGAGGATTTCTCAGGTTGACAGGGTATTATCGCAAGTTTGTTAAGAATTATGGGAGAATAGCAGCACCTCTAACAACATTATTGAAGAAAGATGCATTTTCATAGACTTCAGAAGCAACAAAGGCATTCGAACATCTTAAAGAGGCAATGTGCCAAGCACCAGTCTTAGCTACACCGGACTTCACAAAAACCTTTATTGTGGAATGTGATGCTTCAGGAAATGGAATTGGTGCTGTTTTAATGCAAGATGAAAGACCCATTGCTTTTGAAAGTCGTCCAATCAAGGGAAAGTTTTTACACAAAGCTATTTATGAGAAGGAAATGTTGGCAATACTCCATGCACTTAAGAAATGGCGACCCTACCTAATAGGAAGACACTTCAAGGTAAAAACGGATCATGATAGCCTTAAATACTTTTTAGAACAAAGATTATCCTCTGAAGAGCAACAAAAGTGGGTCACAAAGATGTTGGGTTATGACTTTGAAATCATCTACAAAAAAGGGAAGCAAAATGTGGTGGCAGATGCACTCTCAAGAAAGGATGAGGATGTGGAAGCATTGTTGTGCGCCATTTCTATTATCCAAACAGATTGGATAAACGAAGCAAGGGAGGAATGGAAGAATGACGAAGAAGTGTGGGCACTTATTCGAAAGTTACAACAAGATTCCAGTATGTCTGATACATTTAGCTGGCAAAATGATTCGTTATGGTACAAAGATCGCTTATACCTCTGTAAGAATTCCCAGCTAAAACAAAAGATTCTTATGGAATTGCACACTTCTCCCTTAGGAGAGAACTCAGGATTTTTAAAAACTTACCACAGGGTTAAGAAGGAATTTTTTTGGGATGGCCTTAAATCAGATATTCAAAATTTTGTGGCGGAATGTTTGGTTTTCCAACAAAATAAATTTGAAACAATTAAGACACCGGGTCTATTACAACCTTTATCCATTCCAAGCCAACATTGGGAGGAGGTTTCAATGGATTTTATCACAGGTTTACCCAAGTCTGAGGGAAAGAGTGTCATCATGGTGGTAGTTGACAGACTCACCAAGTATGCACACTTTTGTGCATTATCACATCCATTTAAATCCAATACAGTTTCTACTGCATTTATGGAAACAATTCAAAAGCTACATGGAAACCCAAAGATTATTGTAAGTGACAAAGATCCCATTTTCACTGGAAATTTTTAGACAGAATTATTTTCTTGTCTTGGTAGTCAATTAGCTCATAGCTCATCTTATCATCTTCAATCTGATGGAAAAACTGAGATAGTAAACAAATGTTTGGAAGGATATCTTCGTTGTTGTATCTGATAAACGGACACAATGGGTCAAATGGTTGCCTCTGGCTGAATGGTGGTATAACACTTCCTTCCATACAGCAACAAAAATGACCCCATTTATGGCACTTTATGGGTATCAGCCACCATCCATCACATCATATTTAAGAGAAAATTCTAAGGTTTAAGCAGTGGAACATTAGCGTCTCTCATTTAATGAATCACGCTTTTTCCAAAGCATTACTATTCTTGAGTGCAGGTCCAGTGATTCATGCCATGTCAACATTGAACATCAACAACAAGTCCTCCAACTCTTAAAGGATAACCTCGTGTTGGCACAGAATAGAATGAAACAACAGGCAGATCAACATAGTAGCGAAAGAAGTTTTGATGTAGGTGATTGGGTATTCCTACGGCTACAACCATATAAGCAAATGTCCCTTAAGCAAGCTAAGAAGGATAATAAATTATCACCAAAGTATTATGGTCCATACAAGGTGTTGCAAAAGATTGGTACTATGGCATACAAATTGGATCTTCCTGCAGCTTCTCGATTGCACCCAGTTTTCCATGTTTCATGTTTAAAGAAGGTTATAGGTGACAAGCTCCTAGTTCAAACAATATTGCTAGAACTTGACGAGGAAGGAAAAATTATATTGGAACCAGAAGCACTCACAGAAACAAGAACTCGACAGCTACGAAATCGATCAATTTCGGAGTATCTTATCAAGTGGAAGAACTTATCCGCTAAAGATTCCACATGGGAGGATGAGAATTTTATATAGAAGCATCCAGAACTTCTCAAGCGTTGAGGACAACACCTTTTTGAAGGAGAGGGGCATGTTGGGTCCCTATAATACTAGTGATTACCCCATTACTATTGTAGTTGTACCCCTTATTAATATTGTTGTGCCCCTATTATCCCCATATTGTTATTACTATGCCCCATATAATCCCTCTATTGTTATTTTTGTGGCTTTATATTATTATTGTTAGGTCGGCTGGGTTATATTGTGACTCCTTACACTCCTATATATAGAAAGGAGGTTTTGTCATTTGAATCATCCAAGAATTGTTCATTTATGTAATGTAAAGGAGGTTTCCCCCTCGAAGAGGTTGAATTCTAAGGCACTAATCTATCTTTTCTATCTTTTTCTTGAGCTGGTTTCATAACAATAACTATCCAATTTTTTAAAATAATGTTATGAATACATACCTCTTTCTGCCCCTTGACATTTATCCCTTTTTTATTTAAGAGAAGCACATGTATTGCAAACCCCCATCCTTTTCTTCATAGGAATACGGACATTGTTGAATTATTTTTTCCATATCTTCACAAAATATTGATATGTAATAAAATTATCATCTCCTTCAACACCTTCTACATATTCTTTGTATAAGTTGTAGATTTATCGTCTTGGGAAATTATATAGATTATGTATTGTGTCTTTATTTGGCATACACTCTCCATGCTTTGAAAAAAAAGCCTTGCATCCATGACATTGCAGTATTTTCTAATGGCCCGAACTCTCGTCTTGACATACTTCTGAATAAAATGTGGGATCTTTTTCCAATTTTTCTCGAATTCTTGACAGACGAAAATTACCAATTGAATGAAACATTTTGAAATCCTTTCTACAAAACAATAAAGTATCAATATGATAATCATAACCTACCAATGTAGATTGCATGCACCCCACTAAATATGAAGTTTGCATGCTTTTATTCATTGACAAATATCTCGTCCTTTTCTCCAATGCAAACTTGAAATCAATATGCTTCAAGCAATCCTTTTGATAACATTCATTTGAAATCAGATCATTAATATAACTTCTTCTCGTGAGATATTCTGTCCTACCCCTTGTATAACTAGAATATCTAGGATTAATATGAAAAGGTCTAGTCCTACTCCTAGATACAATATTTTTTGGCAACGTCTCCATCATTTCGTCATCCTCTTTATAAGAATTTTCATCATCATTAGGAGAAATATTTTCCTCATTGTGATCATTTTGAACATAGTTAGGAAATTCATCACCGTCATTGCTTGGAAAATACTAATTACCATCCTCCCTTGTAAAAAATTATTCACTACCATCATCTATGGTTTTGAAATACTAACTCGGATGATATTCTTAACCATATTCATCCATGCTTTTCAAATCCTCACTTGGAGGAATTTCATCATCATTGTTTATTCCTTTCAAATCATTTCTTGGAGGAAATTATTCATCATCCCTATCTATGCTTTTGAAATCCTCACTTGGAGCAAATTCATCATCACCATGAGTGCCTTTGAAATCCTGACTCAGAGAAAATGCATTATTCACATTTGTGCCTCTAAAATTATAATTTGGAGGAAATTATTCATCCTCCCCTTCGTAAGTGGTGTTCTTTTAATCCTCAGGATTATGATTAAGTGGAAAATTTGACTCTTTATTCATAGTAAAATTATTATTTGCAAGAAATTATTCATCCTTCCCTTCATCAATGGTGCTTTCATATCCTGAGGATTAGGACTAAGTGGAATATTTGACTCTCTATTCATAGTAAAATTATCATTTGTAGAAAATTCTTCATCCTCACCTTTGTCAATGGTGCTTTCATAATCCCTAGGATTAGGACTAAGTGGACAATGTGACTCTCTATCTGCTGGGAATTCTCCATCCTCCCCTTCATCAATGGTGCTCTCATAATTCTTAGGATTAGGACTAAGTGGGAAATTTGACTCTCTATTTAGTAGAAATTCTTCATCCTGCCCTTCATGAGTGGTGCTCTAATAATACTTAGGATTAGGACTAAGTAGAAAATTTGACTCTCTATTTGCAAGAAATTCTTCATCCTACCCTTTGTTAGTGGTGCTCTCATAGTCCTTAGGATTAGGACTAAGTGGAAATTTTGACTCTCTATTTACAGAAAATTCTTCATCCTTCCCTTGAGACAAAGTTACCGATCAAATGAGAACTCTAACCTAAAACATGAAAAAACAGTCTAAAAACGAAAAGTGTTGATGTTGGAATAACTTTTTTTCAGGGTAAATTTTCAACATTTTTTTTAAAATGGAAGTAAAAGACAATTTTTTTGTGCAAAAACACACCCTGAAAATGAAAAGTGTTGATGTTGGAATAATGTCCTTTTTTTTCGGGATAGATTGTCAACATCTTTTAATAATGACATTAAAGATAAAATATCATGACTCTGGAAAATCTTAAAATTCCAATGATAGACATGACATTAAAGATAAAATATCAAGTCTTAAAATTCCAATGATTTTTAGGCATGGTATTAAAGATAAAATATCATGTCTCTGAAAAGCCTTAAAATTCCAAGAATGACATTAAAGATAAAATATCACCTCTATGAAAATCTTTAAAATTCCAACAATTTTTAGTCATGGTATTAATATTATTTTAAAAAATTATTACCATTTAATTTATATTAATTTATTTTTATTTTAAGTTTATCATATTAATAACAATTTATTAAATATAATATAATGTACTTTTTACATAATATATTGAAGTCACTAGATAGGAAGCACTTCAGTTATGATGAATGAACGAATTTACAAAACAAATGAATTTATATGTGATTTTGGAGTTTTTGATACTCTCTGCATTAAAACATGTCTTTTTGGAAATTTGTGTCAATATTTTATTTTTAAATAATTTTAAGATTTTGAAATTTGCAAATTGTTTTTTAAAAACTATATTTCATTATTGAAAAAAAAAAAAAAAATATATATATATATATATATAATAATTTAATATTAAAATTATATTTCTTTTGAATTTAATAAATCAAAACAAATAAACATATTAAAGATTATGCAAAAACAAAATTGTCGTTTCTGGAATCCGCTAAGGAAGTACACCATCAACAAAAAATTGTTCTCCTAGACTTATTACTTCTACATATTTTGACATATATATCCAATCAAATATATTGAGAATATGAAAACATTGAAAAAATAAATAAACAAATAAAAAAACAAGAAAACAAACAAACAAAAACAAAAAAACATAAAAATAATTAAAAATAATAATAACAAGTAAATGAAAATATATATTTCAACATTATTAAAAAAAAAAAAAAAAAAAAAATCATGACAAAAAAATACAATATAAAAAATATATAGAAAAGATAAAAAATAATAATAATAATAATAATTTAAGAAAAGAATTTTAAAAATAGACCAAAAAAACATAAAAAATAAATAAATAGCATTGATGAAATAAATTTAAAAAAAAAATACAAACAAACCAGCAAATGAACATTAAAAAAACACACAATAAAAACAACTTAAAAAAACAACTTTAAAAGAAATAATTTAAAAAAAAAAAAACGATAAAATAAAAACGTAGAAATAAAAAAATAACAATTAAAAATAATAGTTAAAAACAAACCAAAAAAACACTAAAACGAATTTTCTTTTAAATAAACGAAAAAATTATTTAAAAAAAAAAAAAAAACAAATTAAAATCTATTAAATAAATAAATAAAATTTCATTAAAAAAAAAAAAAATGGGCCTGTACCATGGCAACCTAGGCGGGGTGGTCGATTCTCTAAATCAACCTCCCCGCCCCAAGGGCCAGGGCCCACGGCCACCTCGGCGAGGAGGTCGATTCGGGCCCGAATCAACCTTCCCACCCTGATGGCTGCGAGGCAAGGCCCAAATTCATTTTAAAAAATAAATAAATTTATTTTCTTTTTTTTTCTTTTCTAATTACTTTAATTTTCTTGTTTAATTTTTAAATTTTTTTTTTAATTTTTTTTTTTAATTCTTTTAATTTTTTGTATTTTATTTTCTTTTTTATTTATTTTTTAATTTTAATTATTTTAAAAATATTTATTTTAATAATTTTTTATTATTATTATTTAATTATGTTATTTTTTTATTTTTTATTTAACTTTTAAAAAAATGATTTTGATGTTTTTTGGTTAATTTTTTTCTTTAAATTATGTGTTTTTTTTTAATTTTTCCTTTTTTTTATATTTTCTTTTCCTTTTTCTGTTTAATTTTTTATTTATACAAGTTAATTTTGTTTTTTTTATATTTTTATGGTTTTTTTTTAATTTGATTTTTTTTTTGTCATTTTTTTTTGTTTTACCAACATGAAAATCACCCACATTTAAAAAAAATTATCCATACTTAATACATTAGAAAATTTAAAGTGTAAAAAATAAGCCCTTTAAAAAAAAAGGGTTGATGTTGCATCAGCACTTTTCAAAATAAACATGAAAATCATTAACATTTTAAAATAAATGTTCATACTTGATAAATAAAAAAATGTAAAGTGTCAAAAATAAGCTCTCTAAAAAAATGGTTTGATGTTGCATCAACACTTTTCAAAATCAGCATGAAAATCAGTAACATTTAAAAAAAATGTTACATAAGAAAATTAAAAGTGTGAAAAATATGCTCCAAAAAAAAGTTATTTTGAATAACCACTTTTCATAATCAAGTGTTTTTTTCTTCCTCAAAAAAACGGGTTATCGGTATTTTTTTTTGTTTGATCGGTAACTATGTTTTCACCAGTGGTTCTCTCATAGTCCTTAGGATTGGACCAAGCGGAAAATTTGACTCTCTATTCATAGTGAAAGAATCCTTGTTATATTCATCAATAGGAATAAAGTTGCTACATGAAGAAGATGTTGATGCCCCAGAAAGAGAAACTTCACTATCAGAAGAATCCATGACTTTCAAACAGAATATGTTGAATGATACAAATGCACTCTCTCCCAATGAACATTTATAACTTAGAGAATGAAAATTTCCCTCCAAAGTTTCCCCAAAAACAATTTGCCGCAAATTTTCCCTCCAAAAATTTTGTTTTAAATGTTTCCCTCTAAAATTTATTTGAAAACATTCTACTAAAATTTTGTCTTGAAATTTTTTACCCTACTTTCCATTCAAATTTTCCTTTAATGTATTCCTTCAAAATTAAGATAAATCTTGTACTTAAATTATTTAAGATTAACTAGGTAATTAAGTTAATTTTTGTAATTTTTATTTTATTTTTTACCCAAATTTAACAAAAGTTAGTGTAAACCTATAATATTATTTATATATTAATTTTTCTTGATTTTAATTTTAATCCCACATTCGATAAATGATAAAGCAATCCCATAATCTTCACTATATAATAAGTTTCATTGTTTCTATTCCTTACATCATATCAAGTCTTCTGGAGGTTTCATTAAAAAGATTGGAATGATTTTGCAGAAGAGCTACATTGTCATTGAGAACACATTCAACGAGAGATTTTCGCATTTCAAAAGTTAGTTTTCCTTCTATTTTGATCATTTAAAGAGGAATTTGGGGAAAATATGTTGTTTTATTTTTTATGTTGAAAAACTAAAAAAAAAAATTATTGTTTTCCTTTTTTAAAAATTCATATTTTAGGGGGGAAACCACATTAAAAAAACAAATTATTTATATTTTTATAGGGAAAAAAAAAACAAGAAAAAAAAACAAAAAAAACAAAAAAACAAACAAACAAAACAAAACAAAAACAAACAAACAAACAAACTCATATTTGTAGGATATTTAGGAGAAAAATAAGGAAAATCATAATTTTTAGGGTTTTGAAATGGAAAAACCAATATTCAACTTGTTTTTTCTTTTTTTTTCTTGGGGGGCAACTCAATTCGTTAATTCGAAATTTAGGAAATTGTTGAAACATGGCAAACCCAGGTTCAAATCCCCCTGAGGTGACAAGTTTACGACTAGCAGGATAGGATGTAAACCCCAGAGGTTTACTAGTAGTTATGTGTTACGTAGGCTGCATCATCTAAAGTTGTAGTTGGACCCACTATGAATACCATTGAACGAAACTAAACTAAGGCACATGGTAAAAGTCAAGAAAATGGCCCCTCAAATGCATTGAAAATTATTTCAGAATAGAAGATGGCGCGAGAAATAAATAAAACAAAATTTACGTGGCATGTTAAAGATAGAGAAAGCAACGAAGGTGTGCAAATATATCTATATGGTGGTATGATTTACAATGGTGGAAGTTATGAGGTGATGGGCAAAGTACGAGACATATGTTTGGTGTTGAATACATATATTGTTTATGTTTTTACAAAATTGCCCAAGTCACATGAGAAGGTTAGATATCATTTCTTAAAGATCAAGTATGAGATGAATGAATATTCTATAAAGATGTGTGAAGAAATCGCAACCAACATTGCAAATAACATTGCAAGTTTGCTTATTTATATTTATTTGTTTTGCATTCTTGTAAGTATAGTTATATTTTTTATAACTTATTTATTATTGACATATTATATTTTATTTGATAGGATTTTGCTAAGATTCCTCCAATTATGTTATAGGGAATTTATTATATAGAGCCAAATATTGTGAATGTGATCAGCAATTTCCACACAGAGATAGAAGAAGATAGGAGAAAGAAGCAAAGAAAAATACTTCATAAAACTACAAGAGTAAATATACGGTATCAACAAAGAATGGCTATAGTGGATCAATCTAGTAAAGTTAGACATGTTACTTTTGAAGATGTGGAAGTTGAATTTGAAGAATATGTTGCCATTACTAAAAATGAGATTAGAATTATTGTTGAAAAGGAGAAAAGTCATAAAAGACCAAAAATAAAATGTCCATGAATGTCTCTCTTCCAGTTGATGATGAGGAGATTGCTTATCTAGAATAAAATATGTTAACCTACAGGAGGAAGAAATCAAAAATTAGTCATTCTGAAAAAATCATGGGCAGCAGTGAAGATCATAGTGAAAGCTCAAAATCAAGCAGGGAAATCATAATACTAGGTGTTGATTTAGAGGATAGCATTATTAAAATAAAACAAATTTTCATTCAAAATCAGTTGATGAAGACAAATTTAATTGATTGTGGTTGTACATTTCATCTTAATATCGATCAATTCTATAAGAAAAATGAAGGAAAATCTAAATATCAAATTAGAAGGCCACACCACCTGCATGTTCATAACTTGAAAACATTGATCAGGTTCAATTCATATGTACATGTGGTTGATTATGTGCTCTTTTTTTATCCAATTTAAGTTCCCAACAAAGAGGCATTTGATAGGTCAAGACTTTTTGAAAACAAATATTATGTAATTAGGGGGAACCATTCTGTAGAGGCTAGAAGACAATTGATGGAGGAATATCCCAATAACTGGCTTTTTGAAACAATGAAATATAGTATTTATGATTGTTTAATAAATACAAAAGAAAATTTATTGGCATGGGATCATAATACAGATAATGACTATAGGATGTTTATGACTTTCATCCAAATGATCAGATTTATTCATAGTGAATTTGAAAAAAAATGTGGTGGGAATAAGGCAAAGGTTACTCTAAGCTTTTGGAAGGAATGTTGTATGGAAATGAGTTATAAAATTGAGGAAAAAATCAATTCAAAAGGTGGAAACGTAAATTTAAATATATTCAGAGGTATGGATACATTTTCTAGTTTGCATTTTGAACTGAAGAGATATGAGAATTGATTAATGAGATTTTCGACGTGTGGGAGAACATTGTCATAAAAAATTAGAAGGCTAAAAAGAATAAACCATTAATATGTACCAGCAGTAAGACAGATTCTAAAATCAAGCAGCTTCTAGATGATATGACTATCACACCTTGGAGAACAATGCAAGAGTGAAGGATAACAAACCTGTCAAATCAATATTATCTCAAGTGAATTCAGGTAAATTATCATTGGACGAAATGTGCACGGAATTGTAAAAGTAAGTTTGTTGAATTATTTTTACTTATTTTTGGATTATAATTTTCTTTTAAATATAACATATTTTTGTTGGTAGAATTTATTATACATATCAATATTTAACATTTTTTACTTTAATTATTCAATCATAAGGTTTATACGAAAATACAAGAACAAATGGTTAAAATGTTGAATGAAGAAAGTTGGGATGATGTTGTACGCAACTACCAAGATATAAGTTCTACATCAGCACTAAAATATTTGTATCTTGCATTCAAAAAGGTATGTTGATTTATATATTCATTTTTATTCATATGTATACTATTTTTACTTTATATTTGTTTATTTCATTAAAGATGTTGAAGAATGATGCATATGGAGTATCGAATAGTTTCAAAACCTTTATTGAAAAAAATTAAGTTGGAAAGGCTGAGAAAGAAGGATCTTAAGAATGTTGAACTTAATCCTAGTCTTAATAATTTCATTTGGAATGGGCTCCACACTATCCAATATCAAATAATACAAGGTGATTATGAAAACATTGCAAAACTCATACCTAAAAGGGAGTATTCCCTGGTTATTGCAAATATTCCTCATGGTTTCAATTTCTCAAACATTGTATATGATAGTGAGCCTTATAGTTATCAATATTTTAGTAAATTGGTTACGGGATTTCAACAAGTCACAACATCACCATTTTGAATATTTGTGGCATTTCATTCGGACACACAATTTGTAATGTTATTATCAATATTTAAGGAAAACCAAACTCAAGGATGCAGCTTACATGGGAAGACGTTGAAATTGTATGTTTGATTAATGTTCAAAAAATTATTTATGTACAAGTTAATTGAAATTTTCTTATTTCATGTTTTTTTTTTCTAAGTAAAGACTACTGCTATATTAAAGAAAAGAAAATATGTACAGAGGTTTACATCCCGCGAGGAGACCGAAGCCAGTCCTCAAGCTGAAGAAGCTTTAACCGATTCATAAAACACAGTCCATTATAGTTCCTGGACGTCATATAGTCTGGACTCAAACTGACAAAAACTCCATATCTACTGGCAGGACAGAGCCAGTTTACATCAGTTACCATTAAACAAAAATAACAAACTGCTGAAGCCTGAGACTTGCAGCAGTGGCCTAACCGAGCCCTAGGACTGAGTTGGACACAAAAAAGGACCCAAAGACACAACACGATTTGCAATACCATGACAGTAAGAAAAAAACAAAACAGAGCACCCGAGAACTAGACTGGCTGGTCGGATGAGGCCTCCTGCTTTCCTTTGTCTGGGCTTGGCGAGTCGAGCCAGATCACCATCTCGTCCTCATTCTGAATCGGCTCTCCTTGATCTGGCGGAGCACGTGCGCTGAAGACCTCCACCTCCATGTTTGAATTGGGTGGCGGCAGGACCTCTTGCACAGAGGCAGCGTAACCAGAGTTGCCCTGTATCGGAGCACAGGAGCTGAAGACTTCCATCTCCACGTTGGAATTAGGCGGCAGCAGGACCTCTTGCACAGAGGCTTTATAACCGGAAGTTTCCTGTATAGCTTGTTGGGCCGGAGCAGGTTGAATTGGAGCTACCGCGTGTCGACGAGTTCGATACACCAAGCCTTCCATATCTCCCAGGAGGATATTGCTGTCTTGGACAATTTCAGCTGCAGGGGAACTAGAATTTGACCGGCCAGGCTCTTCTTCAGAGATGAAGACGGTGAAAGTGACTACCACTTCAGGTCTAACAAGGCGGCTTGGAAATCTGAATCTAAAAGTCTGGTAGGTGCCCTGAGGAAGAAGACATTCCTGCTCCGAACTGGGAGACGAAGGTGGCTCTGCAGCAATTGGCTCAATTGGGTATAGGTCGTCCAGAACCACGCGGGTACCGGACCTTCCTCCACGCCTAGGAACCCCTCGACTGCGCAGCATGGCTTGTAAAAGTAACGCTACCAAACACTCAATAATCTCTTGAAAATTTGCAGACAGAAAGCCCTCTCTCCGTGCACTAAAAGCAATAATGGGTTGGTTCTGCGTCATAACTGGCATTTCAAAATCAATATAATGCGTAACCTGCAATCGCAACACGGGGGAACGGCCTTGGGCTTTTCTCCCCTTTTGCATCGAAGCCTGAGCAGCCATGCTCGGCATCAATGCAGCGTCCCTCCTCCTTTGCTGCAGACCAAGAACATTAACCCGATGCATTAACTGTCTGAGCTTTGTACAGGCCTCCTTGTATAGACGTCGGCGCTCCTTCCTGCCTCCAGGTGTCATGGTGCATGCCATAGTTATGGGCTAGTAAAAACACCTGCATCCGGGTAAAATTTTCTTATTTCATGTTACGGGAAAAAGTAAAATCTTATTGGTTGTAGAGATTAGTCAATTATAAGTGATTGTGATTTCATTCATGTTGAATATTGGACAAAAGATGATAGATATAAGCCTATTTTTTGAATCTAGTAGACGGAAAGTGTCATAGCGAAATATTGGTTCATGATGTTGTTGTAAAAAAACTAACATATGAGGATAAAGATGCAAAAGGAGAGATAGTTAACATCTATCAAAAACCACAGTCATTGAATAACTATATTATAGATTTATGTTCAAATGAAGGAGATTGTGTTTTGGAATTATTCTCAAATTCATGTAAGTTTTATTATATAAAATTGGATTTCAATATTTTCTTTTTTTATTTTTAAGTGTTTAAACTACTTTACTTAATTATTTCTTTTATACTTGATGATTAGGTACAACACTAGCATGTTGCCTACAAAAAGAAAGAAATTGCACTGTCATTGAAAAAGACTCACTACAATGGAATTTTATTCAACAAAGTATTAATGTTATTCAATTTCTTCCAAATTCAATGCAAGAAGTCGATTTGAAGAAAGGGGATTTTAATGAATCATGTGGGAAAAAAGGCAAAGGAACCTCAACCACCATTAGATGGAATGATTAGAAAGGGATACTTTGGGAGATTTGCTCACATCAAAGATCCATTATAAGAGGAAAATGACCAAACTAAAGCACAAAGTACTATGGAATAAAACAATAATGAAACTCTAGAAGATGATGAAGATGGATTATATGATATTATCGATTAAATTTAAGTTATGTTTGCAAATCAAACTCAACTTTGAGAAATATTTATTAGTTATACTTGTAATGTTTTGACTTTGAGATTTTATGAGAAGAATAAGTATTCAATTATTGTTGTTTTATGTTTAATATTTGTACTATCTGATTTTCACTTTAATTTTTATGTAAATCATTATTTTTTGAAAAAAAAAAAAAATTGTTAAAATTCTCCCATAAAAATCATTTGTTTGAGATGTCATCTTTGGCAAAAAAGTCTCAAACATGTATTTTTTTTGTTGTATCTATATCCAAAATATGTATTTTTTTGTCAAGTGTTTAAATTTATCATTTTTTTAGTGACAATTATTTGATGTGCATTGAAATATTAATTAACAATACATAAATATATAGAAAATCGTGAGTTTAAAATATTGACCTTTTTTTAACTATGAAAAAAACGAAGATTTCGTGACAAAATAAATTGAAAAGAAAAACAAAAAACACAAACCCGAAAAAAAAAAAAAAAAAAAAAAAAAAAAAAAAAAAAAAATTAAAATAAAAATTTAAAATTTAAAAAAAAAAAAATTAAAAAAAAAATAATAAAATAAAATCAATAAATAAATAAAAAATAAAAATAAATAAATAAATCAAGGGAGAAGAAGACGTAAAATAAAATAAAATATCTCAAGGAAGAAGAAGACGACTACTTCAAAAATTGTTAACTTTAAAAACTAATTATGCACACTTAATACATTAGAAAATTTAAAAGTGTCAAAAATAAGCCCTCTAAAAAAAGGGGTTGATGTTGCATCAACACTTTTCAAAATCAACATGAAAATCACTAAAATGTCAAAAATATGCTCCAAAAAAAGGTGTATCCTAAATCAACACTTTTCAAAATCAGATGATTTTTTGCTACCTCAACAAAAATGAGAACTCAGTATAGTTCTGGTTTGATAGTTTACTTTGTTGAAATCCGGTGCAGTAGATGAGGGTTTATTTTATTATATGCAACAGAAAAATATGAGTACAATATCTGGATGCCCAAACTAGAAATCCTCAACAAAATAATTTGGCCCAAATATTAGTGAGACAATTTATCTCGTCAATAATTGATCCCAGCTTTGGAACTTGCTCTATCTCGGCCACTCAAAACCCCTACGTCAACCTTTGTGCAAGTTATACTTGCACTACCCTTGGAACTACTATGATCCTATCGTTATGCCCAACTCAACCACGGGAGATGAATCACTTGGCCCCCTAGAACCTCTTTCAGCCATTATCTCCTAAATAAACCTCCTCTCCATCTAAATTGAATTTCCCTCTGAAGTCTTCTCTATAGGCCCTGCATAGCCTCACGGAGGAATAATGCAGCCCTCCTATTGCTGACTCTCTAGCACTGGAAATCCACCAGAAATCAATGCTACTACTCCCTTTCATTTCTACCTTCCTTCTGGCTTGAACTCTTCTTTCTTGTTCAACCTCTACAACTAGATAGCTTGATCTGCTAAGGAACTTGCTCTCCTTTGATGTGTCTATCTCCAACCCCATCGATATGCTCTTACAATATCTCGATTGGGAACCAATGGCCATGATTAGATCTCCATCAATGGCTAATATCATCTCAAACTCAATCTGTGTGAGTTTCTAGAGCTTTATCACTTTTCCTTAATTAAATACTATTAATTAACCAATTTTTCTAATTTAGACTTAGGAAAAATTTAAATGATGTTTAATTAATTTAATTAAAGTGTTTTGCAAGCTTATCTCATGAAACCTTTTCTTGGTTTTGAATATCTCATGTTCTTAGCCTCTTTGACACAAATTGAGATAGAACACCTGCTTGATGCTACAAAAATAGCATCATATTCTAGTTTACATGTGTCTCTATGACTTGTAATTATCTTATGTTGTCCAAATTTAACCTCAAATTATCCTTATGGTTTATTAATATGTCTTTGAAAATATATTTTCCCAATAGTTGACCATTCCCTATAGAATGTTTTTAGTTGTTATTAGGTCATCCTTGCATTTATGCTCTGAACAAGGGAAGCGTCTAGTCTACCTCTCAATGTATTCTTATCCCCCATTGGCGTTAATCTCTATTAGTCACATCATACTTTCCACCTCCTGTTGATTCCAACAATTCAACATTGCCTTGACTCCAACGAGTCTTCTCCTATTGAGTTCAACACTTGTATTCTAGTCATTTAGATTAGAAGATAGTGTACCTTGGACTCATCTTCATTATTGATGGGTGCCTTCAACCAAGCAGCAAGAGATCCCAAAGTTATTTTACTTTTTTATTTCTCACATTCTCAACTTCATGTTAGTATCACATGCTTAAGAATCATACACATGATATTTCATTGCTTCAATTGGATTTACTAATTTCCTAGACATGCAAGTTGTGCCAATCCTTGGGATGGATTTCCCTTCATACATCACATCACATGTTCTAGCTTCAACATTTCATTTGAGATGATTCAAACTTGGGTGCAATTCCTTTGGTTTGACTCACTTAGTTCCACTATTATCAAAGCCATCAATTTGATATTTCATTTAGTTAGCTCATTTTAGATATTTGGAGTACCTTTCTTGTTCAATAGGGCTTCATAGGTTGTGTCCCACATGTTTCCCTTAAGATGGGGGAATCAAGTACTATCTATGTAGATCAGAAGTAGTTGGGATGTCTTCCCTAGCCCCTTTTCATCCAAGTGTGTGTGGGAATATCTCTATCATTGTATTGTGCTCTAGTATTTTGTTATCACCTGCATATTGTATAATATTGAGACCTTGTTTTGTCTCGATCTCTCAACCCCTCTATTGGGCACACGTTGTTTTCATTATCATGAGTTATCTCAATGTGTATGGGTATGCCTACCTTTTCCTTATTGAGATAATTTATATTCACCACCTTGTGACTTTCTTGTTGGTGGGTGATACTCCTCTTATTGTTCCAAGGGTGGTTCTTTTTCCCAAGGATATTCCCTCCCTTATTGGTACTCTCATTGCTTGGTAAAAGAAAACTGTAATATATTTCAATCATACAATATGCTCCTAACCTCATACATTAGGGGCATTTGTTATAACTCAAAAGTTGTTTACCTATAAAAAATTACTAGGTTTACCTAAATACATACCACATAGTATTGGTACATTGGACATGCTAGTGGTTGGTGTTAGGTTAACCTTGACTCTATAAATGAGGCATTGTGTTAAGGTCAATAGTGATGGTTTTTGGGCCCATGGATTCAGTAGCTCATGGTTTTGTCCTCATTTCTTTTGATGTAATGAAGCCTTTAAAATATAGGCTTAGAATACTCCATTGTAATGGGCACAAATGTAATTGAAGGCTCACTTGGATGTCTTGGATAGATTTGGTCAAGGGAACAAAGACATATTTGGTTGGTTTTTTCCTTGTTTGGGTAATCCAAGGTAGATTGTGTGTCACTAATTTATGTGTGCATTTTTTGATTTTGGTTAATCATCTCTCTCATGTTCATATTCCTAACAACTACTATTATATCCAAAATTCAAATATCAATGAGAAAGATGGAGGCATGGTGAAAGTTCAATTGGATGTAGTGAAAGTTATTTTAAGGACACACACATCACATCCAGAATGAGGTGAGGAAATACATTTCTTTGGATAGAGTGTTGTAAAAACACTGGAGGAGACAATCACAATGACAATGATGACAAAGGAAGAGGAGAAATAAAGTTATTTGAAATACGGAGAACCATGTAAATCATGAGCCAATGGTTGGATTTGTTTGCAATTCCAACCTTCATTACAGTTTTGAAGAGGCATAATGATGTACTATGAAATAGGCCATCAATGGGTTTAGTTTCCCATAAATTGGAGACATGAAAATTATGGAGGTTTCTAGAGATGGTTTCACATATAGAAATGAAGATATTGAGTGTAAATAGTTGTGATCCCTTTAGCAAATGGAAGAAGATTACACATTTGAGTCTCAGAATTGTGAATGACCTTGACTCATTCATATAAATGAGCATACAGTAATGTTGGGAAGCAAGAGATGCTACTAAGGTAGTGGCCCAATGCCACGAGTATGAGTAGCTATAGTTGGTGGCTACAACTAGAGGAGAAATTTTAGATAGGAATCCTATAGAGAAAAAGAAGGTCACTCCACTAGCTCCTCCCTCTCATTCTAACCAAGTGTATGACTAGGAATTCACTATTAAGAACATGGAAAACACCAAGGGTCAAGTCATAGGGTGAGATACATTGTTTCTCAACCACTAAAAGAACCCTAACACATGTATAATCCCTGACCCTTGATAGTAAGATTGATAAGTAACAAAGTAGGGTTAGTAGATGTGACCCATTTGCATAAGCTTAACCATGCAGTCAATTACTTTCTGAGGAAAGAAGAAATATGGGAAAATATTCAATGGTGACATGGAAGTTCAAGTAAAGGAGAGATCGGTGCAACATATGGTTGCTAAGAAATGGCATAGGAAATTTCTTATGCCTTGTGTGAGAGAGTAGATTTATGTATGGATTTGCAATAACAACAGCAAGTTAATATATATATATATATATATATATATATATATATATATATATATATATATATATATATATATATATATATATATATATATATATATATATATATTATATATATATATATATATGGAGTTGAATATTTTTGAATTGTATGTGAATGGGCATATGACTATAAAACTCTATTAGGCATGCATACCCCTAGTAAATTATTAGTAAAGTTTAGAGGTAGACCTAGGTGATGGGGGGAAAGTTGAATTCCTAGATACCTTGGTTATAAAATTTGAGGGGGGTAGGACCTGGATAACTAACCCATGTCAATTCTAAAGGGGTTAATGTTAGGTTAACCTTGACTGAGTAAATGAGTCATTATCTTAAGGTCAATAGAGATGGTTTTAAAGCCCATGGTTTTGGTAGCACATGGTTTTGTGCTAGTTGGTTTTGGTTTAATGAATCCTTTAAATAGGCTTGGGATACTCCATTGTACAGGATTAAAGGTGAGTAGTGAAGGCTCACTTAGCCTTCTTTACAAGATTTGGTCAAGGGAACAAAGACATCTTTGGATGGTTTTTTCTTGGTTTAGGTTTTCTAGAATAATTTGTGTCATTGATTTATGTGTGCATGTTGTTATTTTTAGTCAATCATTTCTCTCATAATCTCATTCATAATAGTAGGTGTGATAAATATTTAATTTTTTCATCATTAAATTGCATGATAAAGCCTCTTTGTTAAAAGGTTGATCAAACTTCACGGCTCCAATATCTCCCTCTGTATACCCAACATCTTGCATAATTTTCTTCTCTTCTTCAACCAAAGCATTGTTTGTTTTAGAAATATTAGTTGAGATTTGAATTTATGTTGGACATATAATTTCCTCCATTGGAAACATACGCTTCACCTATGGATATAAAGTAGATATCACCTCAACATCCATTGTGCAAGGAATTGAGATTCCCACTTATTGATGCACATGATTTTCCATCCCCAACTTTTTTTTATTTTTTTTACTTCATTGGCTTTCTTATTTGATTGTATTAAGAAATATAGCTTTTGAAGAAGCTTCTTGCACATGTTAGGTGTGAACATGCAAGAAGTAGTTCGAGACAACTTCTAATGACCTCTTAATAAAAGTGGGAAATAATACCATATTGTAATTTCACTTAAATAAATAAAATTGAAAGTCAAATTTCCTATATTGTTATAGTCTTATAAATCTAAATAAAATAATCCAGAGATAATTATAAAATATTAGTGAATTAAACTTGTTCTCATTTTATCCATACACCGTATTGTTGAGATAAGGTGGTTGTTAGGATTAAGGAGATTAGTTGCTAAGATATGGCAAAATAGTTACTAGGATTGAGGAGGTTAGTTATATCTCTCAAAGCATAAATAGGACAAAATGGGAGAAGTTAAAACAAACATTAGAATACTTGACAGAGGTTGAGACCAAGAGAAGAAGTAGAGTGCATAAGAGAGAAGAAAGTGTAGATCCATTGTAGTAAAAAGCAATAAGGAATCCATGTAGTAGCAACATCGTACCATTTTATAGCAATAGTTGTTGCCTTCTTCTTTTGATAGAGCCATAATTCTATTTCAATGGGTTTTACTTTTATGTTCTATAATATTTTGTTTATTGTATAGTTTCAAAATTACAATAGACTATGGAGGTTGCTTGTAAGCTTTGACTATTGAAATGATAAGATAATTTGAAGGGGGAAATCATTGTGAATGTGTTTTATTTATTTATTATTTCCATTGTACATTTTCAACCATATGTGTTATTATGGCATGTTTATAAATGTTCATTTATGTCATTAAATAAGTTTAGATCTAATTTATTTAATTAAGATAAAAATAGGGCAATCGTTATCTAGGGCTTAAAAATTGACATGGTTGTTAATCCATATATGACTCATATGTTATTAAAGCTCACAAATTGTTGCAAATCATGATATCCCTATGTTTTCATAAGCTAAAGTAAGTGGGGTGCCATTAGGCAAAGTGTTATGAATGGTTGACGTGATTTTGATGGCTTATATATGCCATAAGCAAGTAAACAAAAGGATTTGGTATAAAAAATTCATGGCAAGGTTTCAAGGATACAAGAATTTTAAATTATCATGGTATGAATATCATTTTGGACTTATGGTTATAACATGTGAATTCAAATATAAGTAAAAGTTATAAATAATATGCCTTTTCTCACAAAATTGAGCAGATAATATAAAATTGGGAATAAAAATTAAAAGTTTGGCATATAATTAAGTCAGAAAACGTTTGTGATACAAAGCTTGGGTTTTTTGCAGGGTGAATAGCTCGTTGTTTTCTATGAATGCGACACATCATACCATGTGACGATATGGTGTTAAATAATTATAGGGCTCTATGTTATGCATTTCCATGTACTATGACAAGGAAAAAGTATTTGAAAACTCTCAAAGTAGAGCTTTCTAAGTAGCAACCCCATCGAGGGTATAAGTTGCATGAAGAAGGATGTTTTTAGTGATACTAGAGTGACACAAATTTTAACCATTATTGTTTCATAAAATTGGAAATATTCCCCTACTCATAAATGTGGCAAGGATAAGATGTTTGAATGAATCAAAAATTCTATGGGAAATGAAATTCTTTACCTAAATGGTATATTAGTTTGAGTTTTTTAGGGCATCCCAAGGATGAAAATACAATCGATGGTGTAAACTATCCCAAGGAAAATTAAGGGAAATCATGGCCTCTAGGATGTTTTCATCAAAGT
The DNA here is from genome assembly GCA_031772625.1 of Pinus tabuliformis. NCBI lineage: Eukaryota > Viridiplantae > Streptophyta > Pinopsida > Pinales > Pinaceae > Pinus > Pinus tabuliformis. The sequence goes on along the minus strand of CM062814.1, from coordinate 693,268,140 downwards.
GTAAGAAGTGGAAACTAGAGGGGGGAGTATCAAGAAGTATCACTTCCTCAAATAAGGGAGATAAGGAATCAAGTTTATGACCAATATCAACTCCATATGTGAACAAAGGGCAGTCAACATAGGTAGAGCCAATAGAAATTTAAACAATGAATATGGATAAATATTCCATATAAAGAATGTAGAAAGAAGTGATAGAGTGATAAATGGATGTGCTCAATGGTGTATCTATAATGTGTCTAGACGAGAATGAGAGGTAGTTGAAAGGAAAGGATTTAGTATAAATGGTAGTTGATTCCATATGATCCACACAAGGTAGAGTGAGGACATGCCAACTGAAATCAACTTGGTGATAGAAATGTGGGCTTTCTTTCAGTAAGTAGTAAGAGAGGACCGGTATGTAGGGAGTTACAAGAATTCATGGGTGTAATAATTAGAGCCGTTGAATAAAGTGAAATAGTGATTAATACCTAACATAGGGTCATGTGCTCGTGTGATATTAGATTCCTACATGAAAGAGTTAGAAGTGCTCGTAGTCAATGTGGATGGGCTAGGTAGAAAGAGAGAATCAAACATATAGTGGGTGTACCAGTTGACAAATATTTGAGAATATAGGATAACAAGGATTAGGGTGACCATTAACATTATAAAGGGAACAAGGGAAGGAAATATGAATGTGAGTGTTTTTCAATTGTGGTGGTGGGACAGTAGGTCATAATTAGGCATCAAGGTGCCCTAAAAATTTTGATTAGTGTGCATTTATTAAGGTTTCTTTTGTACATGATATTTAGTCCTCAAAATGAGTATTTTCCCCAAAGGGGCCAAAAGCATCAAAAACTAAAATAATGGCTAATGTAACAATAGGGTCAATAGAAGGGCATGAGAGGTACCATATAAGGATCTCAAGTGTTAATTGGAGGAATAGAAAGGGAATCATTTGGATGGAATTATCTAAATGAAGGGTCTCTAAATTATGGGATTCACTATTGGAGGTGATATATAAATTGAATATGATGACAGGGAGGACTATAAATGGAAAAGGATGGCATCCAAGTGTGGGGCAATGCCTATGAAGAAATAAGAGGCATCCTATCAAAGGAGGAGATGATGCACATGGAGATGATCCCACATGATTGACTCAAGGAGGCATGACACAATAATCCCCAAGATAATAGGAGTCTTTAATAACTTTAAGGTTCATCTCTTTATAATATGAGAGGGGGTGGGTAGCTCCAATTGTGGGAAAAATTTTGAAGAGATTATTGGATGGCTTGAGATCATAATATGTAAGTTAGTCTAGATTGATGACTTTTTCTTTATAGGGAAACATCATGGTACAATATATTGAAAAATATATTACCTTAATGGCATATATATACTATTTACACCTAAGGAGAATGTTGTAGTTGAGTGGGAATCAACAACTTCATCTTAATCGAGATGGTATTTCCCAAGAATTCAATGGGAACATTTTGGAAAAGTCATTGTGGCTAGGAAGGTCATATGTTGTAGGCATGAAGAGTTATAGTGGAAAGATCAACTCTAAGGATTCCAACTTCTTCCAGACCTTGTGGATATTATGAAAGTAGAAGGACCGCCATTGACAATACTATAGTGATGGATGATGAGATTTTTTATTACGATGAGTATATAAAATGAAATTAATTGAGTGAGGTTAGGTTAACTTTATCTAAATCAGCAACTACACATTTGATTGGTCAATAGCTCCCAAGGCTAACAATAAGGCCTTCCATAGAGAAGGGAAAGTGTCAATTTTAGGTATGTTCTATGCTTAGAGAAATTTATTTCAATTTTCATAGTTAGCTCAATATCATTTCGAGATTAGCAATCACATCAGCATTAAAGTAAATTGCAGATAGAACATAAACATAGATCGCAGAAGACAAGCCAAGACAAGAGGACACAAGATGTGGCGATAGCTAGGGACAAACCCCAATGTGGGGAAACCCTTGATCAATTCTACTTATATGTTCTTCAATAGTTCAGCAGAGACAGACAGAGATAGTACATTTACAACAAAAGCCAACACTTTGACTTATCTAAATAAGAGCACGGATCATCTCTAAGTAGATGATACATGAGGTAGTTGAACTCAGTTGAAGACATGTTGCTTCAACTGATTCTCCCAACTGACTACATCACCATGTTGCACCTATCATTGTGCAGCTCCTCATCATCACGCTGCACCTCGTTGTGTTGAACCCATCATCACCATGTTGCATCTCATCCTGGTTCACTAATCATGATTGTACCCATCATTGTACTGTATCATGTACTTGTTGTCCCATGTGTCATTGTTGCACCATGTTGTCACACTGCTTGTCCCAATGTTTAGCACTGGTGTACCTGTTGCCACACATGTTGTCCCAATGTTTAGTACTATTGTACCTACTGCCACACATGTTATCCCAATGTTTAGTACTGATGTACCTTGTTGTCACACATGTTGTCCCAATGTTTTCTGCACCAAGCACCATTGCCTAGTTGTCCCCTTTACCATGCTCCAACAAGCACCATTGCCTAGCTGTCCCATTTTCCATGTTGTACTAAGCACCATTGCCTAGCTGTCCCATTTGGCATGTTGTACCATGTCATAGCTTGTTGTCCTATTGCTTTCTCCACCAAGTATCATAGCCTTGTTGTACCATTTTCTTTCTCCACCAAGTGACCTTGTTGTCCCATGTATCTAGCTTCCAACACACCGTACAAACGTTGCTCCAAACAGTTTATATATTGTTTTTCATGACTGTTCTGGCTAGGGTAGCCCTAAACTCCTCACACAGTCCTTGAATAACCCTCTGGAAACTGTGACACACCCTCATGAGAACCCTCCCCTAGCACGCTACTGTTTTGGGCATGTTTGAGCCCTCAACCTCTCCATGTTGTTTCTATTTTAAGGTGGTTAGAACTGAGGCCTACCACAGTTCCATGATGTCACCTACAGCCCACTCAAAACAAGCTTCCCTTACCTTTTCATTGTCCCAAACAGACCTGTGATCACCCTTCTTCAACTCGACCTCCAAGCTCAGCTCCTCGACCCTCTAACAGCAACTCGGTTAGCCTTGAACCAGACCTTAACTCCCTCGTTGCCTTGGCCTCTTCTTGTAGCATCATACGTTTCCCTTTCTTGCACCCAAGACACCTCAATAGACCTGTGTCTAGGGCTTGAACAGATATGCGGTTAGGGTTGGGCAGACCTACGGTTAGGCCTGGGCAGACCTAGGTTAGGGTAGATTTAGGACAGCGTTAGCGTTGCTTTGTGACTGTGACTCAGGCTTGTTAAGGCCTCCTCCATAGCTACGTTAAAATTCTTCCATGAGCTCCTTTAGGTCAGCGTAGATCCCTTCCATAGCTTTGTTGGCATGTCTTCTTTGTTGCAGTTAGGGCAGCCTCCTTTCCTCCAACGTCTAGGGATTATTCCTCCTAGATTTCTCTCACACTAAAACACAATACAAGTGTAGAGAAATCAAGAGAGAAGTGTGTGTGAAATGACTCTCAAGTCATCTCCCTTTATACTAAAACGTTGAGCACATGTGGGGGTTATTTGGTTGTTGGCCAACCTTGACGAATTGTCTTATAACACAAATAAACTCATAACTCCATGAATACTTATCGGGATCAGATGATCTTTAGATCAATCCTACACCTCTCGATGAGAGGGATCTAAGAAAAATATAAGCTTCCATAAATAATATGACCCAAATGGAGTTTGGCCCTAGTTGTCAATTTTAACAGAAAGTCAGAAGGACCTTCAAAGATAACATAGAAACTAGTGATTGGGATAATTCAACGGCAATATTTTTCTATATGTAGCCCTTGGATGTGGGTTTTTTGCATCTTGATGTAATGGAGCTTTCGATACCCAAGGTATGGAGCCTGAATTGAGTCTGGGTATTTGCAAGGTACCTCTAATAGATGGTTGGGTTTTATCTCTTACATTGAGATCAAAATCATGAATTCCATACATATGAGCATGGTTTGAATATGAATGTCAATGGGGCATGTTGTACCATGGAGACAGTTCTTGGATAAAATGACCTGTGCCCAGGAAATCCACAAAACTAATGAAGGGCTTTTGAAATTATTTCCTAGAGACAAATCACCTATGTGTGTAATTTTAACTTAATCTTGAAGAAAATTCAAGACCCAATAGACTGACCTTTTTACTTATGGTTATAGACTTTATATGATTAATATGGAATGAAGAATAAGCAATAAGAGCAGGGTCTTTAATTGGGCCAAAGGAATCCAATGTTTAAACCATGAGCAAGAATTAGTGAGTGTAACGGAGAAAACAGGAGACAATGACTACGGTGAATATAATGGAGCATCTATTAAGGCCTCTCAAATAAAGAAGTGGGTATTTTCCGCCATAAATTGTAACATTAAAAAAATTGCACTTATCTTAAGAGAAACATGTTGCATCATACATTAACTTCATATGAAGAAGAATGTACTTAAAAAATAAAAACAACAAGAGAAAAACATAATATATTGTAACGCATCAAAGAGTCTAGAAACAATATATCATCATTTTTATTAATATTCAAGGAAGATGGAACATTATAACCATGGAGCCAAAATTTACCAAAATCCCTAAACCCTTTCCATGTGGTTCTCTTCTCTTTAAATAAGATATCCAAATTTTCGTTTTTAGTTATTGAGTAACTGTCAAACTCCTAACTACTATAACTGAATTTTCTTAACGAGCCCTTGAAATATTTACATACAAAATTTTCTCATAAAAGAGAAATTTAAGGATTTCTTAAAGACTAATCTAAATAAAGACAATTTCAAATATGACATTTCATTGATTAGCTCTTGGTTCCACCACTTCCACAACTTGAGGTTTGGTCATCCTTTCGCATATTTTCCAAAGTGCTTTGTCCAGTTGTGGATACTCAACCATTTATCGACAAGCTATCTACAAAATTGGAATGTTTGGTATAATATGTCTTAGCCATGAACAAGGGTTTTACCAGCCACATGAGTTGGAAATCACATTGTATATAATTGACAATAGTTTGGCCCTTTAAGGGATATGATGATTTAGAAGACTTACCATCTTGAATTTTAAAATTTGTTAATGCCTTTTCATATGCCTCCCAAGATAGTAATTTTCCATTTTGGTCCCAACAGTTGGGAAATCCAACTCTTGTCCTTTGGTCAAATTTATTGTTAAATATTAAGACTCCATTTTAAACTTCCTTATGTCGATTAGAAGCTTGAATGTGAATAATTTTTTTCTTGATAACATTTCTTACTTTTGAAATGAAAAATTTTGTGGCAACCACATCTAGTTACCTAAGCTCATTTGGAGATTTATCATTCAAATATTGTATCATTTGCTTAGATTTTGAGGCTTTATATTTTAATTCATCTTTGATTATCTTTATGATTGGCTCTACCTTTTCCAACAGGGTTTTTTTCTCTACAACAATAAAAATGTAATCCTAAACTAAGCACATTTCTTGAATAATTTCGTCCCAAACCATTGAATTTTATTCCCTCGGGGAAACATTTCCCTTCAATTTTGTTTTAAGTTTATTAATCTCTTCTCAAATAACTTGTTTTTCCTGTATCAATTTGTTGTATTTTTCATTTTCTAAATTGAGTTTCCTCTCCTGAATATTCAATTGTTATTTTACATCTTCCAAAGTGCCCTGTGTTTTTCTCAATTTCACCTCTAAGAGCTTAAGATCAATTAATACCTTAGATAGTTGCTCTAAAGTGTTGGAGAATCTAGTTGGAAAGATATTTAAACTAATTCTCCTTAACCTTAATAATTTCTTGTGAAATTTAGTTATCTTCTTGTGTTTCTTTATTATGTCTTTTCATAAAATAATTATCAAGAGTAAAAAAATAAAGACAATGGACACAAGAAGTAGGCTCCAAGCCAGGGGAAAACCCATCCAAGGTGAAAACCCAGACATAATCTCTTCTCTTCTTATAGAATCTTCTTCAAATGAGAAAACTAAGACCTAATCCTCTAGACCAATACCTCTTCCAAGCAACAGTTCAACCCTCCAAGAATCTCTTCCAAATAAGTCAAATATCGACAAAGTCAATAAGGGTCAATCCTCCTTCAACCTGCTTCAAATCTAGCCTCAACCCCTAACTTGGATCTACAATCTCAACCTACAACTCTCGGCCCTACAATAGTTGTAAAAACCCTAATTCCTTCGCAAGTGTGAAAGAATAAGGCTCAAAATCAAATCTTTCTTCCTTTTCTTGATTTCTTCTTGCTTCCTTGACCTTCGTTATTTCTTCCTTCTTGCTCCTTGCTTCAGATCGAACTTGCCTCTTGTGAAAATTGAATATCTGTCAAATGAGATTGAAAATACTTCTATATATACACATATTTGGAGGTCAAATATCCTCTTCTATGTTGACTTGTCACTGGTAGGGTCGACTTGTGCTTGGAGGTCTTTTTGACTTTCTAGACATAAAATTAGTATCTTTTACATGTTACATCTTTCACAATAGGGTCTTATACAACTGATATTGACATGGTTGACTCATGACAATATTTTTTATGGCATGACACACCCTAGAAGCATGAAGGAAATTCTTAACCTGGATGACCAATCAAAAGAAGCATGAAACCCGTGCTTGAAAATAATATTTCTCTTTTATTCTTTACTTTGTAACATAAGATATACATAATGACATTATTACAATGACAATTATGAAGACCGAAACTATTTAAATTTTCCAACAACCCCTCTTAACTAGGGAGGTCTTCATAATTGTACAACTGGTACAAGAATTTTCTCAAACAAAAGAGTTATCATAAGAAGATTTGGATTAGTAAGTCATCTTTAAGCATCAACATCATGACCAACATTGTCAAGATAGTAAGGCCTTAATTGACAAGATCTTCTTATATTAAAGCATAATGTTGGGAGACTTTATTTGAGATACCACACTAACTCTCAAGGTACATACCCCATCCACATGTTTACTATGTATGTCCTTTTAGGACTATTCTTATCTTGGATTCCCAATCCTCAAAGAATATCAATCCTCTTAGACCACTCTTGTCTTGGACACCTATCTAATCCTCAAAGAGCGTCGATCAACAAGAATACTTCCTATCTTGGATTTGGTATCCTCAATGAGTATTAATGTTAGATGCTTATCCAATACTCTATTCTCCTTCCTAGTTCCTTCACTAATACTTACAGCGGCTAGTCCTGGTCTGGTGCATGACACATGGATAATATGATGTCTTAACATCACTCCATCTTAACTAGAGAGGAGATCCCCATTCCCTTTTGATTAGGGAATTTATCCTTGCTCCTTTTTCAATTATTCAAGGAGACTCCTTACTTCCTCTCAAGCCATAGAGGAAATTCCTTACTTCCTTTTAATTGGTAAGTCTTAACCATAAGCTCTTTAGCTTGTCTTCATAAATGTATCAGCTACTAGTTCTTCATGGAGATATTCAAGTAATAGCTGCATGACTCCTCCTTTATTTTCATCTCATCATATTGAGATTCTTTCTTCCTTGATGTTATGGAGCCATATTCTTTCTTTAAACTTGTGACAGTATTCTGACCATCAACCTTTCATACCACTTTCCATTATTCATCATTAATAAAGGCATTATATTGATTCTTCCAAAGTGAAGCTAAGCTTCCTCTAAACATGAAAGTGATCGTCATGAACATCAAGATATATTCTTGTGTTGTTACCTTTCAATTCCAAGATGAAGTACACATATTGACCATAAATTTGAGTTTAAACAACCAACAGTTGAACTTGCCTCAACTGTCGTCATGCATTTTTCCAATATACTTCCAAGTAGCAAAACTATATGTCAACTAGATAACCAATACCAATGTATTAATATCATAATTACCTTATGTTGGCCCTTACATCAAATTATTTTCTTACATCTATCCTTTCATATCAACATCCCTATGTATGGTCCATCTTCATATTGTGAAAGAATCCTTCCTCATGCATTCACCTTTAATTAAGGTGGCCATGGATCGAACTTGATTAGAAATCTACAATATCTTCCTTGGAGTTGTCATTATCAATTCTCTTTCCTTTTTCTGGAGACCATACTTGATGTTGATTTATGACATGCTATTTTGCGGGAGAGTCCTTATATTTCTCCATTTTTAAGCATACCAAACTTCTTCTTCCATGCATTCAATAACCGTATGGAAGACTTACAAAGCATATTCTTATCACTAACTATTTTTGTAAGATTGTTGTAGATATGAACCCTACCTTAAAGAAAATTTATTTAAAAACATGCATTCCTTTGCTTCCATACAACCATATAGCCATACTTTCTTTGAATGATCTTCCTTCCAACCATATTGAATATTATGCTTTCCTTTAAGAGGAGAAAGCATTCAATTCTACTTTTCAAACTATCATTCGACCTTTTTTCATGCCTTCATCCTTCAAGACAATAGATTCCATAATAGATGGAATATATACCAATCATAATTCTCCTTCCATGAACCTTCCTAAATTATGGTTCTTATAGGAGTATCTTAAATGATCCTATTATAAAAATGACTACCTCTAACATTATGTTAGAAAATGCCTGGATGAAGTATAATATGCGATATGGTCACAATATTCTCTTTCTTTTAATATGGATGGTTCCTTTCAAAGCAAATTGATTATGTAGACTCTAATTCTACTATCATATGCTTCTTTCTATGATGCCATGCTTTTTACAAAAACAAGAATCTTCTAGAGAATGAAACAATGCATGTTATTCTACTTTCTACTTTCTACTTTCTAATAAAATAAAGAAAAATTGCATAATGAACCTGATAAAGATGGAGCTCCCTTCAATAGTGAAGATCCTTGGTATCTTCTCCTTTCAGCTTCTTCTCTAGTTTTCCCTTTTCCTCAGCTATGTGAGCTTCACTCCTTTCCTTCCTTTTGTTGTTCTTTTTGTTTGAACAATCACTCTTAAAATGTCCATATGCATTGCATCCAAAGAATTGAATCTTGGACATATCTGGTTTTTGTTTAGATTTTCCAAACTTCCCTTTATTCTTCTTGGATTTTACAATAAAATTTTGAGAATTATCATTTGATTTTGTTTCATCCTTTTCCTTTATCCTTGTTTCTTCCAAGATACATTGATCTCATAACTAATAAAAAGGATTAGTATCATTACTTGAGTAGACACTAGTTGCAAAATTGCTCCAATCAAGTGGCAAAGCATTTAATACACAAGTAGTCATTTCTGAATTGGAAACAAATTCCCCAAGCCCTTGAAACTGGTCCCTTATTTGTGATATCTTCATAATATAAGTGGCCATGTCTTCATACTTTGACTTCCTTATTCTATATAGTTGACTCCTCAAGGATATCTTTTGACCTGATGTACTTACAGAGTACAATTTCACCAGCTAATCATACATAGCTTTGGATGTCTTCAAATCAAAAATAAAGGGAACAATATGATATTTTATGGATTCAATAGTGACCCTTTGTGCCCTCAATTCTCCTTTCCTGTATTTTTCTAACTCTTGAGTCTTTTGTTTTTCTAGTACAGTAACTTCACCAAGAACATATTCCATGACTTCATTTTCTGTGAGTATCAAGTCAATCCTTTTCTTCCATGCTAGAAAGTTTGCTGATCCAACGAGCTTGTTTCTTTCCTTGAAAAATGTATTCATTTGATCTATAGGTTGAGACATAGAATAAAATATGAAACTTACTTATAAATCAAGAGTCCTCCTTATTTATGATGTCTTCAACTATCTTGATGCTTTCAAGACCTTCAAAGAGACTTCAAAGATGCCCTAGAATGATGACTTCTAGGATGTCTTTAATAATAGTGTCTTCAAATAGATTCAAAGAGTGGATGATGATCCCAAGATTCTTTTATGTTTCCTTTTATTCAAGATTATGGAGTGCACTAGAGAGCCTTCAACAAGAGTTTATCCTTCCTTCCTTCAATGAGATCTTGATCGTTCTTAAGATGATGAGGTCTTTAATGAACGTTTCATGTAATAACCTTCCTTCCAAGTCAATTGGTCTTCTTGTTCTTTCCTTGTGTCTTTCAAATGATTCTCCTTGACAAGCAATCCCTTATTACATCAACAAGATGTTCACAGGGTTTCCTTCTCTTCTTCACCTTAGCTCTGGAACCATGTTGGAGAATCTATTAGGGCAGTTATTTAAGCAAATTCTCCTTAACCTTAATAATTTTTTGTGGACTTTATTTATCTTCTTATGTTTCTTTATTAGATATTGTCATCAAACAATTATCAAGAGAAAAAACAATAAAGATAATGGACATAAGAAGTAGGCTCCAAGCCAGGGAAAAACCCCTCCAACGGGAAAACCCAGAAAGAATCTATTCTCTTCTTATAGAATCTGCTTCAAATGAGAGAACCAAGAACCAAACCTCTAGACCAACACCTATTCCAACCACCAAGTTAGCCCTCCAATAATCTCTTCCAAATAGGTCAAATATCAACCAAGTCAACAAGGGTCAATCCTCCTTCAACCTGCTTCAAATCTCATCTTCGGCCCCTAACTCAAATCTGCAATCTTGAACTACAACCCTTAGCCCTGTAATAGTTGCAGAAAACCTAATTACTTCGCACGTATGAGAGAATAAGGTTCAAAATTATATCTTTCTTCCTTTTCTTGATTTATTCTTGCTTCCTTGACCTTCGCTCTTACTTCCTTCTTGCTCCTTGCTTCAAATCGAACTTATCTCTTGTGTAGATCAAATATGTGCCAAATGAGGTCGTAAGTGCTTCTTTACATACACATCTATGGAGGTCAAATAGCCTCTTCTAGGCTGACTTGTCACTGGCAGGTCCGACTTGTGCTTGGAGGCCTTTTTGACTTTCTAGACATAAAATTAATATATTTTTCATGTTACATCTTTCCCAATAAGGTCTTATACAAATGATATTGACTCTCTTGACTCATGAAAATAATTCTTATGACATGAAAAACCCTAGAAGAATGAATAACATGCTTAACCTAAATGACCAATCAAAATAAGCATGAAACCCATGCTTGAAAATAATATTTTTATTGTCTTCTTTTTCTTGTAACATAAGATATACATAATGATATGAGTACAATTACAAATAAGAAGACCGAAACTAGTTACATTTTCCAACATGAAGTATCTTGGGAATTCAGGTCAATTGAAATGGGAGCAACACATACATGTCTCTAAAGGGAGCACTCCACATTCTGAACCTTATTTTGTAGTTTGGCCACTTCATTGTTCCTTTGTATGAGTTGTTCCAGCAATTTTTCTTTCCCCACATATACTTGGAAAATCTTTGTTTTCTAGACATGTTCAGAATGACATCTTCAGCTTTTTCCTTAAGCGTTGCACTTTTTCTTTAGTATTTTGTAATATAACCTTAACTGCTTCTCCATCTGCTCGATCAATTCCCAATTTTCCTATCAAATTTTTATATTCATCTAGTTGGATTTGTTTCACTCTAGAATTTTCCTTCTCTTGCTTCAGTTGATTATTAATTTTTTCAAGTAACCTTTCTGCCTTAATTATTGTTAGGGAATTTTTTGTAAGATCACTATAAATCATCTCTCCATCTTGTTTGTGTAGATTAATATTTTCTGGAAAAAGAATCTCATTTATATCAATAGACAAGTTCATAGCTTTAAAATCTAGCCCTGTTGAAATTAACTAAGCAGTGGGATGAACCAATGACAACTTCAGTTGATTCCTTTCCAAATTTGTTTCTGAAAAGAGTCTTGTTTGATAATCCCCAATAAAATTTGATGACAACTGAGAGCTCATATCCTTTACTATGTTTAGGCTCTTCTCAAAAATTTGTTGATAACCTTTAACAAAACTTCCATTTAAGAGGGCATCTTCCCAGCAGGGCATTCTACCCTCTCATAAGAGATGGAGGAAGAAATTAGCCATTCTAGATTCTCTAACTGCATCTCAAAGTCAAGTTGTTGTGAAGGATGTTCCCTTAATTTGATCTCTAAATTTTGTATTCCATCTTCCTTTTGAATTCTATCCCTTTTTTCTCTTTGATGATCTTCTATTGATCCAAATCGGATCCATAAACGACTATCATAGAACCATGACGATATCAGGACGAAACAAACCCTTGAAGAATCCAAAATAGCAATCGAAAACACCTTGGACCAGTGGCCATGGCAGCCGGCGCAGAAAGACGAGGACCTCAGTCAAAGCGCGCTGACCAAGGCCCATGGAGACTGCGCAGGAGGTCAAAATAGCCCCTGGGAGCCCCGGATTGGGAAAAGGAGCTGATTTTCGATGTTGGGAAAACAAGGCCGAAAAGGAGGATCCTTAAGCACTCAGTCGCGTGGGGGAACTAGAGGACTGCGGGCGGAAAAAGGTAAAGGCGCTAAAGTACAAAGGCAAAACCCGCGCCCTGGAAACCAGCGGTATTGATCGAGGCGCCCTTGAACGGTAAGCGGTTTTGGATAAAGCGGAGGGATCACACTCAGCGATCGACACGTGGCATCGGAGGTGAGAGAAAAACTGCCGCGATCACGCGTTATCGATCGAGCAAGTCAACCGCGCTCGACATGCGAATGACATTGGATCTGGAGGAGCCCAGATCGGACAGCTGAGATTGCGCTCGATAGATAGAAGCAGAATCGACAGGGGATTAAGCCGCGATTTAAGGGGATTTGGAATCCGTTGACCACCATAGTGGAGAAAGAAATGAATTGACGAACAGGCTGGCGTTGTTCCAATGGAGACGCATGGCTACTTCTCGAGCGTTCATGCTGACGCCGAATAGGGAACTCCAAACACACAGGCAGAAGGCGAATCAACGTAGGCGGGAGAGGAACCGAACAGGCATGGGGGTCGACTAGCTAAAGCCATGAACAGAGACAGTTGAATTGAGATCAAGAGATTGAGAGAAAAGAGTCCAAGCGACCAAGAGACACAGTGAACAGTGAACCCTGAGAGGAGGACTGACCACAGAGAGCAGTAAAACCAAGCAAAGGAGACAGAGGGCCTGAGCTGACCACAGGCAGCATCGAGCACCAGAGAGCTTGACGAATCAAGCCTTCCCATAGAGGAATCTATCTGGATTGAGTATCACAGTTGGCTCTTTCCACTATAGACCGTGGGTCACAGAGCTGGTAGGAAGAACAAGAGTCTGTGTACTCCGAGTGGCTTGGGGAATCCAAGAACCACCCTGCCAAGCAAAATATACTTCAAGAGAACTCATATTGAGTCCCTGCGTTGTAATTTCTCTACTAAAAGACACAATAAAACAAGGCCACCAGTGAAGCTGGACTGGAGACGTAGCCCTGGAGAATAGGGTGAACTCCTTATTAAAAATTGTTTGTGTCTTTGTTTTGCTTACTGTATTTCTCTCCTGTATTTCCATTTATTTTCTGTGTATTGGAAATTTGATCGATCTATTGTTTCAATAACACAAAACACACACACCAGCACATGGGTCTGTAATACCTTTTGTTTAATAAATCTTCACTGAGGTCACTCATAGGGTGATTATCAGATCAAGTGGTATCAGAGCTCTAGGCTGTAAGGTTAGACAAGATTTTGTTGGTTTAGCTGTGAATGCTCACTAGATCAAAGCTCAAAATAGGAGAAGGAGAGTTGGTGGAAACTAATCCTGAAATTGGGAGAGTCTATTCTCGGAAGACAATGTCAGAAGAAGGTTCTATAGGGCCAGACTCTCAATTCATAGAAAGTCTCCTAGCTATAAAGTCCATGGTAGAAGAAATGTATTGGGACTTTAGAAAGCATAAGGGTGAAGGTTCATCAAGCTCTAAGCAAGATAAAGAAGAAGATGAATCTCATTCCCATGACCACTCCAAAGGAAAGGGGAAAGAAGAAAGCTTCCCTACACCTCCTAGTAGCCCTGTGCATAATAAGAAAACATCTTTGATTAAGTTAAATGTTAAATTTTATTTTCCTATATATGATGGAGAGTTAAATGCTGAAAATTTGGACAATTGGATAAGACAAATTGATGTGTATTGCAGAGTACAAAATATAGACTCAAACAAGAGAAAGATTCAGCTGGCAAGCCTTCACCTAGGGGGCACTGCCTTCATATGGTGGGAAGGCAGAACCCAAGCTGATATGAGGAAGCATGGTAAGACCATCTCTATCTAAGGTGAATTTGTTACTGCAATCAAAAAGCAGTTCTATCCATTGGCCTACATGCAACAAGCCATGATGAGTTGGCAAACTCTTCGGCAGTTGAAAGGGCAAAGTGTACAAGGGTATACTAAAGAGTTCAAAAAGAGAGCATTGATGTTGGGTATTTCATTAGACTCACCAGAAACTCTTTTGAAGTACATTGGTGGTCTACACAGCTACATGAGGCATACCATCCTCATGTTTAATCCCACTAGTATAGATTTGGTATCTATACAAGCTACTCATCTAGAAGCTAGAGGAAAGAATGGAAATCCAGAAGTTGGGGGACCATCCCAACCCACTGTAAGCAAGAGCAAGGAGAAAAGAAAGCAGAAGTGGAAAGCAAGGAAGGCTAACACTGCACAGAAAGGCAAAGTTTCATGCACTCACTGTAAAAAGGAGGTACATGATGATGAGAATTGTTGGATTCTACATCCAGAGCTGAGACCTAAGAAGTCCGAGGGCAAGAAGAAGAAGATTGTTGCAGCTATTCAGAAAGATTTGGGGTCAGACTCGGGAGATGAAACAATCAGCGCAGCAACAGGTATAAAAGGTAAGAATTCTGAAGCATCTACTAGTAATTCTGTTCAATCTGTTATTGATGAAGAACATGAGAGAAAAAGGCATGAGATTTTCCATATTCGAGTTGTTTCCAAAAATCAGAAGGTTGATACTTTGTTCGATAGTGGCTCACAAGTAAATCTGATTTCTGAAGCAATTGTAAAGAAATTGGGATTAGCAACTACACCTCATAAGAAACCATACCCATTACGATGTTTGAATGATAAAGCACAACTGCAAGTGACTAGACAGGGAAAACTCAAGTTTTCTTTTGGGTCAGCATTTGTAGATGAGGTTGAGTTAGATATAATTCCTTTGGATATATGTGGAATTGTTTTAGGAATTCCTTACTTGTATGATAGAAAGGCTATTTTCTATAGAGCCGAGAACAAGTATCTACTTGTTAAATATGGAATCAAATACTTTGTAAGAGCTCATAGGCTCAAGAATAATTATACTCTCATAAAATCAGGACAGATGAAAAGAATGATAAATTCATGCAAACAGTTCTTACTAATGGTTGTTGATGAGCCCCAAAAATGGATAATTATATGGGCTCATTCAACCTCCTAATTTGACTTAATCCACCATTATCATTAGTCTATTGCATGTTTTTTATTATATTTATGCTAATAGAGTGAATTGGGTTAGTCATTATGCCAACAAGTCTAATGTGTGCTTTGTGTAGCCTTTTTGGTCAATTTGGAGACAAAATTGAAGGTTTTAATGAGCAGTTGGCAGCCAAATTCGTGGGAGAACAAGGGAGAGGATTTGTAGGAAGGTGTCCCCTTCATTTATGGGCCCTTACTTCGAATTCTCCACCATTAGCTCGGAGTTCAAGGGCCACCAAATCAATTACCACAAGGGCAGCCAAGCAAGTCAAGTAGGACTGTTGTTAACTGCAAGTTTTGGGCAGTCGAGTCCCTAAAGTTTAGGAGGACCGTTGGGGTCCTAAATTTGTATAAATAACAAGGCTTAGGGCCTCATTTTGGTTAGCTAGTATTTAGTCATTTTGTATTCATTTTGTAGTCATTTTGTAGTTCGATTTTTAGGCAGTAGATTAGCTTGTGTAAAAATGAACCCATACCCATTTTACATCTCGTGATTGCTGTCTTTATCTGCTAAATTCTGCTAGATGAGCCTTGGTTGTTTCATTCCATCACCACCATCTCTTTGGCTGATCATATTCTTTCACTTGGTTGTTTTTCCTTTCCTGAGGAACCGCAGCGATGAGTGGTTTTATTAGCCAGCCTCTTGATCATTACATGTTTTGAGCAGTTCCACCATTGCCGGAACCAGTTGCTGCCCTTTATACCACTCGTTCCTCTAGGACGAGTCACCTTTAAGCTATTTTCTGACTCATAAAATATGAAAAGATTGCCAAGTATTTTTTCCCTCTTTGACTCGTTAAAGAAAATAAAAATGGAGGTCTGCTTTCAGCTCTTTTCTGACGGTTTAAAGATGAAAAGATGCTGAGTTGGTCCTCTCAACTCGTTAAATGTAAATGAGAGGCAGTCGTCTTTAAACCCTTTTCCGACCGTGTAAAGACGAAAAGATCATCAGACCCTTGTCGTTTCAGGTTCATTAACGGTTACGAAGCGACGTGGTTTCGATCACTTTTTTACTTTTTCAGATCGAAATCACTACTCATGAAAAGTACTCCTCGATCGTAATGATCGGGCGGTTCTTTCGAGCATTGTTTTATACTTTTTCGGGCTCGAGAGACACAACTTTGCGAAAAAGGACACCCCTGGAGTTTCCTTTTCTTCTATCTTTTCAAACTCTCTAAACATGAAAAGACGCCGAGTTTTTCCTCTGTCAGACTCGTTAAAACTTGATTACATTGGATTCCATCGAAATGACGCTTACAAGCATATACTATCCCCTTCAAGCTTGTTGATAAAAATAACTGGGGTACTCGCCAGAAATGGTGGGGAAAATGGAACCACAATCATTGTCGTGTCGGCAGTATGTCGCTCTTGAACATGGCACTTTTCTGCATTCGTGTCTGGGTGGGGATATCTCATCTTGTTTTTACACTTGCCTCCATGGGTTTGGGTTATCCTATTTGACCTCTCATCTGCTCATTACCTCGTCACCATGACCCTTGATCATTTGATGTCAAATACTGCCAAGTCCACTGTCGTGCTGCCAATATGTTCAAGAGAAGTTGACCTCTGCAGAATACTCAACCTCCCTCTGATACCTCACACAAAACATCTTATCCTTCTCTGTCTCGTGTCGATGGTGTGGGAAACATTATGGCCCACCTTCGATCAAGGTCACTTCCTGTCGACTTCAGCTCATTATCCAGGAAGTTGACCTAGAGATTCCCTTCAGGTGCCTTGGAGCCTGCATGCCTCAATGGCAGGTTCTTCATGTTCGACGCGAGGTTTTCATCATTGGCCTCCAATCGAATGATTCTACGGGTGTTCGACGCTGGCTCACTGATTCGCACGCTGTAGATTGTACCTATAGTACCTTGATGACCATTGTCATTATTGGTGTGTTGGAAATAATACTGAGAGGGGGGGGTGAATCAGTATTATCAGATCAATAAAACTTTTTCAATACTCAGAAATATATACGCTACCTCAGTTAAGTGAACTATCGTGTACACGCTACTGTGTCTAAAGCAACAAGCGTATAACCAGAAATCTTATGATTCAGTTAGTTTATCTTCAGTAAATGCATCAGGACATTATTAACCATATTAAAAGTAAACAGGTGCAGTATAACAGAACAGATCATCACACAAAAGCCACACACATGAACACCATGATATAAGGTGGAAACCCAATGTGGGTGAAAACCACCTGCTGCAAGTCGTCTCTATCTTTCTTTAATAAGAAACTTCAGTTTACAATCTTTTGTACTTGTGTCGCCTTATACCAGTACGCAGGCTACAACCTGCAGAAGGCTACAACCTTCTCTCGTTTTCCAAATTCTCCTGGAAGGGAGCTCCAACCCCCTTTGCTCTTGTACTAGCTAAGATACTAGTACATAGGTGCTGGCCTACAATCTTCTTTCCTTTAGGTACCACTTTTCATCAATTTTCAGACTGGATACTCCTGAAGCACAACATTACAATCTGAAGACCACGATTCATTCACTTTTCATAACAAATCATTGAAGCACAAAACAACCAATACTAGCATCATCAATCTTTGAATCACTGAACCACTGAAACCCTGTCAACACCCAGTCACCAGAACACAGAGCAGACTACAGAACTCTGCAATAACAGTCAGACCCAACTGCAACCCCAAAAATTAAGCTTCAAAATATATACGCTACTTCAATGAAACCAACCCGCGTATACACACGCTTTTACCAAAGACAACCTGCGTACAGATCTAAAAATAATTTCTCATAACTTGCAGCTGTACCAGACATCAGTCATACCCAGAACATAACATTGCGTCAGTATGTAGATCTAAAAATACGCATAATCAACCATATAAATATAGTTCATTTCAAACAATTTGATCCCGATCTATCCTTAGATCTAGTCTTCCATCAACCGGTGTGATCTCTCCTTAGCTCAGATCAAGCAATGTATCATCAACCCAGAACCTGCATACTAGATCTCTTTCTTCATTAGATATTCAAGAATTTTTCGATACCATTGCCTAATGATCTTCTTCTCCTTATATAGCCTTAGGCCCTTCACAATACCACGGTCCAAAACCATAGTAACCCAATACCATCAACTTCAAAACTCGGGATCAACACGACTGTCGAGATACCTTGGTCCAAAAACATAGGCTCAAGTACCGAGGACTAACTACCACGGACCAAAAGAAAGCTTCTCGACATGTACGCACTTTTTTGTTCATGAAACTGCGTGTATACGCGACTTCGTATATAGCTAGCCTGCGTATCCGCGAATTAGTATATAGCGTACCAGCGTGTATACGCAACTTGGGCTTAATGAACCTGCGTATATGAAATTTCTCTTCATTCTTGTAGTCTGGACTGAGATCTGTCATCAAAGAGAGTTTCCATCAAGGACAACACCTATACCGTAGCGCCACACCTGTGCCAAAATGCCAACAATCTCCCCCTTTGGACTTGATGGCAACCCCAAGATCCTTAGAATCATTCTCCCCCTTTGTCATCAAGGGCAAAGGGCTGTGCTCCCCCTGTGAACATGCTGATATCTCTGCTCTGCTGTGCTGAACATGCTCCCCCTGACTGTAGGCAAGATCTGCAAAAGATGTTCTTCAAAAAGAACCAAGACTTATACATCATAAAGGACCTTCCTATCACCAAAAGACTCAATACATACATCCATACTCCCAACCAAGAGGGGATACATCAGAAATTTACATATAACAACCAATTACATTACATCATTCATCCCAGGCATAGTGGGGAAACCAATATAGGCCGTTACATGACCTTGACACCATAGAAGAGATATCACAAAAAAGATACATGACATAGAGACGAAAAAATCTAGACCAAGACTTATGAAAGTCACTAGCAGCATCTGATAATCATCTTTTAGATCAGCAACCAAGATTTCCTTCTCCTGAAACCACCAACAGTTGTGAACTAGAACCAAAAGCATCTAAATGCCAACAATGCTTTAAGCTGCTCCCCCTGAAACTGTGCCTGCTGCTCCCCCTGAAACTGTGCCTGAAGGACTCTGGCATACCCATCTCAGACCTTCTCCAAC
The DNA here is from genome assembly GCA_031772625.1 of Pinus tabuliformis. Lineage (NCBI taxonomy): Eukaryota > Viridiplantae > Streptophyta > Pinopsida > Pinales > Pinaceae > Pinus > Pinus tabuliformis. The sequence continues at coordinate 693,248,728 of CM062814.1, read as the reverse complement.
CAGAATCTGCCCTTGTTGTTCAGAACTCCATATACGCGACTTCACCTGCATAAATCAGCGTATGTACGCGGATATCCCTTACACAACTCGCGTATACCAACTTTTCTTTAGAACAGACAAGCTTCAACAGCAGGATGAAGCATCAACTACTCCCAGCTTTTGTCTGAGATATTCAAAAGTCTCCCTGGGCAGTGGTTTTGTGAGAATATCAGCAACTTGTTCTTTAGAAGAAACATACTCCAACTTGACCTTTTGTTCAAGCACTTGTTCCCGGAGGAAGTGATACTTGATTGGTATGTGCTTGGTCTTTGAATGCATGACTGGATTCTTTGAAATGTTGATTGCACTTGTATTATCACATAAGATAGAGACAGGTGGAGTGCAAGTGATTTGAAAATCCTGCAAGGTCTGCATCATCCAAAGAATTTGTGTGCAACAAGATGCCGCAGCCACATATTCTGCTTCAGCTGTAGATAAAGCAATCGAACTCTGTTTCTTGCTGAACCAAGATACTAATCTGGAACCCATGAAGAAAGCACCACCACTTGTGCTTTTCCTGTCATCCACACTTCCTGCCCAATCTGCATCTGTGTACGCATGAAGAGTGAGATCTGTATCTCTAGGATACCATAAGCCATAGTTTTGAGTCCCTTGAAGATACTTGAAGATTCTTTTGACTGTCTGAAGATGAGTTTCCTTTGGGTTGGCTTGAAATCTTCCAACAATTCCTACTGCATGCATAATATCTGGTCGGGTACCTGTCAAATAAAGCAAACTCCCAATCATGGATCTATAAGTTGGTTAGTGAACTGTTGCTGATTCATCATTTGCACTGAGGCTGCATCCTGTAACCATGGGGGTACACACTGGCTTTGAATCTTCCATGCCATACTTCTTCAAGATCTGCTTGAGGTACTTGGTTTGAGACAAGAAAATACCTCCTTCATTTTGTTGGATTTGCAATCCAAGAAAGTATGTCAATTCTCCAAGTAATGACATTTCAAATTCTTTCTGCATAACCAAGGCAAAGTTTTGACTCATAGCCTCTTCATTTCTGCCAAATATAATATCATCTACATACACAACAAGTATTAACAATTTGTTATTTTCAACTTTCATATAGAGATTGCTATCTGTTGATCCTTTTGAAAAACCTTGTTGGTGAAGATATTTGTCCAAACGATAGTACCAAGCCCTTGGAGCTTGTTTGAGACCATAGAGAGCCTTTTTCAATCTGCATACAAGGTTTGGATCATTCCCAAGGATGAAACCATCTGGCTGCTCAATATATACTTCTTCTTCTAAGTCTCCATTCAGAAAGGTTGATTTCACGTCCATTTGAAATACCTTGAAGTTTTGAAAGCTTGAGAGAGCAAGGAACATTCGGATGGCCTCAAGTCTTGCAACAGGAGCAAAGGTCTCTTCAAAATCTATTCCTTCTTGCTGTGCATACCCTTTACAAACAAGTCTGGCCTTGTTTCTAATTACTTCTCCATTTTCATTCAATTTATTTTTGAAGACCCATTTTGTCCCTATGACATTCTTATCTTTTGGTCTAGGAACCAATTCCCAAGTGTTGTTCTTTTCAATCTGCTCAAGTTCTTCATCCATTGCTTTGACCCAACATTCATCTTTGCATGCCTCTTTCACATTTTGTGGTTCAGTGGAAGAGAGTAATGCCAAATAGCTTGAAGCTTCTGCAATTGTTCTTCTTGTTTGTACTCCTGCTTCTTTCTGCCCCACAATCTGAGATTTTGGATGATTCTTCTGAACATATCTGGATGGAGTCTTTTCTTCTATTCTTGTCTGCTCCTCTGGTTCTTCTTGAGGTTCTTCTTCTTCTTGAGGTTCTTCTTCATCATTATGTCTTTGAGGGTAGCCTTCATCTTCTTCGATGTCTTCATGATGAACTTGCCTAGGAATGTATCCCTTCTCATCAACCACAACATCAATGCTGTCAACAATTATGCCAAGTCTTTTATTGTAGCACTTGTATGCTTTGCTATGTGGAGAATAACCAAGAAGAATGCCTTCATCTGCTCTTGGTTCAAGTTTGCCAAGTTGCTCATCAGTATTCTTAATATAACATTTGCTCCCAAAGATTTTGAAGTGCTTCACCGAAGGAGTCTTACCACACCAGAGCTCATGAGGAGTTTGAGTGTTGTTTACTCGGACATTTGTTTTGTTGAGAATAATAACCGCAGCATGTGCAGCTTCACCCCAGAAAGTTGCGGGAGTACCTGATTCATCAAGCATAGCACGAGCCATTTGTTGGACTGTTCTGTTCATTCTTTCCACAACTCCATTTTGCTGAGGAGTTCTAGTTGTAGAGAATTCTCTTCTTATCCCATGTTCTTCACAGAAATCGAAAAATTCATTCGAGGTAAACTCCCCACCTCTGTCAGATCTTAGGCACTTAATTTTGTGTCCTGATTCATTTTCAGCCAAGGCTTTGAAGGATTTGAATTTTTCGAATGCTTCATCTTTGTGCTTCATAAGTCCTAACCAGACAAACCTGGAGAAATCGTCAATGAATAATATCAAATATTCTTCTCCTCGAGGTGTTCTTTTTCTGAATGGACCACATGTATCTGTATGTACTAGCTCAAGAGGCATGCTAGCTGATCCTTCCTTCTCAGGAAAATTAGTTCTGGTTTGCTTTCCAAACTGACATGATTTGCATATGGTGTTGTCTGGAATTTTGATATCTGGAAGATCACGAACTGACTGATATTTGCATGCTTTCCTTATTTGTGGAAATCTTAGATGCCCCAACCTCCGATGCCATAGCCATTGTTCATCATTCTTGCTCAAATAGCATTGTTGTTGTCTTTCTTCAAATATGTATAGATTATTTGGAGTCCTTCTTCCTTTGATCACTGTTTCACCTGTATCAAGATCACGAACACAACATCCATTTGATCTAAATATTACCTCTGTTCCTTGATCGCACATCTGACTGACACTCAGAAGATTATGCTTCAATCCATCAACATACAAAACATTTCCAGCTTTGACCTTCTCTTTCAACGGAGCAACGCCTTTTCCTTTTATGGCTGCAGAGATATCGTTTCCAAAAGAAATTTTCTTTCCCTTTTCTAATGCGGTATATGATTCAAGTTTTTCTTTGTCCCTTGTCATATGCTTCGAACATCCGCTGTCAATGTACCATAGACTTTCTTGACCTTCTGCATAAAAGGCTATCCCACATCTTTCTGGTTGCGGTTCCTTTATTCTCCATGTTCTGACATTTGAGGTTTGTTCCTTCTGAGTTGTCTTCCAGAACCTGCTCCTGCATTCAGAGTCTTCATGACCAAAGTTATTACAAATAGAGCATTCAACTTCATTTTCAAGAACCGAAAAGTTGTTATAAGTCCTTTTCATGGTTCCAGTCATACTTCTTTGCTTTTGAGCTTCTCTAGTCATGATTGTCTTGTAGGCAACACATTGAGCTGCTTTGTGACCGAAGTTATGGCAAGAAAAACATTGGCCATTAAAGAAATTTCTCCGATAATCAGATCTATCATCCAACCGATTGTAGCTTCTATTGACATCCATTCTTGGGGCAAATTGGGAAGATTTTACCTGTGGCTGATTGTAGCTTCTGTTTGTCCTTAAGGCAGCTTGTCCCCAAATTTCTTGATAGTCTTTATTTGTTCTTGAGGTAAACTGTCCCTGATTCACCTGATGACTTTTATTTGGTCTTTGCTCGCTCCTCCTTGCTGCATCAAGATAACTTTTAGAGGTAGAAGCTTGAGATGTTTCTCCATTATATCCCAGACTTGTCTTGATCAGAGGAGAACGCTGCACATTGATAATCTCATCCAAGGTTTCAGATCCTTTAACCAATTTAAGATTAATCGCTTTTGTTTTCTCAATCTCCTTTCTAAGACAAACAATCTCACATTCCAATTTTTCAAGATGTTTTTCCTTTTCTGCCAGTTGACATTGTAGAGAATCAATAATAGCACTTTTCTCTTCTAAGCAAACTTTGAGATTATTCATTTCTTCACAAAAGCCTTCTACATCTATAGCATCCATGTAGTCATCATCTTCAAAAGCCATTAAAAGTTTATATCTATAACCCTGTTCATCTTCGTCACTATTTGAAAGACCATCACTATCTTCATGAGTGTAATAGCTTTTCTTCTTTTCATTTTGTTTCTTGTTCCATTTAACAGGTTCCTTTCCCTTGTCATTCTTATCTTTGTGAGGACATTTGGCAGCATAATGACCTACTCTTCCACAAGCAAAGCATTTAAAAGGTAACTTACCTCTGAACCTTCCAGAACCCCTTTGAAGATTTCTGACAAAATTTGATTCTTCTTCTTCATCTTCTGGCACGTGACTTGCTTCATAATAATCTTCTTTGCCTGAAGCCTTGAAAGCAGCTTCTCTTCTGTCTGATGGACCTCCTTTTCTCATTTCATAAGCAGTTAGAATTCCGTGAAGCTGAGACATAGTAAGAATTCGTAGATTTTCTTTTTCTTCTATTGCAGACACTTTAGATTCAAATTTGGGGGACAATGATCTTAGAACCTTTTCAACCACAATAGCCTCTTTTATTTCTTCACCTAAGTTTTTCATGCAATTAACAATCTCATCTACCCTAAGGAAATAGTTAGCCACACTTTCATCATTATACATTCTGAGAGTCTCATACTTAATCCTGAGAGTTTGAAGTTTAGCACGCTTTACCTGTTCGTCTCCTTCATAGCTCGTGACAATTTTGTCCCATATTTCTTTTGCGGATTTATAGTGCATTACCTTCATGAATTCCGATTGGGATATACATCCTAATAGAGTACTGACTGCTTTCGCATTTGTTTCATACTTCTTTTTCTCGGCTGGATCTGTAGGAGTAGCTGAAGGAAAAGTGTAGCCTGTCTCTACGATGTCCCAAACTTCTGTACCAAGAGATTGAAGATAGGCAGTAACTCTTACCTTCCAATAATTGAAGTTTGTCCCATCAAAAACTGGTGGCCTGATTGATGCTTCTCTCTCGTAGTTGCTCATGATGAACGATCTACCTTCAAGCGATCAAGCTTCTTTGAAGGACCTGCTCTGATACCAATTTTTGGAAATAATACTGAGAGGGGGGGGTGAATCAGTATTATCAGATCAATAAAACTTTTTCAATACTCAGAAATATATATGCTACCTCAGTTAAGTGAACCAGCGTGTACACGCTACTGTGTCTAAAGCAACCAGCGTATAACCAGAAATCTTATGATTCAGTTAGTTTATCTTCAGTAAATGCATCAGGACATTATTAACCATATTAAAAGTAAACAGGTGCAGTATAACAGAACAGATCATCACACAAAAGCCACACACATGAACACCATGATATAAGGTGGAAACCCAATGTGGGTGAAAACCACCTGCTGCAAGTCGTCTCTATCTTTCTTTAATAAGAAACTTCAGTTTACAATCTTTTGTACTGGTGCCACCTTATACCAGTACACAGGCTACAACCTGCAGAAGGCTACAACCTTCTCTCGTTTTCCAAATTCTCCTGGAAGGGAGCTCCAACCCCCTTTGCTCTTGTACTAGCTAAGATACTAGTACATAGGTGCTGCCTACAATCTTCTTTCCTTCAGGTACCACTTTTCATCAATTTTCAGACTGGATACTCCTGAAGCACAACATTACAATCTGAAGACCACGATTCATTCACTTTTCATAACAAATCATTGAAGCACAAAACAACCAATACTAGCATCATCAATCTTTGAATCACTGAACCACTGAAACCCTGTCAACACCCAGTCACCAGAACACAGAGCAGACTACAGAACTCTGCAATAACAGTCAGACCCAACTGCAACCCCAAAAATTAAGCTTCAAAAGATATACGCTACTTCAATGAAACCAACCCGCATATACACGTGCTTTTACCAAAGACAACCTGCGTACAGATCTAAAAATAATTTCTCATAACTTGCAGCTGTACCAGACATCAGTCATACCCAGAACATAACATTGCGTCAGTATGCAGATCTAAAAATACGCATAATCAACCATATAAAGATAGTTCATTTCAAACAATTTGATCCCGATCTATCCTTAGATCTAGTCTTCCATCAACCGGTGTGATCTCTCCTTAGCTCAGATCAAGCAATGTATCATCAACCCAGAACCTGCATACTAGATCTCTTTCTTCATTAGATATTCAAGACTTTTTCGATACCATTGCCTAATGATCTTCTTCTCCTTATATAGCCTTAGGCCCTTCACAATACCACGGTCCAAAACCATAGTAACCCAATACCATTAACTTCAAAACTCGGGATCAACACGACTTTCAAGATACCTTGGTCAAAAAACATAGGCTCAAGTACCGAGGACTAACTACCACGGACCAAAAGAAAGCTTCTCGACATGTACGCACTTTTCTGTTCATGAAACTGCGTGTATACGCGACTTCGTATATAGCTAGCCTGCGTATCCGCGACTTAGTATATAGCGTACCAGCGTGTATACGCAACTTGGGCTTAATGAACCTGCGTATATGAAATTTCTCTTCATTCTTGTAGTCTGGACTGAGATCTGTCATCAAAGAGAGTTGCCATCAAGGACAACACCTGTACCGTAGTGCCACACCTGTGCCAAAATTCCAACATGATGGTACCTCTCGCGTCTGTTAACAGTTTTCATTATTGACTGGTAATCAGACGATGTTCTTGCATGTTCGACTTCGACTCCCATATTCACATGCTTGAACTTGTTTTTTTTTCGGGTTGAGATGGAGTGCAAGACCCTGGATTTTGTCTGTTGAGATCCAGGTTGCAATTTTGTGGATCATTATGATCATTACATGACTCATTCACTGGATGGTTGTGACCATGCCTGAGTCTGTTTATCGATCCTTACTGGATGGCTGCGCCCAGACCTTGGATCTGGATTTTTATGTACTCTGCTATGGATGGTTGTGCCCATACCACATACATCATGTACTTGAGATATCAGTTGTACTTCTTCATGCAGGTTCTCCGGCGGCAGTGTTTTCAATTGGCCATGTTCTTGTAAAGCATTTCACCCCTCTCTCTCTCGGGCCTCATGCTTTAGGGGGCATCTGTTACACAGTAATTTGTCACCGTCCCTGTTACCCCTTCTCCCGCACATTGGAGGAATTATTCTGGGACCTGTGAGAAGTGACATAACCTGAAAACACTTTCATTGTATCCCCTTGAGTATGTACTTCATATGCCCTGAAGACACCTTCTGCAAAATACCCATAAAAATAGCCCTTTTTCCATTGGCGCGGTTCCACTGTGTATCACTCGCGCCAATGGGGGAAATCCTCCAAAGAGGGAGCGCCATCTGGCGGTCTGTCTCATAGTCGCACTCGCGCCAGCCCAGTTGGGTAAATTTTTTAACAAACCAACTTACGAAGGTTCTTCCTAACCCACTCATGAACTGAATCTATATTGAGTTGGGTCAATTTGGCTTCAAATCTCCATAGGAGGGAAGTAGTTCTCCACCTCTCATGGAAGCTTCTTAGTGATAAAGCCAATCCCATGAATCTTGTGGATGACCCTAACTCCTTCTCCTCTATCTATAAAAGCTTGTCCTTTTGCCTTTGACAAGTTAGTCTCAAATTTCATAATTCTAAGTCCCAAAGCCTAAGAAGTGCTAAGCTCATGCTACAAGAAGCCTTATTCATTCCCATGAGGCTAAATCTAAAGTGAGGTGATTCTTGTCCAAGTAACCAAGGAGAGAGAGGCTTGTTCCCCATTCCCAACAAGCTTTGCAAGGCATGTGTTGTTGATCACCCAGCAAAAGGAGGATTTGACGTCAGAACTATGGTTGTATTCTTCTTTGTTGTTTATCAATAATAGACGACTATCATTATGGTTCCACTCTTATTGTCTTTGTAATGGTGATTGAGTTATATCCTTTCTGACTGATATATAGTTGCATCTATTGGATTTTATGCTTGTGTTTGTGTCGTTCTTTGCATGTGCAGGCGTCCGTTCACGAGGATCGTGGGGATTGTGACCAACCGGAGAAAAGGAACGGGAGCGACGACTCTTCTACAAATATTAGCGTTGGAATCCTGGTAGGCCCTCATCATCGGTCTTTTATTTGCAATTAGGAACCTGCATTTTAGCATTGTTTGATTGTTGCTAGACCCCATTTGGGCTAGTAGGGATCACCTCTATCCGTAGAGGGGATTTACCTCCACAACAAGAAGTGTTGAAGAAAAATAAAGGATGGCAAGGAAGAAGAACACATTGAAAAATATGAGAAAACCAATGATGAAGAAACGCAAGACATTCAGGCAAGGCAAGAATAGAGAGGAAAAGGGGCAAAGGCCAAATTGCTAAAGCCTAAAACTGTGGGAGGAACAATGGCACAAACACCCAAGAAAAAAGATTTCAGAATAGAGCAGAGAGGACTGAAAAAAGTCCAAACAAGTAAGGGCACACCCAAGGCAACCACAACACAAGTCAAATAGAAGGCACCCCTAGCCATGCAAGCCAAATTAGGGAAAATTGTTTCTACAGGAAGACAGAAAACTGCTTCTACAGGAAGCCAGAAAACGGCCACTACAGGACTTTCTACAAGAAGTCTAGGGAAAGGGCAGCAAAAGGAGAAATCGGCTGAGATTTTAGCTAGGGAGGCAGAAGTTGTGCTGGCCACCCTAAGCACATCCCCCAAGCAGAAGGAGAAGTGAAAGATGGAGCATTCCATGTATTTTAAGGCGAGAAGGAGCACACGGATCAAAGTGGGCAGACCCAAACCACAGACAAAGGAGAAAATT